>JAEHOD010000048.1:600000-896345 GCA_016834595.1 Chlamydomonas schloesseri | reverse complement strand
TTCCATTGTACTGTAAATGTACTGTTCACGGGAGCCAGATGTGTCTTCACCGGCCTTGCGCTTCTTCTCAATGTCCTTGTCGGTCATGTTTTGTTGCTTGTTGCCATATAGGACGGACTCAAGTTCCTGTCCGTCATTGTCGAGGTCGTAGGTCAGTTGCGCATCACCGTTGGTGCAGTCGTCCGTGCGGGGGTGAATCAGGTCCTTGACGACTCGGGTCCTGGCAAGCTGCCAGTTGAGGCGCGCGCCGTCTCGCCTGGGGTGGGGCGCGTGGGTGGGTGCCACCTGTGCGGTATCGATATCCATGTCGTCTGCTGCTGATGCAGGCTTGTCAACATCCATGGGGCCAGCGGTGGCGGCTGCGGCAGCCGCCTGTTCCTTCTCGTGGAGGTAGGTGTGGACCGCGTTAAGTTGTGGAGGGTGTTGGTTGGCATTTAGCAGGGCCGTGAGGGCAGGGGCTAGCTGGCGTGTGCGCGGGTGCGGTCGAGGGCTTTGCATGAGAGGGGCTGGGTCCTGGGGCTGCGTTTTGCACAGCTGGGCATGCTTGCGCATGTCCTTGTTTAGAGCGCTGATACTGAGCGTGCCGACTCGTACCCACGTGTCCCAACCGCCAGGCTCTCATCTCCATTCGTGAGGCGCAGGGCTGAGTTCATTGCGGCGTTGTCACCGGTGAGTAGGTCTTCGGGGCGTGGTGCGTGTGTTTTCTGCGATCCTAATCCGTTGCGCTGCGTGCTTGGTGGTCCGACGGGGGGCGCGCAGTGGGGTTGGGTATGAGGCGGTTGACTGCCGCTTTCGGGGCCGTTCACGGGCCCGGGGGGTTTTTGGAGGGATGGGTGCGGCCTGGTGGGTTTTGTAGGGTGCCAGGGGATGGCGCCTGGGTGGCACCAGGCGCGGTTGCGTTCATTGGGGGTTGTGGTAGATTGGGCTTCCCATAGTGGCTTGGGTTGGAGGTGCGTGGTCGGTGGCCTGGGGTGCGGGGCCGTGTGGGGCGGCGTGCTGAGGAGCCCGGTGACTGGCTGGGTCATGCCTGGTGGTAGCGGGTCTGGTCTGTTGGTTAGGTCCTGGAGCGCGCCCAGGGTTGGGATCGCCCGCTGGTGGGGAGGGAGAGGGTTCGGGTCCGCAGTGTTTTCTCTGCGCTGCCTGCTCCCTGTTGGCCGAACTGATTGCAAGGCTGAGCCGGTTTAGAGCAACTTTGTGTTTGTGTCGTACCCTGTTTAGCCCCAGGCATTTTTCGAGGGCCTTCGAAGTGATCAGGTGGCGGCCGGTGTTCCGGTCGACTAGGTGGCTGAGCTCAAGTTGCAGCTCGGCGAGCGGGAGCACGTGCTCAACAGGCAGAGGGGCGGTGGTCGGAGACCGCGGCTACGGCGTCAAGGGCCTCAACGATGGACCAGGTGGGGGTGGATAGGGGGGCGCCCTTGCAGAACAGTTGGATGCCGTGTTCTCTTGCAAGGGTCATTTGTTTCAGTGTAGTGAAGGCCCGACCCCTATCTGCGGGCAGGTGGTGGGCGGTGCTGTTGCCGGCGATGCTGTGTTGGCGGGGGAGGAGGGCGCGCGTGACTGCACCCAGGCGGCCCGTGTCGTTGAGGGCCAGGACTAAGGCTCGGTGGGCCACTCGAGCGTAGAGGGGAAGGAGGGATCCTAGCCCCAGTCCATACTCCTCGATAGGCAGGAGGGTGGTACGGGTCGGGAAGCTGCGCGGCAGCCCGTACGCCTTCTTGGCAAAGCCAGCTAGGGCGGTATCCAGGGCGACGATGTCCTGTTTGTGTACGGCATGGCGGCAAACGCGTACGCTACTGACGTTTGGACGCACTGCTGTAACATGCGCAGGCGCGTGTGCGGGCGTGGCCAAGGATGTCGTGATTGCCAAGCCCTTTTCTCGTACGATTTCAGTCGTGCGTGCGAGCTGTGCCTTCCAGTCAAGGGCAAAGGTAAGCTGCACGCCTAGGTATTTGTACGGCTTGTGGGTGGGAAGTACGGGACGGGAGTGGTGCCGATGCGCAGCGTGTTGTTCATGTCCCGGTGCATGGCGGCCAGGGTGGCCTTTCCTGTCGGTCCGTCCAGGGTGGGGGACGCCCGGGATTTGTTGTGCCAGATTGCTGTGGTGGCACACTTGGTGTGGTTCACACGCAGGCTTGCCCAGTCCGCGTATTTTGATATCTTGTCGCATTGGGTTTGCAGGTCGGCCAGCGAGTTGGTGAGAGCAGCTATGTCGTCAGCGTACGCAGCGGCGCTGCAATGGTATTGCGAATTTTCTTCACTACTGAGGCAGCCGTATTGGTAGCCGCGCCCGCCCACGTGGAGCCAGCGTACGAGTGGCTCCATGAACAGGATGAAAAGCACTGGTGAGAGCGTGTCGCCCTGCACCGTGCCGCGCTCAACGGGGATGGCCGATGTGCAGCCATGTTCCGTGCGGATGCGTGTGGTTGCGTGTTGGTACAGGTTGCGGACCGCGCGGATTAAATCATTGGGTAGCCCAAGGTCAAACATGATTTGCAGCAGTCGGTCCTGGTCAATAGTGTTGAAAGCGGAGCTGTAGTCCACGTACACTGCGTACACGTCTTTCCCGTACAGGGCGGCATCCTCAAGCACGTGCACCAGGTTCAGGACCTGGCGCTCAGTGTTGCAGTACGCCCGAAACCCCTCCTGGGCCTCACTGAACAGCTGCAGCGGCCCCGCGAGTTCACCGATGCCCAAGGTGAGCATTGACGTGTAAAGCTTGTAGCACGTGTTGGCTAGTGCGATTGGGCGCTTATTTTTAACGTCCAGTGTGTCGCCAGGTTTGGGGAGCAGGACGGTGTCTGAGGTAGCCCACGTAGTGGGGATTTCTGACTTGACATACATGACTTTCAATACGTTATGCAGGGCCTGCTTCATGCCGGCGGGCAAGATGCGGAGTAGCTCGTTCGGGATGCCATCCGGGCCTGTCGCTTTGTTGCGGGACAGGTGAGAGATGCAGTGGTCGAAGTTGGCGGGGTCCAGCATGCTGGGCAGCATGGAGTGTGCATCGGGATGCCGGTTACGCTCAAGGTTGAATGCGTCTGTGGCATTGGGTTGCTCGAAGGGGTACCCCCCGTTTCGACCCAGGTTCAAGTCGGTAGTGGCCGGTGCGTGGGCCGTTAGGGGGTTTGGACAGTTTGCTGAAGTGACTTTCGAGGACGGCTAGGATGCTCGCGGATTCTGTGGCCACCTCCCCGGTTTCAGGGTTGCGCACTGCCGGGAGTCCGCGTTCCCCGCTGCCTGTTTGAAAAATGCGTTTATGCCCCTGCGCAGGTCTGGTCGCGAGGGTGCGCTGCAGTGCGGTGGCTGCGGCTTCCCGCTGTGCCTTGGACCTGTCCGCCACCAGTTGGCGGTGGCGGGTTTGGCAGTCCTTGATCTTGCCTCTGAGGCTAGCCGTTTCATGTGCAGTCTCCTCATCGGGCGCTGGTCCATTCTTTGTCAGGTTGGTGAGAGCTTGTTTTAATTTTACCTCCTCCTCCCATAGGGGTTTCAGGTGGCGTGTCGTGGAGCGTGCGAGGTGGTGCTTGCCGGTGTGCGGGGGTTTGAGAGTGCATTCATCCAGGAGGCATGTCAGGCCGGCATCTAGTGCTGCCGTTAGCTGTTCCGCGAGCTTATTCACGTCGAGGCCCTGTAGAATACGGCTGTGTGCCAGGTCCCAGTGCATTGTGTTGGCCGGGTAGGCCTCCGGGTCTTTTGTGTGTTTCTTCAGTGCCTTCTCAATGACTTGTACCGCTGCTTTTGTCGCAGAGAGCAAGTCGGCCGTGGCCTCCACCATTGTGTCTTCAAGCCGGGCGGCGGCGGCTGCCAGCTGCTTCATCGTGACGGGCAGCTGGACTCGCGACCAGCACGGGTTGTCCGCTGGCGCGGCCGGCGGCAGTGTGGTTTGCTGTGCTTCCCAGAGCTGTAGCGAGTCTGCAGGCAACTTAGCGTGGACGGGCCTGTGGTCAAAGTTGCCTGCAAACAATGCTTGAGTAGGTTGATGTGTCTGGGCATGCACTCCGTGTTGTTGGGCAAAGGAGAATGTCGTCAATGCGGCTCCGGTGTGTGATTGTGCCGCTTTGAGTTTGTTCGTACGACCAGTCAGCCGCGGTGACCACGCCGGCACTGCGGGTTGGTGTAAGCCCAGTCTGGGAAAGAAAGCGCTGGTGGAGCCTGTCAGCAGCGTCAAGGGGCCCTGTGCGGTCTGCGGCTTGGGCCACGGCGTTGAAGTCCCCGGCGACTATCAGGTGTTGTTCGCAGGCAGTTGTGTGTGCCAGTGTTGCTCGGCAGTACGCGTAGATTGCCTTGCGGGTGGCCGTGTCCTCGGGGGCATAGACGCCCAGGATGGTGAGAGGAGTGCTGCCCCGCGTGCGGATCTGAACGTGCGATACGTAGCCGTGTAGGGGCACAGGAGGTGTGTGATGTGTGACGCTGTTCATGTTGCTGAACCGTGTGGAGACGGCCACTGCGACCCCGGCGCTGCCCCGTGCGGCAGTGTTGCGGGGCACGGTGCTGCAGTATAGCCGGTAGCCTTCATTGAGGAACGCCTTTTTGACTGGGTCATGTCGTCCGCCCAGTTTTGTTTCCGTTAGGACCACAATGTCCGCGGCCCAGGACGCGATGTTGCACAGGGTAAAGCTAAGGTTCCCCGGCTCCCCGGTTGAGAGGGTGTGCGAGAGCAGTCCCCGGACATTGTGTGTGGTTATGTGGAGTGTGCGTGCTTTAGTCTGGTTAGCAGCGGGTGGAGTTACAGGGGTTTCATGGTGTGCTGCTGGTGCCGGCTGTTGCCGTTTGAATAAGTCCTTCAGTGTGCTCATCCGTCCTGTCCAGCATTTTGCGGGCCCTGGAACTGCGGTCTTGCGGCCTGGTGGGGGCGGGGGTGGCGCGTCTGCTGTTGCCGCGGGTGCATTCTGTTGCTTAGCCGGCGGTGGGGCGCGACTAATGGGCGGAGGGGCTCTGTGGGGAAAGAGTTCTGGGACATC
Source organism: Chlamydomonas schloesseri (assembly GCA_016834595.1). Taxonomy (NCBI): domain Eukaryota; kingdom Viridiplantae; phylum Chlorophyta; class Chlorophyceae; order Chlamydomonadales; family Chlamydomonadaceae; genus Chlamydomonas; species Chlamydomonas schloesseri. The sequence continues at coordinate 891,387 of JAEHOD010000048.1, read as the reverse complement.
CGGGCCTCCTTTCCAGAGGGCACCCCGGCGCAGCAGTGTGTCCAGGTCAGAGGCGCATAGCCCTGGCTCCCAGTGCGGGTGGTGGACGGCTACATAGTGATTGCAGTAAGTCGCTGCGTAGGAGGTGGGGAAGCCAGCAAGGGCCCAGGAGTGAGGAACGTGGGCTAGGTGTACGTGGTGTTGGGCAGGGCCGGCAGTGCCGTTTCGGGGGAACGTGTGCCAGCCGGTATATCCAGGTCCTATGAGGTGGAGTTGGACTCCAGGTAGCAGGCTCTGGAAGGCAATGAGGTCGGGTACCGTGAGCATGGCAGAGTCTTCAAGCTCCGCACAGTGGGTGGCGATGGTTTGATCTGCCGCAGATGTTTCGTCGTACAGGCCTAGGATATGCATCCTGAGTGCATCGCTGCCAGGTGTGCGAACGTCTGTTAGGTGGCGGAGGCGGTCGGCTATGTTCCGCCTGATTGTGTGCATCAGGGGGCCCCAGTCCGTGGGGTTGCCGGGGATTAGTGGGACCGTGCTGTTCGGCAGGGAGGCAAGGGTAGCGTAGATTGCACAGTTGTTGCCCCAGGAACAGGAGTCCAGCATGCGGAGGTTTTCTCCTGCGAGGGTGTCTACCAGAGTGTCTAGCGCGGGGTTTGGTGGTGCCGGGTTTGTTGCTGGGTCAGGCCGGGAGCCTAGCCGGTCTGGGGCCCAGCCAGGTGGCAGGCCCACGTTGTTTAAGCAATTGGGGGTGAGTGGGGGGGTGTCAGGCTGACGCTGTGTGAGGACAAAGAGAGAACCGGTGGTTTCAAGGGGAGTTGTGTTTCGAAGGCGGCGCGGTTGTGTGTCGGCAGAGTCAAGGAGTAGCCAGTCGCGGCCGTGTTTCCGAATGGCTACTACGTGTCCGTAGATACCGTTTGAGTAGCCCGGTGAGTGTATGAGAAACCCTGGGGCCTCTGCCTGGATTGTTATGCGTTTTGCAATCTTTCCGGGTGTGTCGCCTGGTTCGGTGGCGCCCGGCGTGTACAGGGCCATCGGGCCGTTGGGCTGGTGGCAGTTGAACCTCAGGTAATGGTTAATTACATGCACTGAGAATTGTCCCAATAACGGTGTAAAGCCTTGCTGCCAAGCGCTGGCTTGAGTTACTTGCCCCGTGTTGTGGGCATGGTATAAGTTTTGCTCGGCGTATGCCAGCACCCGGTGCGGGGAGATGGCAGGCCTGGCCATGAGGTTATTGATGGCGTGAACCCAGCAGAAGGACTGCTCCTGGGTTTCAAAGTATGTTTCGCACAAGGGAGGGAGAGGTTGAGCCGGCAGTTTATTGCCTGGGGCTCCTGCTCTGTACGCGTGTCCTAGCATGTTGTTAGTTGCCCGAGTGCTGCACGAACCAGTTTGCTGAGGTGGTAGAGGGGAGCAGCGAGCATGCGTTGGTGGGTAGTGGAGCGTGTTGGGTGGTGGGTTTTGGTGGGGGGCTTGGACTGCCGCCCCGGCCCTGGTACTCCAGCCACCGCTGAGTAGGGGGCTTGCCGGTTGCACCAGTATTGCAAGCCATAGTGTTTGTGCAATTCGTGCTATGTGTGGCATGGCAACGGTCGGTGGGCTGTGGCGTCCTGCACGTGCACATGCATGCTCGGCAGCTCGGCTCACCATGCTCGCGGGCCCTCGCCCCGGCAATCCCCTGGGCCAGCCCTCATCCCACTCATGGGCCTGGCCAAGCCGAGAAGCAGCACATTCAGATAGCAAAATCATTTGCTTGAGGACAACCTATGGACTTGCACGGGACAACCTGCAACAGCGAGGCACGACACGCTTCACGCTGCCGCGGCCATGCCCCTGATGCGCACCAGGCACGCCTAGGTCTTGTCGCATCACTGGATTATAAGGGGAAGAGCGCGGGAAGACAACTGGGCCACGACGGGAGTGGTGACGCCTCGGATGAGAAGCGTGGCGAGGGTGGGGGAGAAGGGGGGAGACGGGCACGCAAGGAGAGGGGCGATAACTACGGCGGGCCCGGCTGCAGGACATTGCAGCGCAAATCAGGATTTCGTGACGGCAGGTTTGGATGCGGCAGCGGCAGGTCAGGATGCGCCGAGGGGCACGTCAGGATGCGGTGAAGGGACGGTCAGGATTCGGCGACAGCAGAGCGGGAAGCGGCGGGGGCATGTCGGGATTGGACGAGGAGAGGTCGGCGCTGCCTCGGCGACATGCCCACTATCTCTGCGCGGCATGCAGGGATATCGGCTTTAAGATGCGTGCCCGGGGGGCATCCCCGGGATGTCCGCCTCGTCGCGGTTCTGCATCCCTCCGTGCGCACCTCCTGTGTTTGGCATTGCATATCGCACTAGTGCCGGAGGATGAATGCTGAAGGGATGCTTTCCTTAAATAATATTGTTTACCGCCCTGTATGTAAGCACAAAGCAGGCCAGCCAGCCTAGCCAGGCGAGCTGCACACGCGGCGGGTAGGGATTAAAGCAATTCTTGCCCGGCTGCCATGCAATGCAACGAATGTACTAGCATTTGAATGCACTGTAATTCAAATGGCTAAGTTGCTATAGTGTTGTAAGGAGTAGCATACGAGGAACCCATGGCATTGATGGCGCTGGCGATTTTTGGGCTGCGAAGCGTTCCAGCGTTCCAGCGAAGCGTTCCAGGGGGGGGGGCGAAGCCCCCCCAAAACACCCCTGTCCGTGCGTGCGTGCGTGGCTGCGTCGGCAAAAAGTATCATACTGGCACAAACCGCGACTGCCACGTATTAGTATTTGTTATTGTCTATTGCATGTAAATAGGTGGCAGGGAAAATTCGGGCAGAGCGAGAAGTGCCTTTGCGCGTCCATGGACAATTGACTTTCGCGAGGTCGCGAGGATAGTCACCTACGCCCGCGTTTATAGCTTCTATGAAGCAAACGATATTGACGGCAAGCAACGCAGGGGACTGACGCGCCAACTTGTGGCAACTTGCGGAGCCATGTCTGTCGCCCCTCCTGAAATGCTTGCCGAGGAGCCCCGAGGTCGCTCCCACCCCGCGCCTAGCCCGAGGAATGTTGGGCATCGGGGACGTCTGCAGTGCGGTAGAGGTCTACAAATTGCTTGGACTTGGTGGCAAGGGGGCCCTTGACTCGCGTGGATGTGGGCATGTGGGATTCAGGCACGCGTGCCTTGTGCTGACCGAGTCCTAAGCCCCGAGCTCGCGCATCGTCGGCATGGGCCCAACGCTCATTCCCTTGAAGCAGCCACCCGCCCCGTGCCTGTATTGGGGCTCAGCCCGTTTTCCAGCTGTACAAAGCTGACACCCCTTGTTGGGCTGAGCCCCCCCCCCCCAGCGAAGCGTTCCAGGGGGGGCGAAGCCCCCCTGTAGTGTTCAAACGCGTCGGGGACGCCGGTAGTGTACCTAACACCGTGGAATTTTACTTTTTCCTCAGCGTGTCAGCACAGCCTCACAGCAATCGCCCAACTGCCAGGATCTAGCTTCACTCGTGGCCTCAGAACCCGCCTGTATGAAGACAGACACGGGCCCTTTCTGCTACGGTTCTACCACTGCCAATCACGCGTTCCAAACACAGCTAGTTGCGACTTGGGTCTTGTCGTTAGCCCCACTGCGTCTCCAGCACACCAGCGTGGTCAGGGTGCCTGTGGGAACGGGGGAAAGTGGCAAGGCGAAGTACACAGCTCAGCAATATCACAAGTTGGACAATAGAAGCGGGCCACGTCCTAGCGTGCCCCTGTCCGGCGCCCTGTTGGCGCTCCGCTCACACCCTACTGATGTGGCGCTTCACACTCTCCAGGTGTGGTCAGTACGGCGCGGTGGTCCCTCGCGCAAGTAATCCCTACCCCTCCCACGTCAGCGGGCCAGGGTTTTGAGATGCGTCAAAAGTGTGGAAGCGTATTGAGTTCAGTTGATTGGTTGGATATCCTACAGTCAGACGTGTGTTGAATACACACGCAGGTGGTCAGTCCGTGTTTGCCGGCCTGCCCACCCGTGGGGGCGTTAGAGCTTGCCCACCGGGCTCCTGAGGCAACTAACACACACACACCCGGCCCTTCGCCCGGCTAGCTGCCACTAGCCGTACTCAGAGCAGTCACTGCGCACCATCGTGAGGACTCGAACCTTCGGGCGCTAACAATGACCCGCCGTACGTGCCCTACTCTACCCCCTCCCCCTTTTTAATTTGAGGGCACGTGGCGTCTACCCCAATACTTGACCTGTGCCCTCAGGCACTGTACGTCGTTCACCGTGGCCGGATGTGGCCAGCCTCTTAGGGCTGTGGCCAATGCCACTCCGGGGACGGGCTCCGCGCGCCCCACCAATTGGGCCTCAGGTGTCTTTCCACACGCGGGTATTTGGCAATGTCGTGACCCGTCGTTACAGTGCGTGGGCGCCGTCACCGCCACGCACCTATGAGGGGCTATTCAAACGACTCAGGGGGGCTGGTGGCGCTCCCAAGCGCCACCTGGTAAAGTGTGACCAACACACGATACCACCGATACAACGCCCTGTTGCCTACGTCGGTCTTAGGGAGGCCCGCCTGGCAGGAGGTCTCGGTCTAATACCCTCGCGACGCGGCGTGCCTATGTGTTTTTATTTACGACCACGGACTTGCCGGTAGCCCCAGGTTGTTCTCAGACACCTGTTGGAGTGGGGGACGAAGGACGGGCCTACACTGCTGTCCAAGCGGCGTGGCTTTCGTCGCACTACCCAGCGAGACCTAAACCCTGACTCTCTACGAGTGGGACAACTCGGGAGGGGCGAGTGACGGATGGGGATATAGTCAGCGCTACCGTTACACTCTCAGTCTCAATGGGTCTGGTCGAAGTATTTGGCCGCAGCCGCACGCCCTAGTGGCGGTTCCTACTTGTTTGTACTCCTCCCAAGATTCAGTTCCTAAAGTTGTTCTTGTTTTTTTGTTGGTTGTTGTAAAATACACGCCGACGGGTCTATAAATACCGCGCCCGGCTGGCCTACTGGGCCGCACGGCCAATGCTGGGGTGAACATTCCGCCTGGCTTGCGCCGGCCGGGAGGCCAGTCCCAACGGGGCCCAAACTGCGCAAACCCAGTCGCCGATCCCAATTTGCGCCATCACCGAATAGCAACGTCAGCACCAAATAAGGACAGCGAGTGTACCCTTTTGTTGCCGCTGCACAAGCATGACTCCATGCCGCGACTTCCTGGCCCCCGCCTAGCCGCCGCTTATATAACGGCTGCCGGCGTGTGCCTTTTGGCCACGGAAACTACAGAGCCGCTCTCGCACAGGCAGCTTAATTCCCTAGTAATAACCTATGCAAATACTATTAAACACACCGCTATGGCCTCCACTTTTTGGCGACGGACCGACCTGTCGTGCTTGCGCGTCCAACCGCCTGCAACCACAATCCAGTCGCGGCCTTTGGTCGCCCGCATGCCACAGCGTAGCAAACAAACACCAATAAAGAATAACCACCTATGCCATCATGTCGCCAAGCACCCATGCCAGTTGCGTCCGTGACATCGCGCGCGTGTCCACGACGTTGTCCGCTACAGCTGTAGTGTTTGCCAAGGCGCACTGCCCGCGTCCCTTGCGGGCACACGACACAGCGCGCCCCCAATATATGTACACCACCTGCAACAGCCATAGGTCCTTCTTCCACGGAACGGCGCAACTCAGCATTGGTCTCACACACACACACACACACACACACACACACACACACACACACACACACACACACACACACACACACACACACACACACACACACACACACACACACACACACACACAGATGAGGTCCCGCCCACACAGCTGACGCCGCCGCAGCCAGGCGTCAACCCCATCGATGTTGCGTGCGCTCGCGCAGTCGCGGACTTTTGGTCGCGGCTGCTGCAGTTCGCGCAACTCGGTGTGCCCCGAAAGGGCTGGGAAGGTGTTGACGCCACCCACCCGATCCTAGCGGTGGTGGACGGGATGCTGCTCTGCGCGCTTCCGCAAGCTATGGAGCTGGAGCTGGAGGAGTGACCGGGATCAGCCTTCTCGAGTAGAAGAATCGCCATAGCAATGAGCCGCGGACATAGCGGCTGAATCTAGGGACCAGCAGGGTTGGGAAGGGTTGGGAGGGTCAAGGGGAGTGTGCGCCAGGGTTTCGGGTCAACGGAGCTGAGGGTGGGTTGGGTGCCGGAGCACCCCGGGCGTTTCTCGGCCAAGACCGGCCTGGTAGTCTGACGCGTTTGTTGCTGCCCTTTGGCATAGTCTGCCCTGGCGTCGAGTGCTGGTTAGGTTGTTGTCGAGGCTGTGAAAGGCTGCGGGGTCGCTGGACTCAGCCCTGTAGCCACCTGTCGCTGTGCTGTTGCGTGCGGTGTGTCGTCTGTCCGGTGCTCGTGTTGCTGCGGTGCTGGCCCTCCAGCCTAGAGCTTTGTGAGCCCGCTGGGCCCTGCGTTGTAGTACCAGCAGTAACCCTTCTGAGGCTACTGGCGTGGTCCAGGTTGGTTGGAGCGTCCCCCCGGTGGACTCCAGAGCTTGGCTGCGCTCTGGGCAGGGGAGACGCGTGATAGCGGCAGCGTGCTGCAGCGGCCCAGCGCGCGCTGCAGCGGCCCAGAGAGACCAAGCGGCGGCGGCGGCAGCAGCACCCACCGAGGCAGCGGCGGCGGCAGCAGCGGGGGCGGATGCTGACCCAGATGAGGTCCCGCCCACGCAGCTGACGCCGCCGCAGCCAGGCGTCAACCACACCGAGCTTGCGTGCGCTCGCGCAGTCGCAGACTTTTGGTCGTGGCTGCTGCAGTTCGCGCAACTCGGTGTGCCCCGAAAGGGCTGGGAAGGAGTTGACGCCACCCACCCGATCCTAGCGGTGGTGGACGGGATGCTGCTCTGCGCGCTACCGCAAGCTATGGAGCTGGAGCTGGAGGAGTGACCGGGATCAGCCTTCTCGAGTAGAGTGATCACCATAGCAATGAGCCGCGGACATAGCGGCTGAATCTAGGGACCAGCAGGGTTGAGAAGGGCTGGGAGGGTCAAGGGGAGTGTGCGCCAGGGTTTCGGGTCACGGGAGCTGAGGGTGGGTTAGGTGCCGGAGCACCCCGGGCGTTTTTCGGCCAAGACCGGCCTAGTAGTCAGACGCGTTTGTGGCTGCCCTTTGGCGTACTCTGCCCTGGCGTCGAATGCTGGTTAGGTAGCTGTCGAGGCTGTGAAAGGCTGCGGGGTCGCTGGACTCAGCCCCGTAGCCACCTGTCGCTGTGCTGTTGCGTGCGGTGTGACGTCTGTCCGGTGCTCGTGTTGCTGCGGTGCTGGCCCTCCAGCCTAGTGGTTGGTGAGCCCGCTGGGCCCTGCGTTGTTGTACCAGCAGTAACCCTTCTGAGGTTACTGGCGTGGTCCAGGTTGATTGGAGCGTCCCCCCGGTGGACTCCAGAGCTTGGCTGCGCTCTGGGCAGGGGAGACGCGTGATAGCGGCAGCGTGTGGCCTAAATGCCTCGCTGTTGCTGGCTGTCCCGAGTACTCGATCACGAGACTCGTCAGGCCGCCTGTAAACCCGTTGCTACACACACACACACACACACACACACACACACACACACACACACACACACACACACACACACACACACACACACACACACACACCCGTTGTTACACACACACACACACACACACACACACACACACACACACACACACACACACACACACACACACCCGTTGTTACACACACACACACACACACACACACACACACACACACACACACACACACATTGTTACACACACACACACAGTGGTTGGTGAGCCCGCTGGGCCCTGCGTTGTTGTACCAGCAGTAACCCTTCTGAGGTTGCTGGCGTGGTCCAGGTTGGTTGGAGGGTTTCGAAGCCTCGCCCGGGCCAGCTCGTCGAAATCACAGAATCCAGCGTCTCAGCAGCTAGCGGCGTTAACCAGGTGTACCATGATGACCTTGTGTCGTTCGCTGTCACCGTCGGGTTCGCGGCCAGTTCACATGAGCAGGTCGCGAAGCAGCTCGCTGGAGGCACCGGCATTATTGGCGAGGCAATAATTGCCGCGATGGATATCCACCCGGACGAGGGCCAGCCTTGCCTCGGCTGCCCGGCGGTTTACAGCCGCGCGGAGGCGAAGGGTCAGTCGGCGCAGCTTGTGGCGGTTGTGCGGGTTCTCACCAGCGGCGCCTACTCGCGGCTCGCGGCAAGCCCTGCCCTGGCCTACGACCGGCTCTCCCTGGGCACCATGCCACTCGGCCCGGACGGCCAACCCGTGGAGGTGGTGGCGCAGCTGGAGCAGGCGACCGCGGCCGCCCTGCAGCTGTCCACTTACCAGGTCACCGGCGTGCCCCCGCGCGTGCGCGCTGAGGCCATCAGCGGCTGGGTAGCAGTCGCCCTGGGGCTGGACAGTGACCCCAGCCAGGTGGTGTCGGCGGTGCGAGTGAAGAACACCGCCCTGTTCGACCTGACTCTGGCACCCCGGGCGCCGCAGCCACCCCAGGTCCAGCCCTTCGCGTGCCGGGACCAGGGCCTCCAGGGCGTGCTGCGCTTCAGCCGCCCCCTGCAGCCGCACCGCCCGAAGGTCGCGCTCCTGCACACACCGGCACGCATGTCACCGCCGGCCGCTGGCTCTGCGAGCCACGCGCAGCCGCAGCCGCAGCCACAGCCGCAGCCACAGCCGCAGCCACAGCCGTAGCCACAGCCCACGCCGCCAGCCACGCAGCAGCAGCACCCCCAGCCGCCCACACAGCCGCACACGCAGTCGGTGGGGTCCGCAACGCCATCACAGCTGCCGGACGGGACGGTGGGGTCCGCCGCTCTGTCACAGCAGCCGGACAGGATGGTGGGGTCAGCAATCCCCTCGCAGGGCGAGTCGCCACCCGCACACCTGACGGGCGGGGGGGGCGGGAGCCAGCCCGCCAACTCCGCCGCCTCACCGCCGCTCCCAGAGACTGGCAGCCAGTCGGCGTCCACCGGTGCTGGCGGGGCCCCGCTGGGCACACCGCCTCCGCCCGCCCGGCCCGACGGGCTGGCGGTCACCGGGGCCACCCCCGCACCCGCACCCAGCTCTGGCGCCCCCACCCCAGGCGCCCTCCCCGCCGCCCCCAGCCCTGCGTCGTACGCTGCAGCCGCAGCGTCCCCGCCGGCCACCAGCGGCGCCCAGGGGGGCTCACCACCGGGGGCCAGCCCCACCGGGCGTCTCAGCAGCCAAGGAGGCACCTCCAGCCGAGGCCGCGATCGCACCACACCGCCGGGCGCGCCGGCGAGAAAGCGGTCCTGCTCCCGCCTGGCCAAAGCGAGCGCGGAGGCCATGGCGGCGGCAGCGGTGGCCAAGGCGGCCAAGCAGCAGGAGCAGGAGCGGGTGAAATCGCAGCTCGCCCTCTACCGTGCCGACAAACTCCGGGAGAACTCCCAGGAGTGGCTAGCGATGAGAATCCTTGACAATCAGCGGAAGGCGCAAACTGCGGCGGCCCGGGCACAGCGCCTGTCCAACCTGGCCGCGGGCCCCACAGCGACGGACGCAGCACCCGGCACGGCGCCCCCTGCAGCAGATGCAGAGGTGGGGGCGCCGGCCTCGCAGTAATGCCCCCAGCTGCTGCTGCGGGCGGGCAGATGGCAGCGGCCGGTGCCCAGCCGGCCGCAGCCGCCCGTCCGCGGCTTGCGAGCCGACCCTTGCGGATTGGCACGCACAATATGGGGGGACTGCGCCTGGAGAAGCCACGGGCGCAGGTCAGACTCGCAGCAGCAGTGCGGCAGTGGAGTGCGATGGGGCTAGACATCGTGTGCGTGCAGGAGACACACCACACATGTGAGGAGGACCACACTGCCTTACTGCGGGAGCTGCACGCAGCCGCCCAATACCGCCACATCCCTCAGTGGGAGGTCGCAGCGTACTCGTGGTCTCACTCCGCACACACGGCGGGTGTTGTGACCCTCGTCAGCAGCGACCTATGCCGAGCCGCCGCCCCCAAGGCGCTCCCTGTGGCGCCAGCGGCGCCGCCAGGACGCAGCGCCTGCTGTACGCTGCAGTGAGGTGGACACACGCTGCGCGTGTGCAACGTGTACCTCCCCATAGCCAGCAGTGACCACGCGGCCGCCACACGTGCCGCCCGCTTCGACCTGTGCCTTGCACCAGCGGCCGCCGCAGCCGAGGCTGCTGGCGACACGCTGGTGCTGGCCGGGGACTTTAGCTTCGTGGAGGAGCCCGCCCTGGATGCCACCGGCACGCGACCGGCTGATGCCGTCATCACACAGCTCTTCCGAGCAGCGGCGGGCGGCCTGGTGGACTCCTTCCGACACTGCCACCCCACCAAGCGGGCGTTCACGTTCTGCTACAAGGCCCCACAGCCTGGGCGTTCCCGCCTTGACCGCATCTACATCAGCCCCGCCGCAGCCAACTATGTGGTGTCGGCTGCCATCTCCCGCCTCGCACCCAGCGACCATCAGATCGCCTTCGCTGAGCTAGTCGCGAAGCAAGCGGAGAAGACAGGGCGCGGCCTGCGCAGAGTGTGCCTGCACTTCCTGAAACACAGGGACCTGAAGGCGCAGATGCGGGAGTGGATCACAGGGGAATGCGAGTCAGCCCCGCAGCCGGAGGACCCCCCAGACTCCATCCTGGCGTGGTGGCCGGGCTTCCAGCAGCGGTGGACTACCTTCTGCCACGCCCTGAACCGGACTGCCCGGGCGCGGCGCCTGAGCCCCGGCGCCCGCACGGTACAGCAGCAGGCCGTGGCAGAGCAGGCGGAGGCGGCAGTCACAGCGCAGCCGACGAGCCCAGACGCCCTAGCAGCCCTCGCCACCGCCATGGCCGACCTGGCCCAGGCCCTCCAAGCCGACGCCAGGGATGAGGTGCACGAGCGGCGCCTACAGCAGCTACAGGACGGGGAGCGGCCCAGCCGCGGGCTCACCGCCCTCCTGCAATCCCTCACAGAATCACACGGCCCTGCCCCTGTCGCGCTGAAAGACCCCGCCTCTGGCGCGCTCGTCAGCAACCCGCACAAGGTACCCCAGGTTGTCGCCAACTTCTGGCGGGACGTCAGCCGTGCCCCTGACACCACAGTGGAGGCGCAGGAGACCGTGCTCACAGCCCTGCGAGAGTCCGGCATCAGCCTACCCGCGGACGCGGACACATCGGTGGGCGCCGTGGAGGTCTCGGCGGGCGAGGTGCGGACGGCGCTGGGCAGGATGGAGCCGGGCAAGGCGCCCGGCAAGGACGGCCTGCCCATCGACCTGTACAAGGCCTTTCGGGGCCCCCTCAGCCCAGTCCTCGCCACCCTCTTCAGTGCAGTCGGGAAAACGGGCCAGGCGCCCGAGGGCTTCCTGCATGGGGTCATCTCCGTGGCTGTACAAGAAGGGCGATGTCACGGAGCCAGGCAACTACCGCCCCATCACCCTACTCGGCACCGCCTACCGTATCCTGGCAAAGGTGCTGGCCAACCGGCTGGTGCCCGCGCTGGGAAAGGTGGTATCGCTGGAGCAGACCGCCTTCCTACCCGGACGCCTCATTGGCGCCAACATCCAGCTACTGCGGCTACTGCCGCATCTGCTGAAGCAGCAGCAGCGCACGGCCATCATTGCCTTCCTGGACTTCGCCAAGGCGTATGATACGATTGACCGCACCTTCCTCCTATCCGCCATGGAGGCAATGGGGGCCGGGCCGCAGCTGCGCGGGTGGGTCAGCACCCTCCTACAGCACACCACAGCGCAAGCTGTCGTCAACGGCCACTGGTCAGCACCAGTCGCCATGGTGGCGGGGGTCCGGCAGGGCTGCCCGCTGGCACCACTGCTGTACCTCTTCGTAGCCCAGGCGCTGCTGTGCTGGTTGCAGCGCCAGCAGGTGGGCATCCGCCTGCACCCTGACAGCACCGACCTGACCACGGCAGTGCAGTTTGCTGACGACACAAAGGTGCTCCTGGAGAGCGACGCGGCCGTGCCCAGCTTCCTGGCGGCCATGGACACCTTCAGCCGCGCATCAGGGCAGCGCCTCAACCTCACCAAGGTGGAGCTGCTGCGGGTAGGCTACCCACCGGCCGCAGCTGCGCTGGGCGCCGCAGCTGAGGGCGGCGCCGCTGCTGAGGAAGCCGCCACTACCGCCACAGCCGCAGCACCAGCTGCAGCTGCTGGGCCCCCCGCCACCGGTACGGCCCCTGCACCCGCGGCCCCGGCGGCCGCCACCGTACACGCCGCGCCCACCCCAGCCGCCGCCCACCCAGATGCCGCGCCCGGAGCCGACCCCGCGCCAGCCCCTGGCACAGCTATGCCAGATGCGGCCGCACAGGACCGCGTCTGCGGGCTGAAGGTGGTGGCCGCTGCCACCACGCTCAGCGTGTCGTTCAGCAACGACCCTGCCCGCCTGCGGCTAGACTGGACCGCCCGCCTGCGGGAAGCCAAGCGGCGCCTGCAGCGCGTCGCCCACCTGGGGCTCTCCGCCTTTGGCCGTGCGAATACCGCGTCCGCCTACTGCACCTCTATGGTCACGTGGCACATGGAACACAGCGGCATGCCTGATGGCGTGGCACGGGAACTGGAGCGGCTCGTCGCACGCGTGGTGGACCGGCGCCTAGCTCCAGAGGCCACGGAGCAGCGCCTGACGGGCATCCCAACCGAGCTGCTGTACGGACACCCCACCGCCGGCGGCTTCGGAGCCCTGCCCCTCACACAGCACGTGCGCGGCCGGCACGCCACGTGGGCCGCCCGCCTCGCCGCCCATGATGCCGCCCCCACCAACGCGCTGCCTCAGCCCTGGTGTGTCGCGTACACCGCGTTCCTCCATCACCACCACCCATCCATGCGGCCTAGCAGCGCCCTGACGGCAGTGCCAGCAGTGACGGGCGCGGGCGATGTTGTTCCCAGCCTGCCCCTCCCCGAGGACGCCGAGCGCACGGTGACGGCGCTAGGCTGGCTGCCGCCGGTGCAGGCACTGGAACCCGCACCAGAGCCAGGGGCCTGGTGCCTCACGGCACCCCTGTGGGGCAACCCGCTCCTTTGCCCTCCGCCCCCGGCTGAGGGCGGCGAGGCAGACCCGGACCTGGAGGCCGAGGAGGAGCCGGCGCCAGAAGCTACCCTTGCCAGCGCCGCGCAGTACACGCAGGGCCGCGGCCTTGACTACCGCCACAGGGCACTACGTGCCTGTGCGCGGCTGCTCACCATTGGCGACCTGGTACGAGCATACGACACGCGCCCGCTCGACACGGCCGCAATCGTCGACTGGGCAGGGTGGCTGAGAGCCCACCTGGGCCCAACAGACGCACGCCAGCGTCGCCGCGGCCCCACGCTCGCCGCCCTCCAGGGCCTGGTTGATGACATCCCACCAGCGTGGATAAACGCCGCACGGGCCCACGCCGCACAGCTTGCGGGCCCCGGCCCCGCCCCGCCCCCCGCCCCCTCCACCTCCTCCGTCATCAGCCACCATCATCATGCCGCGCATGGGATGGGTGTTGCCCGGCACCGAGTCCGTCAAAATTCCCCTGGAGAAGCTGACCGTCCGCATGGCCACAGCCCTGCAGCTGGACAGCATCGCGGCACGCCGTGCGGGACTCCACGAGGACTATGAGCGGGCGGCCCTTGGCCTGCCGCCCCGCTCGGAGGCACGGCGTGAGGACCTGCCTGAAGCTGCGGCAGCGGCGCTCGGCGCTCTTCGGGGCACCCTTGCGCGCCTGTGGCAGCACGTCCGGTGGGAGCGGCGCCATTTCGAGACTTTGTGGCGGCTGGCCATCGATGCCGTGCCGCTGCCGGGCAACACTCACATGCCCACGGCTCGACGTGAGCCGTGCGGCTGTGGACAGTACGGCCATGGCAGCGCCACAACGGGGCCAGCCGCCGCCACCCCGTCTGCGCCGCGGCAGCACCACTTCTGGGGCTGCGCAGTGGCAAAGGCGGTGGTGGCGCAGATCAACGCACACACCCCGGGGCCCCAGCCCGTCAGCCAAGCCCAACTGTGGCTAGTGCAGGCGCCCTCGGGCATCCAGCAGTGCGTGTGGGATGTGGTGGCGATGGCGGCGCTTGCCGCCATAGAACACGGCCGGGTGCGGCTGCGCGGGATGACGCGCGCTGCAGCGGCCCAGGGAGACCAAGCGGCGGCAGCGGCGGCAGCACCCACCGAGGCAGCGGCGGCGGCAGCAGTGGGGGCGGACGCCGACCCAGATGAGGTCCCGCCCACACAGCTGACGCCGCCGCAGCCAGGCGTCAACCCCATTGAGCTTGCGTGCGCTCACGCAGTCGCGGACTTTTGGTCGCGGCTGCTGCAGTTCGCGCAACTCGGTGTGCCCCGAAAGGGCTGGGAAGGTGTTGACGCCACCCACCCGATCCTAGCGGTGGTGGACGGGATGCTGCTCTGCGCGCTTCCGCAAGCTATGGAGCTGGAGCTGGAGGAGTGACCGGGATCAGCCTTCTCGAGTAGAAGAATCGCCATAGCAATGAGCCGCGGACATAGCGGCTGAATCTAGGGACCAGCAGGGTTGGGAAGGGTTGGGAGGGTCAAGGAGAGTGTGCGCCAGGGTTTCGGGTCAACGGAGCTGAGGGTGGGTTGGGTGCCGGAGCACCCCGGGCGTTTCTCGGCCAAGACCGGCCTGGTAGTCTGACGCGTTTGTGGCTGCCCTTTGGCATAGTCTGCCCTGGCGTCGAGTGCTGGTTAGGTTGTTGTCGAGGCTGTGAAAGGCTGCGGGGTCGCTGGACTCAGCCCCGTAGCCACCTGTCGCTGTGCTGTTGCGTGCGGTGTGTCGTCTGTCCGGTGCTCGTGTTGCTGCGGTGCTGGCCCTCCAGCCTAGAGCTTTATGAGCCCGCTGGGCCCTGCGTTGTAGTACCAGCAGTAATCCTTCTGAGGTTACTGGCGTGGTCCAGGTTGGTTGGAGCGTCCCCCCGGTGGACTCCAGAGCTTGGCTGCGCTCTGGGCAGGGGAGACGCGTGATAGCGGCAGCGTGTGGCCTAAATGCCTCGCTGTCGCTGGCTGTCCCGAGTACTCGCTCACGAGACTCGTCAGGCCGCCTGTAAACCCGTTGTTACACACACACACACACACACACACACACACACACACACACACACACACACACACACACACACACACACACACACACACACACACACACCCGTTGTTACACACACACACACACACACACACACACACACACACACACACACACACACACACACACACACACACACACCCGTTGTTACACACACACACACACACACACACACACACACACACACACACACACACACACACACACACACACACACACACCCGTTGTTACACACACACACACACACACACACACACACACACACACACACACACACACACACACACACACACACACACACACACACACACACACACACACACACACCCGTTGTTACACACACACACACCGGCCAGCCCCCGCCAGCCCACGGCGTGCCTCACTCACACACAGCCGCGGTCAGCGGGGTCACTGCGGCTTATCGGGTTGGGCGACGCCACCCGGGATTACGGGGGTTTTGCGTGGGGTTTTGGCACGTTCCGCAGCTCTGCAACCGCGCCCGCCACTGCGCCCCATTCCGCCGAGTTGTCTTAAGCGCGCCGCCTGCCCTGCCTCGTCCTCTCCTCCACTAGGGAGGAGAGCCGTTTCCTGGGTTGGGATTGGGCGGGCTGCGTGTCTAGTTAGCTTGCTTGCTGCACGCCGTTAGCAGTGCCGCCTCTTTTTCTTTGCCATGCCCGTGACACTTTCGCGCTGCCGCCCTTTGCCTATGCTTCCTCTGCCGCCTGTAGGTGAGACTACGGACAGCGGGCGGGAATCAGGGAATTAGGCGTGCTGGGTAAACGTTTTTAGGCGCATGTCACAAGCATATGGGTGCATGTCGGGGTCGGTTTGCTTCGCGAACGCCCGACGGGTTCCAGGCTACTTCTGCGGGTAAGTATGACTACCGGGGCTACGCGGTACCGTCCAAGAAGTATTCGGTGCGTATCCGTCAGTAACTGCGAGCGATTGCGGGGATTCCTCTCCGTTTCCGTTTACCAACACACACACACACACACACACACACACACACACACACACACACACACACACACACACACACACACACACACACAAACACACACACACACTCGCTAATAGGGTCAAACGATTTTGATCATGGAGCGTAACCATTATCAAAACTATGAAAAGTTTTTGAAGGAGGCTAAACCGGACGAGGACGTGAAGGTCCAGCATTTGTGGGGCCTCGCCCAGGAACTACGCGCCGTCGCTAGTAGCATCGCCGGGCGCGTCACCGGCATAGAGGAGCAGCACACGGAGCTAGAGAAGAGGGTAGCTCGGGTAGAGAGCACATTAGAGTCGCGCAATGATGATGTAGGCGAGAACGGCTACTACTACCTAGACAAATTAGCGATCAAGTCGACCAAGGGCGCTCTGTCTCTGACAGCGGAACAGCTCAGCAGCACAATACATGAGAAAATTAGCAAGCGCCCGGGCAAGTTCTTCGCCCCGCAGATGGCGGTGGTCCCCGTCACGCCCTACCTGGCCATTCTGCTTGTCAAAGACAGGCAGCTGCGCGGCCCACTGCTGGCAGCAAAATCGGCGCTGAAGGACGCGGGGTTCACCCTGGACGACTGGCTGACCGCGCGTGGCAAGGCGGAGCGCAGGCGGTTGCAAAGCCAGCACGACGCCCTACACCAGGAGGGCATGCGCCCCGACTGGCGGGCAGGCGCCGAGCTGTGGTGGCGTCCTGATGGAGCACAACAGGCGCAGCGGTACAGCGGATACGGCGAGGATTCGGACATGGAGGTAGACACGGAGGCCAGGGCCGGGGCTAGCGGCGCCGCTGGAGGCCCCGCTGGTAACAGCACACCGCAGGCGGCGACGGCCCGTCCGGCCCCGCCCCCGCCCCCGCCACCGCCGCGGCGGACACCACAGCCACCACCGCCGCCACCGCACCCACCGCAGCAGCAGCAGATGCAGCAGCCGCAGCCGCAGCAGCAGCAGCAGCAGCAGCAGGTGCAAACACCACAGCAGCAGCATCACGCTCCGCAGTATCCCCCCATGCCTTACATGATGGGATACCCCCTGCCACAGCATGACATGTACACGCCGCACCACGTGCCGCACATGTACATGCAGCACAGCCAGCAGCCCGCATACCAACAACCCCCGCCCCCGCCCCCGGTGCAGCCATACACATCAGCGCCAATGCAGGCGACATGGGCGCACGTCGCGGCAGCAGCCCCCGCACCGCCCCAGTTCCAGGGCTTCCCCCAGCCCCACTTCACGCCAGCACAGCGTGCAGGCGACAAACGGACTGGCCGTAGCCCCGCACCGCCAAGCGTGGAACAGCACAGGAAGGGAAAGCCGGGAAAGACCAGCGCCACCACCACGGCGCCGGAGGCGCTTGCAGCAGGCAAGCAGTCACGGTGGGAGCCGCTGAAGAGCCGGGACCCCAGGCTGAATGCACAGGCGCAGGCACAGGCCGCAGCGCAGGCGCAGGTACAGGCGACGGTGCAGGCACAGGCACAGGCGGCGGCACAGGCGGCGGCGCAAGCGACGGCGGCGGCACAAGCGGCGGCGCAGGCGGCAGCGCAGGCGGCGATGCAGGCGGCAGCACAGGCGGCGGTGCAGGCACAAGCGCAGGCAGCGGCGCAGGCGACGGCGCAGGCGCAAGCGCAGGCGGTGGCGCAGGCGCAAGCGCAGGCGGCGGTACACGCGCAAGCGCAGGCGGCGGCACAGGCGCAAGCGCAGGCGGTGGCGCAGGCGCAAGCGCAGGCGGCGGCGCAGGCGCAAGCGCAGGCGACGGCGCAGGCGCAAGCGCAGGCGATGGGGCAGGTGCAAACGCAGGCGCTGGCGCAGGCGCAGGCGGCGGCGCAAGCGCAGGCGCAGGCACAGGCGCAGGCACAGGCGACAACACAGGCAGCGGCGCAGGTGCAGGGGCAGGCACAAGCGCAAACGGCACTGACGGCAGCCGCGGTGCAGGCGGAGACGCAGACAACGGCCCTGACGACAGCCGACACGGACGTTGTGATGGAATCACCAGCGAGGGCCGCAGGCGACAGCGCAACCGTACTGATTGATCAGTACGGCAACGTCGTGGACGCACACGGCTTTACGCCGGCCAAGGGCAAGGGTGGAAGAGGCCGCACCGGTGCAGATGGTGACCCACCTGGCGCCCACGGCGGCCGGGGAGACCCGTCAGGGCGTAGCGGGAACGGCCGCGCCAGCAGAGGCCGCGGCCGCGGCCCTGGCCGCGGCTCGGGCCGCGGACAATACGGCCGCGGCCAGGCACAAGACGGGAACAGGCAGCAGGGGCAAAATTCATTTGGTGCGCTAGGATCAGGCGAAGCGCACGACTCCTAGGGAGACGGGGGCCGGGGTGGCATCAGCATTTTCGCATGGAACGCCCATGGGTTGGTCGCTGGCGGGGCATGCAAGCTGCAAGACCGCGGAATAGGCACGATTGCACGGAAGCATGACATCATCGTTATTTCAGAAGCACACCTTACGCGCTGGGTGAGTGATCAATCAATTGAACTAGACGGGTACACCGTTGTACGTGCGCATAGATCCCAGGAGGCTACGCGGTCTGATTTTGGCGGAGTGGCTGTGTTTGTGCGTGAGAGCCTTGCAGGCGGTGTTGTGCATGTCAAAACAGACGTCCACCTGACGGGCTGCGAACTTGTATGGATGCGTATTAACGCTAGTGAAGGCATTAGTGTGTTGTTAGGTTGCTGTTATCTAGCGCCCGAGACGTCACGTGTGTATAGGGAAGGTGGCAAGACTCGGATTGCACGGGAAGCCACCGCAGAGTCAGTGTTTGGCAGGCTACAACAATCTATCATAGAACTGCGACAAAACGGCGAGGAAATCCTCCTCGTGGGTGACATGAACGCACGGATTCCGACAAGCATTAGCGATATCCCCGACCTGGCACAGCTAGCGGCGCTAGAGGACGTTGCCCTGGGAGGTGGCGCCGCGGCGACTGTCATGCCTAGCCAAGACGACTATGCAGGGCTCCCAACTAGAGCTTCCGAGGACACACAGTCGAATTGTTTTGGCGATCACCTAGGACGCATGTGTAGGTCGCAAGGGCTGATCCTCCTCAATGGCAGGGCTCGTGGAGACGAGTCAGGCCGGATCACCTTCCCCAAGGGGGAATCTGGTGGGAGCATGATTGATTTGTGTGTGGCGTCGCCGTCGCTCTTTCGTAAAATAACTTGCATGCGTGTGGGTGAAATGATCAGGTGGAGGCGAAGTGGGCTAAGAGATGCGAGTGATCACAGGCCCGTTACACTTACACTTGACATGGAAGTGGAAGGGCGGGAAGCCACAGAGAAGACATGCCCTCGGAAACAACGCACCGCATTCGAGGTATCGAAAAAGCATTTGTTTAGCGGCCTGTTTGCGGCTGATGGAGCGCCGGTTGTGAGTAAGATTGAAAGCATAAAGGCCGCCCTCTGCGCCCCGGTGGGCGGGATCACCACCACCGAGGCAGTAGAGGCTTTGGGTGCGTGCCTGTACAATGCCATGGTTAAGGCATTTGGCCCTACGCGACCCGGCAACCTGCAGCCGCAGGAAACGCCATGGTGGAACGCGGAGTGTGCTGACGCACGCGCCGAGTTTGTACGGGCGAAACTGGCGCTGGGCAGGCCGGTGGTTAGAGAAGGAGAGGCATGGCAGTCTTTCCGCGCAGCCAGGTCAACTTATGACCGGGCGAAGCGAAGGGCTAAGGCCGCTTTTGACACCCAAGTGATGCGGGACAAGGTAGCACGCTGCCGCGCAGATGCCCGACTGCTTTGGAGGATGATTGAGGGAAGGACAACAGAGCAGTGCCCCATCACGGCTGATGGCTTTCGTGACCACTTTGCGCAACTCCTGAACGAGGGTGCTGGCAGCGGCTGCCCGACGGCTGCTCATGAGATCCTGGGATCAGGAGGAAGGATGGCAGAGGACATCCTTATGGCATCGGAGCGCGCGAGTCTAAATGAGATGCTTAATAGTGAGATTACACTAGATGAGGTCACACGCGCGCTTGCGCGTCTACCCAACGGCAAAGCCACGGGGATGGAGAAAGTCCCGTCGGAATGCTACAAGTACGCTAAGCCCAGTGAGCCTGACGCTGAGCCGCCAGTTCCGGCGCTCAGCCGCGTGGCACCATTAGTGCAAGTGTTGTTTAATAAAATTTGGAGTGAAGGGGCCTACCCGGAACAATTCACCACCACTGTGTTAACCCCAATTTACAAGCGGAAGGGTGACACCAGGACGGCGGGGAATTACCGGGGCATTGCGGTGGGAGGTGCCCTGGCGAAGTGTTATGCATCCATCCTGCTAGAACGACTAGCCAACGCTGGTGAAGAGTACGAGTGGAGGCATCCGGCCCAGGCGGGTTTCCGGCGGAAGTTTGGTACGTCACACCATCTGTTTACTTTACGGCATCTCATCAGCAAGCATACTCGAGGAGGCTCGAGCCCGCTCATTGTTGTGCAAATAGATTTTGAGAAAGCATTTGACAAGGTCCCACGGCCACTGCTGTGGATGCGGCTAGAAGAGCGGGGTGTCACGGGCACGATGCTGGATGCGATTAAAAAAGCTTACGAAAGGGTGATGATGGTTGTGAAGGCTGGAGGCACACTCAGCACACCATTTGCAACTACACAGGGGGTGAAGCAGGGATGCCCACTTAGCACCGAGCTGTTTGGTCTATTTATTGAAACGTTAGCCGAGTATATTGACTCAGAGGATTTAGACGAGACCACTGGCTCCCCGGAGATCAACGGGAAACTGGTGTCACTCCTAATGTACGCGGACGACGTGTCCCTGCTAGCCACTACTCCAGAGCGGATGCGGCATCTGCTGTCGCTAGTTGATACTTTTTGCCTAGCTTTTGGAATGAAAGCAAACGTTGCCAAATGTGAGAGGCTGGTGTTTGCAGCCAGTGAGGAGGTAGCTAGCGCGGTAAGCACAGAATGCCAGGGGCTGAGGTTAGCAGGGCAGCCGATCCCCGCGGTGGACAAAGCACGATACTTGGGCCTGGTGTACGGGCCCGGTAGGGCATTTGTCAGCTGCAGGGAGACGCTGTGCGAGTCCGCGCGCAGGGGTATGTGTGCACTAAACACTAGACTAAACCGTCTGCGCATTTTCGCGCCAGACATCCGCATGCGCTGTTTTGAAGTGCAGATCCGCTCCATCCTTTCGTATGGCTGCGAGGTGTGGGGGCCAGACGTACTAGTGGAAATGCTAGACGGAGGGCCGCCGCCACGGCGCAATGATAGCAATAACCTGGCACAGGGGCCGTTTGAGGCATGCTTGAGAGACGAAGCAGTGAAGCTACAAATTCAGTACATGCGCCAGACTGTGGGTGCCGCTAAACCGTCACACCGGCTTTTGTTTGCCGAGCTAGCCCAACTACCGCTACACTTTTTCATAGCGAAGCAATGTATGGGCTTCTACAATAGGATCTGCGCACAAACCAGGAGTCTGGCTTTCGACACGCTGGTAGATGAAATCCGTGACGCATGGAGGAACCGGGCGAGTGATGGGTGGTGTGCACGTTTGTTTCGTTTCATAGCAGCACAAGGCATTGACGTCTGGAACTGGCCAGGGACACATGAGACGAGGGAAGAATGGAGGGCCAGTACACCCCTACCCGACGGGCCTGCCCTCTCCACCTTCAGGGAGCACCTGATGCGGGCGTGGAGCCATGAGCGGCTGCAAGCAGACCCACACGCCTTCCCCTCAGACGGCAAGCAACCAGGCATTCATATGTGCAAATATAAGCATTGGATGGGGCTAAGTGCGACGGGCGCCGCGCCGCTGGTGTTACATGACCACTGCCGGGCTTACATCACTGTTGCGCGACACAAACTCCTGATGCGATTTCGTCTATGCTGTTGGCCAATTACTGCCAATCGCGCATGGGATAGGCCTAGGGAGGAGAGGACGTGCCCGCTGTGCACAGCGAACGAAGTGGAGGACGAACACCACGTCCTGATGACATGTACGGCTTACGACCAACTAAGGACGGACAGCGGCGTCGATTTTAGCAAGGGCATGCAGGAAGTGATGCGGAATGCGGACCCGGCTAGGCTTGCTGCGCTGCTCGACTCCATATGGGAATTTAGGAGCAGGAATGTGCCCCTTGCGAGGGCCGGTCAAGAGAGTTGAACAATCATAGTTTACTAGGCGTTATAAGGGTCACCCCGGCCCGGGCCTTCGGTTTTCAAGAGGTTGGAAGACACGAGAAGTGTGCACCACCTTGTAACCACACACGCTGTCGCTGGCTGTCCCGAGTACTCGCTCACGAGACTCGTCAGGCCGCCTGTAAACCCGTTGCTACACACACACACACACACACACACACACACACACACACACACACACACACACACACACACACACACACACACACACACACACACACACACACACACACACACACACACACACACACACACACACACATCACACACTCTCCCCTCGTCCAGAGATGCACACCTCACCAAAGTTTATATCGTCAAGTGTTGTTGTCTCACGATGCAACAATGCGTGGCTGTAGCCAAACGCCACGCCAGCACAAGCATCAGTCTCACAACACGACACACGCGGACACCCCCACACACGCACCCATATAACCGGTAGCGCTGGGGTGTACGCGTGACAAACACATACTAGTATACTAGATTCCATCACGACCTCCATCCAAGAAAACTCATTTTTAGTGGACGCCATTTTGTCCAAAACCCTCACATTCCACCTTTGTCCTGGCCAGGTCTTGTGCCCCAGGCCTTGCGGCACTGACGGCATCAAGGCCTTGCGGCCCTCGACCTTATCTCATCCCCGCCAGGACCCGGGGACAGAAGGGGTATGTAGGCCGGGCACCGCATGGCATCGTGCCCGTGGATCTTGGATCCAGCAGAGCGACGACGCCACTCCCAAAGTGCTTCAGTTGCAATAGATATGTCAATTTTTGCATAACACTACCAGGCGAGAGTGTTAGCCGCTTTTGACCGTCATAAATAAATAACAACTTTATCACTTTCGCCTTCCTCAGTTTGAGTACCTTTATTGTCAGTCACAAAATTCCCTTAGAATGAGGAAAATTTGAAACCGACAGGCCCTCAAACTTGAAGAAGACAATACTTTAGTTCAGGTCTTTAGCCACGAGCCGAAGACATGGTCTCAAGACGCAGTTTCAAGGTCTGTACTAGAAGTATAGCAAAGCTGTGGTGCGACAGCTTGGAGCGTGCTCGGAGCATAGAGTATTTGTCCAGCTTCAGCGAGGCCAAGTCGGCCAGCTTCCGCCTACTCTGTGCGTGTCCGTGAGCGCGCTTTGGGACTTTCGAGGTGAGCAAGACACCATAATCTTGGTGGCTCCCACCCCTCTTACCCTTCGCCAGTGTTCGTGTGTCGGTTAGGGAGCGTGGGGACAAAGAGGGGATTGATGGGGTGTCCGCGTCAGGGCCGCAAACACTCCGAAGTCCCTTCCTGTACCCGTTGCTATCCCCCCCAGCACAGAGCTAGCTGCACCAGTTGCCTTGGCGTCGCACAACCCTGGGGATGCGGTCAGCCGCGAACTTTCCCTTATTTACGTCTGGGTGAAGACGGCCAGCACCCTGAATGGGCGCTAAGCTTCCCATGACTTGGTGCCGTGATCCCCGGCCCGTTAGGCGGGGTGCGCACAGCCTGCAAGCCTGGGTGTGTGGAGCGGTTGCGCCCTCACAAACACTCACTTGTGAGCATTACGGTGCACGTTGGGTCCACGAACGTGCGCCGAACAAGCCCCAGCTGCACCCCGTAGCGGGGTTGCAGCGTTGTGTCGGGGTCCCCCATCTTCGTGTCGTTGTAGTTACTCCTCCAACCTTGTAGCGCGTCCCGGGTGTGTGTAGGTGCACATCCCGGTTGCACTCAATACGAGTTCTTGTAGACGCCCCTGGGTGTCCCATGCCCCTGCCCATGCATTCACACAGGTCGGCAGGTACCCTGGGTGTGTGCCCGTAACGTGAGTGCACACGCCTGCGGCAGCGTGACTGCTGCAGCCGGACCTGGGGTTTAGGTAGCATCACATACAATTACTCGTGTTCTATTCCCGGGTGCCTCGTGTCCGTCCCTGCACGCTTCCGCGCACAAGATTGGATACCCTGGACGTGCGTGTGCTACAGCCACGCACGCCAGCCGCGTCCGGAGTGGGCACGGCTAGGCCTGGGATGTGGAAGCAAGCTCGTGTTGAGAAACACGCACAGGCCCTTCCTTCACATACGCTAGTTTCGTAGCGGTTGGAGTGGTCTGTTTGACTTGCTCCCTTTTTGCGTTGTTTTGCAGGTAGCCCCTCGTGAAGGAGCTCCTCCTGCTTGACGGCCCGAGCTGGATCAGCCGCACCGGCAGCTCCTTGCCCAGCGGGCGGAGGAGGCGCCGTGGGCAACCCAGTGGCTCCTTGCCTTTGTGGAGGTGGGGGAGTCGTGGACGGCCGGGCTGGCCTCTCAGCTCCCCGCCGTAAGTGTGGCGGGGAAGCTGTGGATGAACCAGCCTCATCGTTGTTGTTGGTGGGTGTCGCGTATGCTTGGGCACGATCAGCCGTGTGCGGTTCACTAGGAACGGCTTGCCGGCGCCGTCCCTGAGCGCAACACGCTCGCCGTTACTTCTGGCCTGATAGGACTGGAACGCGTATGGTCCCTTCCTGCTTTCAAGCACCGATACTTGATAGTCACGTTCCGGCACGTGGACGTAGCATGGCGTATTTAGCGGGACATCAGGGTCTCATGGCAACTCCACGAGCAATACACGCGATTCAGGGTGGCACGCAAAGCTGGGGCACGCGCGGTTGGAGCAGCTGCAGGGGTTTGACCCCTGCCCTTCCCCCTTCCTGCTGCCTGCCTGCTGCCGCCTGCCTATCGGCCTTTTGTTTCTTCGTCAGGAACGCCGTATGCACCCATGTCTGGAGCCACCTCAACGTCACCCACCGGAGGTGGGTGTTGAGCGACTCCGGCGCTTGCGGCGTTTTGACCAGCGCACCAGCGTCTGCGTTTTGGGCTCGGGAACTCGAGTGCGTGTGAGTTCACGTTGGGGGAGCGTGGGCGGTGCACGGCAGGGCCGCTGGTCGCATCACGTCCGTTTCCCGTCGTGACGCCCCTTGCTTGTTCCCCAGCCCACGCAGTGAGTACCAGCTGCGCCATTTGCCGTGACTCCCGACACCCCGGAGGTAGGCGGGCAGCCGCGGTCTTTCCCTTATTTCCGTCTGGGTGAAGACGGGTTAGTGCCCAGCATGGGCTAGCGTACGCTTGCCCCTGCGGTAAACACTAACCTGCCCCGGTGATACCAACGTACCATGCACACATGGGCTTGGAGTGACGCGGGGTGTTAGGGCGCCAGCGCCCTTTCCCATTGTCGGGATGCCTTGAAGGCCCATGTTAGCTCCACGAACATGCGCCTGGAGGGCGTGCAGCCGCGTCCCCCGACGGGGTTGCAGCTCGCAACAGAGTCCTCAAGTAGTTGTAGCCAGCGTAGTCGTAGCCTTGTAACGCATTCTGGCGCGGCCAGTTCCACACACCAGATGCACTCCACTTGTTGTGGAATTCCCTGGGTGTCCCACGCCTGCACGAGTTGGCAGGTACCCTGGGCGTGCGTGCCTAGCGCGCATTCGCACGCCTGCTGTGGCGTATCTGCCACAGCCGGACCTGGGGTTCAAGTAGCACCACGTACAAATAATTGTAGTGGTAGATCCTGGGTGCCTCTTGTCCGCCCCTGTGTGCTTCCGCGCACAAGGTTGGATACCCTGGACGTGCGTGAGCTACAGCCACGCACGCCAGCCGCGTCCGGAGTGGACACGGCTAGGCCTGGGATGATGTTGTAGCTATATCAATTTCCTTGGGCGTCCCGTGCCTGTCCTTGGGCGCTTGAGCACTCAGGGTTGGGCACCGTGGTCGTGCGTATGTTACAACCACGCACGATTGTCATTGGTGCGGCCGGGCCTAAGGATTGTGCCGACACGGTGTCTTGACAAGCACATGAAAGCTCCTCGTTCACATACGCCAGTTACCCAGCGGTTGGAGATGCTCACATAAGTCCTGTCCTTCGTGTTGCGACACTGCATGCAGGTTGCCCTCTTGGTGGAAGGCCTCCGTGCATGAATTGCAGCTTCACTGTGACGCGACACACTAACATGTTCACGGTGAGCCTGTTCGGGATCGTGTCAAGGCACAGTTGTTCTCGTACATGGTGTGTCAGTGCGTGCGCAAGGGCTCAGCCCCCGTGCCAAGGCGCAGCTGATCAACACCGGGGAGAGCCAACCATATTGCCAGACAGCCACCCCTAGGGCATAGGGTAATCGAGACGGCGGTTCATTGTCATGCACCCTTAACCGTTTCGCCCGTCCGCCCCTCCAGGTACCTGCATGCCAAGGCGCGGCTCATCAACACCTGTGCGCCAGCCATTTGGCCGCGTGGGTGCCACCGGAAGACGTGGTGGTCAGAGCCTATCTGTCCTCGCGCCCCGCCAACTAGCCTGGTCACCTGGGGATTGCAGGTAAGCGTGCGCGTGGAGGAGCCACGCCTGCTGGGACCTGACTGAGGAGGGGCCCTCTTACAGCCGTATCTCGCCGCGCACGTGCCTCCATGCGCTTACACTCGCCTTCCGCACTCAAGTGCAGGATTTAGCGCGCAGCTCTATCTCATTTGGACCAAATGGAAGCGCACTTCATTGGGCAGCCCATCTCACCGTCCTTGACGGTAGCCAGTGGCCCTGCCTCTGGGGACAAAGGCCTCGGGGTACGCGCTGCACGGTCCAGTGTCCGCGCCCGCTGCACCTCCACCTCGGCCAGCAGCCATGAAGTGAGAGCTCATGCGGCCCCCTTGGAGTGTCCGGGATGTTGGATCACGCCAGCAGCCCGCCCGGCATAGCCGAACGCACGCGTGGCATGTCTCGCTTCTCAAACCTTCACTCTCCCAACATGGATGCTGACTCAGGCGCGACATGTCCGTCTAGGCAAGATGACGGGCGCCTCTGGCGCCCATCTCGTACGTGCAATGCTCATCACCGCCAGGATTGTAAACCCAGCCATGTGGTGTTGCAGGCGCGGAGTGGACCGAGGCTGCGGGATGGTTCTCACGGTCAGACTCTGAGCTCAGAGGCAGACCCGGGTGCCGCTCATCATGGGTTTGGCGGGCGAAATTGATATTCAGCTTCGCCAGCTGACGCAATAGACTGTTAGTCTGATTCATCAGTTGCCTGTCCCAAACGCTCGCAGGTTCCATCGGTTCTGGGGTCCAGTGCGGCGGTGCACGGAGTGCGGCGGCCCTAAAGGGCCATCGCTCCTCCCATGTCCCGTCCACGCCAGCATCCCGACCCTGGGACCCGTGGCGAGTCCTGACGCGCACTGGCTCCCTGTCCAGGTATAGTTTGGGCTCACACGGTCGTGAAGCTCGCCCTGTGGGCAGACCCCGGTCCGTGCATTCCCCCTCCCTCCCTGGGGGAGCGCCATCCCAAGCGTTCGGATTCCTGAGGCGCGCCCTACCCGCAGCAGTCCTGCGGAAGCGCCCCTCGTTACCCTCGTCCGACGCTTCATCCATGCTCAGGCCTTCCGAGATGTAGATGGCCTCAGCAATGGATCGAGAGGGTGGGTGCGATAGACCTTGCGTGCAAGCTTAGGTTCCATCCCACGTAAGAAACTGAGCTTATAGAAAGGGGTCTCATTGCCTTTGAGGCCAAGCAAAGCCAGCAAGTGGCGATACCTGTCTGCATAGACATGGACTGACTCCCTCATACGCTGCTTGCAGTTCGTCAAGCGTGTCTGCAGCTCATTTTCCTTCAAGGCCGTGGGTTCGGATCCCACCCCCCTCACCCGTAAGTGTTCCGGTATGGAGTCCGTGGCACTGACGAACCTCTCTACACGCCCCGCTGGGCTCGGATCCCGTCGTGTGGAGGGGGGAAACACTGCGCAGGTGAATCTCGGCGGGTTTATAACCGGGAGGCCACGGATTCGATCCAGGCCAATGCAGTGGAGGATTTGTAGCTTGGGCTACAAGGTGGTCGGCCGTAACCAGTCGGTGACAAGGATGGTTGCCGGTAGGGTGCCTGAGAAACACTCTTCCTTAAGAAACGCAGTCGCCATGTGCACAGCGTACCAATAATTATTAATTATTATTATTATTATTCCTTCATGGCGTACCTCTCCACGAAAGCTTGTTTAAAGCTGTCGTAAGTGGAGAAGCGGCCACCCATTCCCGACTCCCAGATGGATGCTTCAGGGCCCAGGCGGCAGCATGCTACCTCCAACTGGGCCTGTGGCGACCACCGGAACAGCCTGCCATGTTTCTCTAACGTTACCAGCCATGCCCTGGCGTTATGAGCCTTAGGGTCAAAGAGTGGTATAGCGTTGAGACTGGTAGGCGATACATCCAATGGTGGGACCACTGCTCCGGCCATCTCCGTGAGATGAGAGGAGGTGTGCTTTTACTGTGTGTGTGCCATCAAGTGGCTCAGCTACAGCTCGGCACTAAGTAGCGTTACCCTGAGTTGTGGCTTGTTGGTGCCCTAGGCGACCAAGTGCCAACACAACGGCCTAGGCCGGATTGTGTAGCGTGGTGGGCTAATGCGTTCACAAGCCCACACTGCACGCTCAACTATTGGATGTGTGCACTAATAGGGTTTACCTACCGTATGGGGTTAGGACTGTGCACTTAGTTCAACCCCGCATGAATGCCCTGGTGGAACGGATTTACAGTGAGTGTGGTGGTGGTGGTAGCACGCACGCACGTTCACTGAGCGATGCCTGGTCTGCTGTGTGATTCCTGTATGGAGACAGGTCACACGCCACACGCAAGCCCCTGCGGGGTATAAGCGTGATAGCAAGGCAGAAATGTAGCAAGAGGCCAAGCTATTGCCTGGTCTCGATACCACAAACGCGTCGGGGACGCCGGTAGTGTACCTAACACCGTGGAATTTTATTTTTTCCTCAGCGTGTCAGCACAGCCTCACAGCAATCGCCCAACTGCCAGGATCTAGCTTCACTCGTGGCCTCAGAACCCGCCTGTATGAAGACAGACGCGGGCCCTTTCTGCTACGGTTCTGCTACCGTTACACTCTCAGTCTCAATTGGTCTGGTCGAAGTATTTGGCCGCAGCCGCACGCCCTAGTGGCGGTTCATACTTGTTTGTACTCCTCCCAAGATTCAGTTCCTAAAGTTGTCCTTGTTTTTTTGTTGGTTGTTGTAAAATACACGCCGACGGGTCTATAAATACCGCGCCCGGCTGGCCTACTGGGCCGCACGGCCAATGCTGGGGTGAACATTCCGCCTGGCTTGCGCCGGCCGGGAGGCCAGTCCCAACGGGGCCCAAACTGCGCAAACCCAGTCGCCGATCCCAATTTGCGCCATCACCGAATAGCAACGTCAGCACCAAATAAGGACAGCGAGTGTACCCTTTTGTGTTGCCGCTGCACAAGCATGACTCCATGCCGCGACTTCCTGGCCCCCGCCTAGCCGCCGCTTATATAACGGCTGCCGGCGTGTGCCTTTTGGCCACGGAAAGTACAGAGCCGCTCTCGCACAGGCAGCTTAATTCCCTAGTAATAACCTATGCAAATACTATTAAACACACCGCTATGGCCTCCACTTTTTGGCGACGGACCGACCTGTCGCTCTTGCGCGTCCAACCGCCTGCAACCACCATCCAGTCGCGGCCTTTGGTCGCCCGCATGCCACAGCGTAGCAAACAAACACCAATAAAGAATAACCACCTATGCCATCATGTCGCCAAGCACCCATGCCAGTTGCGTCCGTGACATCGCGCGCATGTCCACAACGTTGTCCGCTACACCCCCAAAACACCCCTGTCCGTGCGTGCATGCGTGCGTGCGTGCGTCGGCAATGATCTGGGTCCGGGAGGTTGCTGCATCTAGGCCAGGATCCGGGGAGTGTGAGTGAGCGAGGAGCAAGGGTGAGGTTTTTTGCGGGCAGATGTTGATGTTGTTTCCGCAAGGGGGCCAGCCCCCCTGCACCCCCCGGGAAGGGACAAGGGGGCGCCGCCCCCCTATCGACCCCCCCCCCCCCTCGGCCACACGAAGCGACGAGGGGGGGTGCGCGGTGGCGCAATAATTATCTTGGGAGGGGTGCGCGGTGGTGCAAAATTACCCGGATGGGGCGTGCCAAATCCAAAAATTTCTAAAACCCTGGCCCTGCAATGCTCCTGATGGTAATCCGGTGTGGCGTTACCGGTATAATTGCAGCACGGTTACCGGTATGATTACAGTGTGTGCGATTGTGATGCAGATGCAGACATGCACGCGTGGGGATAACAGTGGTGCGCGTATCTGTGGCTGTGTCTAATGCCGAACGGTAGATTCCGGTAGGGTAGATTGTTGGCACACGCGGGACGGTACAGCAGGTTGGTTGGTTACAGCGCGCATCGCGCAGCATTAGCACTGCGCGGAAGTGTAAAGTTGCCCCGGTGGGGGTGCGCGGTGCAAATAAGTAATCATTTTGGGGGTGCGCGGTGGTGCAAAATTAAAAAAATTTCCGGGGTGCGCGGTGATCAGCTAAACGTACGGTATAGCACTCATTCGAGAGGGATGGAGGGGTGTAGGGGGTAGCTAGGTGCGTGGGAGGGCATGCCATGGTGGCATGCATGCGGAGGACGGGCAAGTATATATGCCGGGCTCGAAACCTCCGCACCGGTCGTCCAGGCACCAGTTCCCGCTGATGAGGAAGTTGTTGCACGCCAGGAGCCCCGACATGCCGCATTTTATGATATTCAGCCCTATTTCAAATTATCTTCAGATGACCCTCACAGCGCCCGCGACGGAGAAGCGCGCCTTTGCGGGCGGCGCAGGGTCGCTGCCGCGGTCGCTCTTGCACCGACACGTCGCAGTTATTTAAATACAGCTTCAATTTGAATTATCTTCTTAGCACGCGAAAAGCGATCGCAGCGATGCCAGCGACGAGGAAGTCCCTCTGCCGGCGGCTGGCGAGGTCGATTGTGGCGTTTACTTGCTTGCGGGGTTTACTAAATAAATTTGAGCTGTAAATTATGGTGTCGTATTTCCATGCAGCTCTTGGTTGCAAAGGTAGGAGGCAGAACGCGGAGCAAAAATGCAACATTGTACACGTCGCTGTCGCCTTGGGTCCCAAAGCGTCTACAAGTTCAAAACGCGCCTAAAAGTGCAATAGGCAATTTTATGGCTTTTTTGCACAGTGTCGCTCGGCGTCTGCTGTGAATACGGTGGGAGTGGTGCGCAGACTCGCTTCCGAAATTTCCGACAAAAAATTATTTCCGTCTGGGTTGTATATTCAGCGACCCAGGGTCATTTTTGGGTCCGGTTTCGTTTTCTGACCAGGCAGCACAAAAAGTATCAATACTGGCACAAACCACGACTGCCACGTATATTATTTGCTATTGTATATTGCATGTAAATAGGCGGCAGGGAAAACTCGGGCGGAGCGAGAAGTGCCTTCGCGCGTCCGTGGACAATTGACTTTCGCGAGGTCGCGAGGATAGTCACGGACGCCCGCGTTTATAGGGCATATGATATAAACTATGTTGACGGCATGCAACGCGGGGAACTAAAGCGCGAGTTTGTGGCAACTTGCTGAGCCATGTCTGTCGCCCCTCCTGAAATGCCGAGGAGCCCCGAGGCCGCTCCCACCCCGTGCCTAGCTCGAGGAGTGTCGGGCGTCGCGGAGGTCTGGAGCGCGGTAGAGGGCTACACGTGCTTGGGATTGGTAGCAAGGGGACCCTCGACTCGCGTGGATGGCGTGTGGGATTCACGCACGCGTGCCTTGTGCTGGCCGAGTCCCGAGAGCCAAGCTTGCGCATCGTCGGCATGGGTCAAACTCATTCCCCTGAAGCAGCCACCCAGCCTGTGACCATATTGGGGCTCAGCCCATTTTCCAGCTGTGCAAAGCTGACACCCCTTGTCAGGTTGGTCACACCTCGAGCCAGGCGCCAGGAGCCAGCCCAGCGCGCCTTCAGCCCAGCAGTCCGAACAGTATAGCTTACAGCCTCCTGGCGGTATTGGGCCGGCTCATATCAGCGGTTACCGGCTCTCGGAGGTAATGTGGCCGCGCACTTCACCTTACCGCTCACCCCCTTCTCATGCTGCCTGCGAGACACGACATCAACATTGGGTGGATAGATGGCGTGCTTACATTGGGTGGCGTGCTTACGCTTTCGTTTCGTAATTTAGAGCATGTCCGTAACGCGGCATGACGCAGTGCTGCTTTGGGGTCCCGGCAAGTTCACGCTGGTATCTTTTACCCGGAGGCAGGAACCTACTCAGGGTTCCGCCCTTGGGTTTCGGCATACGGCGAGCCTCCCGCAAGGGTGCAGCCTGCCATCACGCCGTCGCAAGCATGCCTCATCAGCCCGTCACGCCGGTACCGTACTGCTACGCATGATTCGTGATACCAGTATTCGTGAATAGGATTTATAGGCTCCAGAATTTTCACCGGCGCTACCAGATTTCGTGAAAGCGAAGGTGTAAATGACGGTCCTGATTTTCACCCTGCTACCAGATTTCGTGATTCTCCCCGCCAGAACCGCCATTCTCTCGACCGACCAACCGCACGCGCCAGTGTTCAAGCCTACTCTATACCGCACTCAATGTGCCACCCGTTTGCAGTCAGTTTGGGCTGTTCTCAGTCCACCAGGCTACCATACACAGCCAGGCTACTGCACCTGCCAACCCCGCAATGGCGTCCTTGTCCGGTGTGCATGGGCGCACCAGTATTCGTGAAGCGGGGCTTCCAAAAACAGGTCTGGATTCGCACCTGCTATCCTTTTCGTGAAATTTCACGATATGGGTATCACGAATCATGCGTAGCAGTACGGTATTTTTTCACGTGGTCCAGCTTTTGGTTTTTTTTACTTACACGCAGCTGGTATTTAATGGTATACAGTCTATCGTTCACACACCCTACCAACACTACTCCCCAATATCACAACGCCTTCGGCAACGCCCGCACCATTTCCGTCACTCACTTCAGCGTTCATACCATGGCGCCCTGCAGTCAGTCTCCGACATCTGTTTACGGGCACGCACGGCATGGCTAAGTGCAAGCGCCGACACCTTGACGCCACCGCGGCGTCCGGCATCTCGGAAATTGTAATGCGCTCAAAAGCGCCGCCAATGCCGCCAACTGGACCGGCAGCAAAGGCTGCCATCGGCTACGCATTTTAAACCGCACCTCCAGACATGGGCCAACCGCCGCACCCATCGTGCGGGACATCCTCGTGGCCCGGGCCCAATTCGCGCCTGATGAACACGCAGCTCTCGGCAACCACCCCGACGGCCGGGGCGTCATCTACGCCGCGTTCTTCCTCCCCTCTCGGCGCCAGCGACAGCACCAGCGCCAACGTCGAGGCGCCGCCGCCACCGCCGTTTGTGTGGGCCACACCGTCCATTCCGCCTTTGAACGCCTATGTGAGCACATAAGTGCGGCCGCTACTGAGCGGGAAACTGGTGTGTCCGGCTCCCCCTTCCATTGCGCTCTCTAACACTCCGACGTCTCCCGGCTCATGGCCATTCCCCTGGAGCGCGTGCACCTACGGTACCCACCGTCAGCGCCCTCGCCCACATCCCCGCAGCCACTCCGCCACCCCCACCCCCGCCCCCGCCCCCCGCCGCCGACCTTCCCTGCACCGTCTGCAACCAACCGCAGCCCGAGCACACCATGCTGCTGTGAGACTACCCGGGGTGCAACGGCGCCTATCACTGTGCGTGCCTGGAACCACCCCTGCCCCGCCCACCTCCGCCACGCCAGCCGTGGTGCTGTCCCGATCATGCGCTGTGCCAGCCGCCCGCCTTTGCTGCCATTGCCGACTATATGGAGATGGCGTGGATCCAGCGGCTCCGCACCCTCCGCCTGGCACACCACCACGGCTACAGCGTTGCATACCGTACTCACCCAACCGCCCAGTGCCCTCCCCCTCCTCCGCCGCCTCC
Source organism: Chlamydomonas schloesseri (assembly GCA_016834595.1). Lineage (NCBI taxonomy): Eukaryota > Viridiplantae > Chlorophyta > Chlorophyceae > Chlamydomonadales > Chlamydomonadaceae > Chlamydomonas > Chlamydomonas schloesseri. The sequence goes on along the minus strand of JAEHOD010000048.1, from coordinate 857,552 downwards.
ACCGCAGCTTCGCCATGCGTGACGCCCGCCGCCGCCTGCAAGCGCTGCAACACCTTTGGGCGCGGCCGACACCCCACGACCCGCACCAGCCCGGCCGCCAGCTCCCCGCCGGCCATGTCACCCACTTCCGGCCCGCCACACTGCAGCAGCTCCAGTCCTACCTCACGTACTTCACGCCAGCCACACTGCAGCTCCTTGCTGACTTCACCACATGGGCGTGTGCAACCATCGGACAGGAGCTGTACCGCCGCCGTGCCGACACGCCCATCCCCGACTTCACGCGCTTTGGCTGCCAGACTCTCTCCGCCACTACCTCCCCACCAGCGCCGTCTATGCCACGCTCACCTCCGGCCCCATGGTCGCTGCTCGACCCTTCATCAAATTCCCCAGCCCGCCACTCCACTACACCAAGGGCCACACCGTACAGCAACGGTTCTGCAACTACCCAGACCTGGCCCGCAACCTCACCGCCGCTGACTGCCATCGCATCCTGTCCGAGCCGTGCCAGTGCTCCCGCTACCCAAAGTTCTGCCACGCTGGCCTGGGCGGGCACATCGCCACCACCAACCCGGTCGGCCTCGTCTCGCAGCCGCTGCTCGACCGCTTCTTCTACAAGGGCGGGCATCACCAGGTGTACCGGCCGGCGCCACCAGTACCTGCTGTGGAAGCCTCCGTGCTCACACACGCCCTCATCTACGCGCGCCACCAGGAACGCCACGCTGGCCTTGCACATGGCGCCATGACCGACTGGGCCCATACGTTTGCCATACAGATTTACAAGCGCATGGACGCGCGCCACCCCCAGTACGAGTTTCCGTGGAGCCAATCCATCTTCACTTCCGTGGACCGTTGCGCCCTGGCCCAGTACCACGAGCACTTCGTCTTCACCCTCACGGACCGTCCACCCTCCAAGTCGTGTGCAAACAGTTTTGCATCCGCGCATGCCTGCACAACCTGGGGATCCCGCCATGCTGACCTGGTCGGCCTGACCCGCCAATACCTGGCTGGGCACCGCGCTTTTGACAGCACGGCTCCGCCCATGGAACTCCAGCAGTCGCATAATTGGTGAATTATTGGTGTTTTATTTATGCAGCGCCTGGGACAGCTTATGCAGCATTCAGCGTCCAGCCCTGTCAGATGTTTCTTTCCTCAGCGTGTGTGGTTTTTAGTGCTTCCGCCGCCCCCCTGCAGCCGCCGTGCTGCCGCCCCACGGCCACCCCCTGCGGCGGCGCTCTACGCCTAAGTGCCGCAGCCAACATGGCCACGCTCGCCGGTTGGTGCTGCCGCCCCCGCGGCGGCACGCTATGCCTACGCGCCGTCGCCCCCGCAGCGGCCCGCTGTGTCTACACACCGTCGCCCCCGCTGTGCCTACGCGCCGTCGCCCCCACGGCGGCCCGCTGTGTCTACACACCGTCGCCCCCGCTGTGTCTACACGCCGCCGCCCCCACGGCAGCACGTTGTGTCTACGCGCCGTCGCCCCCGCGGCAGCCCGCTGTGTCTACACGCTGCCACCCCCGTGGCGGCCCGCTGTGTCTACACGCCGCCACCCCCGCGGCGGCACGTTGTGTTTACGCGCCGTCGCCCCCGTGGCGGCCTGCTGTGTCTACGCGCCGCCACCCCCACGGCGGCACGTTGTGTCTACGCGCCATCGCCCCTGCGGCGGCCCGCTGTGTCTACGTGCCGTCGCCCCCCCCCCCCCCCGGCAGCATGCCTGGCCGGCCGCACACCCACAGAAGGGAGTACTTGTGAGCGTGTGCGCCAGCCAGCCCCCAACCCCCTCGTGCGTGTGCGACGGCCGGCCCCAACCCCCTATTTGCCCCCCCCCCGGAGGTGGTGACACCGGTATCCGGCCGATCCTGGGGTTGCATCCCCTCACCTTGCTTGCATGCACGTAACCCCCACCCGGCCGGCGCTGCCTCCCTGTGCAGCCGCCGGTTCCTGACGGGTGTGGGGAACCGCAATGCGGTCCGCACCCATCGCTGTCCTGCTATTGCTTACTGTCCATTTTGCCCGTCCTTGCACGGCTCCGCATTTGCATAGCCCATGCCGCATGCCGTACAACCAGGATTGTGCCATGCAACGCACGTGTTACACTTTTTCTGTTGGCCGCCCCACGTTAGTACTTTATTACTTCCTTGCGTGACTGCTTTCTCAGTGCCTTTCCTTAGTTTTAGGTCAGCACCCGCCGCCTCGCAGCGCAGCCTCAGCCCAGCACCGCACAGTCTCGCTGGTTCCTCGCCTGTCGTTGCGCGCTTTGCTGCCTTGCCTGCTGCTTCATGGCTTCCTTGGTTTTTTTCTTTTACACTTCTTTCTCTCTCCCCTCGCTTGTTGTGCTAGACATCGGTGGCACTGGCGATTTTCAGGTTGGTCACACCTCGAGCCAGGCTGCGCCAGCCCAGCGTGCCTTCAGCCCAGCAGTTCGAACAGTATAGCTTACAGCCTCCTGGCGGTATTGGGCTGGCTCATATCAGCGGTTACCGGCTCTCGGAGGTAATGTGGCCGCACACTTCACCTTACTGCTCACCCCCTTCTCATGCTGCTTGCAAGACACGGCATCAACATTGGGTGGATGGCGTGCTTACGCTTTCGTTTCGTAATTTAGAGCATGTCCGTAACTACATCCACATGCCTGCATGCTGCTGCCGTACCCCCAGCCATACCATGCTAATGTCATGCTAACGTCAGGCCATGAGCGCACAGTCACTGCACTGGGGGCCATCCTCATTTGCATGGCCAATGTGCAATGCTTGAGCCATGAAGTGCAGCTATTTGTCTGAAGGCAAGATGGTGACTCAGTTGCAAAAGCCAAAACAAGTTGCAGTAACACCTACTCCTATATACTAGTTCAAACACCGGCCCACACAATTGCAGATCTTTCCAGGGGTGTCGGCTTGTCTGGGTCGCATGAAGATGCCGCCCCCAAATCCAACTGCAAGGCAGGTGCAGGTAGAGTGGGATGCAAAGTCGAGTGAGCATGCATGCCTTGTCAGTACTGCGGTGCCATCCTTACCTCGTAAATGGCTCCCTTTCCTGACAGCCAGGCGCCAAGCCTGCAGGGAAACAACACTTTATTCGTGATGGGGCAAAGTCCTACTTGTCAACCTGCCTCACTCACCTGCCAAAGCCACTGTTCAATGTAACAATGTGGAAGTCAACCATGCTAAACGTGAACAGCTGCAGGTTAGAGAACGACAGTCTCAAGCATCCCACAGTATGAATTTGTTTGTATTTTGGTTCTTGTGAAGCCACACTTACATACCTGGCCAATCGAGTGGATCATGGACTGTTCCATCAATTCCTTGCGGCAGTCTTCATGGTGCGTCTTGCAGTCAGGGTGCTTCATAATGAGGTCTGTGTCAGTTAATACTTTGTTCCCAAATATAGCTGCAGCACCACGCCTGACAATTGCAGAGTCGCTCATCACATACCAAATTACACGTCGACCTTTAGCAAAGCGGTCCTCAATAGCCTAACAGATGTGACGCTTGAGTACTAAATAGCTATCTACAAAGTCAAGACACCGCACACAGAAGGCCTACCTGGGCACAATTAAAGTATGCTCTAAACTGATGCACGACATTCTTTTGGACCCCGGGGTCGTCAATGTTATGTTCACCACTGAACACATGGTCACCAGCACGAATGTTCACGCCAATTTTCAAGGCACTGGAGTCTGACAGTGCATCCCTACATGGGATGCAAGCATCTAACATGCAAGCATCTGCAGGAAATAAGTCTTTGAACGTACCAGTATTTGTAATATCCTTGCACGACAGCCGGTGTGGGCTGGCATAAGTACAACAGCCCGCACATAAATGCATTCTCTGGTCGCAAACCCATGCTGCCCAAGGTATCTTTGTAAGGGGATTTCTTCTGCAGCACAATGTGATGTTTCGACTGAATGGACCTGCTGCAGCAGCAGCCATGGACTCACCATCATATTGTAGGTTCGACCACGGTTGGAAGATGATATAATGTAAGGTGTGTGTGGAAGCCACGCCTTTACATCATTGCCTGCAATGTTGTCCGCAATGCCATTATTTGACATATAAAGTGGGAAGTACATTGAAGTGTTCACTGATGTATTTGTGTAGTCACCTGCATGCAGTGCACTTGGTCAGCATAGAAATTGTACCTGTGGTACCGCTGTACATACGTTGGCCTGCGTAAGCCCAGATGCCCTTGTAAGTGCCCTTTAGGGGAGTCACGACCTCGTCTCTGCAGGTAGGGTTGCACATGTACACAAACTTACAAGTCATGCTTACTGCCAAGTACATTAACACAAGGTCTGCTTAGTGGTGCCAACCAATCCAGCTCTGTCCATCCAATGCAGCAGGTTCAGCGGCTAGTTACTCACGGAAGTGTCTCAGGGTGCGTCCAGTTGATGTAGGGAGACCGGCAGGCAGGCTCAAAGCCCGGTAGAGAACCATATGTGATCATGGTGAATGCGCGATTTGTCAGATATGCAGCATAGAATTGTGTCACAAGTCCACTCAATCGGTCTGCAACCCCTGCCTCTACGGCAACAGACACTATATAGCTGGCAGCCTGTTGGCCGCTGACAATTGCAGCGTGAAGTCTTGCGTATTCTAGCCATTTGTCAAGCCTGCAAACAAACATGCAACCATGAGTTCGACGGATTAGCGGAGACATTGCCAGCAAATTACCATGCACCGCATGTGTAACTAGTGTAACATGCATAGCAGGTCCCAGTCAGCCTCGCTTACTTGCTCACCAGTCTACGTGTGCAAAACCCAAATACGCGAAACAGTTTCGAACCCTGCCCGACACACCTTTCACGGTCCTCTGGTGCTGAACAGGGACCAACAGGCGCTGGAGATGTACTGCTTTTGCCACCATTCATGGCCCATTCACGCGACCACGTGCACTGGCAGCTGCCTGGAGGTGAAGTAGGTGCAGGAGTTTCCAAGCGCATCATTGCACTCGCTGCCAAAGCCTGAACTGCAACTGTGTCCACCAAAGATGATGACACTGCAGTCATATTCACCCATGCCCCAACCAATGCCTGGTACGTGGCAATTGCGAGCTGGGGTGCCGGCGAGCTGATGGTGTGCCGAAATGAAGCTTGACAGTCAGATGTATGGCAGGCCCCGCTGAGCATTGCTTCAACAAGCGCCGGCAAAGAGGCAAACTGCGTCACCGCAGTCACCGCCGCCGCATCACCAGCAGCTGCAGCGGTACCAGTAGTACCAGCAGCAGTGACCACTGTGCCTGAATGGTACAATCCTCGGCCAAAGGAGCTTAGGCAAGCCATGCCGGGCGTGGCACTGCCGTTGTGTACCGTTGTCATCCGTGGCAAGGTGGTTGGTGCGACATTCATGTGCCAGAGCACACGGTGCAGGATGGCAAAACCCATGTTCACGGATGTGGTAACAGGTGCTGAGCTGTCTGTCACAGCCGCCGCATCCGCTGTTAGGGCATCGAGCATGCTCTCGAGGTGATGGAAAGGTGATGATGACAGCAAGCCAGCGGACAAGCCCACGCCACCTGTAAATGGTGGCAATCACCAGTTGTTAATTCGTTTATTCGATTAGCCATTTGATACGTCCTAATGGCTGAAGGGACCCGGGTTCGAATCCGGATGAAGCCCAATTATGCACGGGCATAAGATTGGTGAGAGACCGATCGGTGATCCCACGAATGAAATAGGTCGTGGTGCAGGCAGAGTCCGAAGTTGGTGGTCGTAAAAAACAGGAGCGCCAGGCTCTGGCAAGTTGCGCTAACTGGCAGTGCTCCGCAGCTTTAATGCGGCGTTTCCCTAGCAGCATAGGGTGATGGCTAGGATAGGGTGGCTCGGATGTGCTAGGATATGATGGTGGCTAGGATACGGTGGTGAAGAATCGTAGAGTTAGTCTGACAGTGCTAGGGTTGCGCTCGCAGACAATTCTCCGTTAATCCACGCTAGGACCTACGGTCCGGTGTAACCTTTCTTTCTTCTTGTAAATGGTGGCAGCGGCAGGTGATGAAGGTACAGCGTACAATCAAGGAACATTGATAATGAAATGGCAACCACCATCCATCACCATGTGCAGCAGGCTGCTATGCTATGCATGGAAGATGAGCAGAGCACGGTATCTATCTAGCAGCACCAGCAGTGACAACTGCTGATGACAGCCCCAGCAGCCCAATCAAAGCGGCCTAACTGGCCATCATGCATACTCATTAGGCATCGTAAGCCCCTTTTACCTGCTGGGTGGAAAAAGTACTGCGGATAGCAGGAAGCAGCAGCTCCGGCTGCAGCACATGCCTGCCGAGGGGTGCAAGGCTGGCATGCAATCCTGGTATCAACAGCCGCCGCCATGGTGCTTCCCGCTGCTGCACTACCGTTGCTGCTGCTGCTACTGCTGCCACTTGCATGGCATGGCATGCATCGCGGCGCGTCTGAGTAGCAATGCACGGATGCAGGCTCCTGTTTGTATATAGTTTGCAGCACCGGGCGGGCATGTAAGGCGGCCAGCAGGAGCAGCTTCATCAGTACTGCTGATGAGTTGGTCATGACAGGTCCGCAGGTAGGGCAAATGCATACATGCAATAAAACCAGGATTGTTCACGCTATGCATGCATGTGCGGTGCGAATGTCAGGCAACACATGCGTGGGTACATCCCAGTGCTGTCATTCATACGTGCCATGATTGCCACACTTGCTTGCCAACACAGTGCTTGTATATGGCATCAAATGTAGTGCAGGCAATGCGTGTAATGTGTTATATGCGTGCATGCATACAACATGGCCCACACGTTCCTACCTCAAGCAGCTTTGGCAGCAGCTGTGCGTCCATCAAGCAATCCGAAACTGCGTAAGGTATCTGTGCGGCAAATGCGCGCCAAATGGAGCATGCAGCAAACGGCTTGATGTAGTATCTGCTGTTGCTCACTTGGTGGCTGGCAAACCTAGCATACCATCATATGCCAATTTGTCACTGCTGGTGTCTATCACGCACAGTCCACCCCTCCCCTCCCCTCACACCCGCAATCCCACCGCTCACATCCCCCAGGGGCAGCACACTGCACGCCTGCCCAACCTCCTTGCTCGCCATGTGCACGGCGTACTGACCGTGTGATTCCATGAAGCCAGCTGCTCCACGAGAGCAAGCAGGTTGACCATGCTCGTGGAGCTGGTGAAGAACAGCCTGTAAGAGTCAGTGCAAGAACAGATCGAGTGTGGATGTATTCCGTGTCGGAATGCAGGGGAGTAGTCACCGGTTGGCTGTCAGGTATGGCGGTCACTGGGCAGCAGGACGGCACGCGTACCATTTAAATGCTGTTCCGCGTCTTCGAAGCTCCGCGCCGGCGATGAACGGAGCTTGAGCAGCTGCAAGCGCGGGGCTAGCTCCAAACAACCGCGGAAGGGCATGAATGAAGGGATGTTGCCGGTCGTCCACGTTCTCTCCGTCTATAAACATAGTGACGTTGTAGTTGTCTGCCCATATACGATGTGCTGCCAAAAGCTGGCCAGCATCGAGTCCACCGTTGCAGACCACCACCAGCGCAATATCGCTAATTTGCACTGACTCGACGCGTACAATGCTTTTCAAAATGAAACTCATGAGCAAAAAAGCTGCAAGACTAAATACTGATGACCTGCGCAGCGGATGGAAACAGGTCCCCCCTCGTTCGCTGGGCTTTTGCTCATTGGTGAGCATTCTGCGTGAGCGAAGTGTTGTCATATCTGATAATGTGGTGATATGGAGTCTGGCTGCTGGTGGACTCCACTTTGCAACGGACCTTGCAAAGCTCAAGCGAGAAGGACTTCTAAATACCCTTCCACTACCAGTATAAGTTGGTATGTTAATATCGGATACTTCTTAATGCCTCTGTCCGCCCTGAAGCACAGACAGGTGTGGCACACTAGCGCACCACCCCGCGGTGCATGGGGCGTGCCTTACCGGGGGGGTTATTGGGGGGGGTTACCAGCCCAAACTAAACCAATCTAAAGGAAGCGGAGTTGAGGGCAGAGCCCCTCAACCGCTAAAATCTGGGTATTGTTTGCCCCTAGATGCTGTGGGCGAGAATGCGGTTCCACCCCTTCTCGCCAGCGGCGGCGGCGAACCCCCGGAAGATGCAAGCCCTGGGCAGATTTTTGTCGACAAGGGGTTGTCGTCAGCTTTGTACAGCTGGAAAACTTGATGAGCCCCGTTACATCATGGGGGAGGGTAACTTCTGCCCCATTGCCGACGAGGCCTGTGCTCTGGGCTTGGGACAAGGCCAAGGCCCTACACGCGTGTCGGGTTTCCACAAACCATCCACGCGAAAACTCGCGCTGTAGTTCCCCGGACTGAGTGCCGTCAAATAGATTCCCTCATAGACGCGATAAACATGGGCTTCGGTGTCTTTTCCCCGCGACCTTGCGAAAGTCAATTGTTGTGAAGGCACTTCTCGCCCCGGCTGAATTTCCCGTGGCGCCTATCCACATGCAATAGGCAACAGCACTAGCGGTTTGTGCCAGTATTATACGTTTGGTCACCACAGCAGCCCGCTACGGTCAGGGGTGATCCTGGGGGACTTCGCCGCCCCCTGATGTTGAAAAATTGGGGGGGGGTAGTTCATTCCAGAAACCAGAAGTGAAACGACGGGGGGTGAAGGCCATCCGGGGCGAATGGAGGCGAAGGCCACCAGTGAAGGACGCCAGGGCGCGCAGTTTGTCAGGTGGGGCGAAGGCTCTTCACTTGGGGGCCTCAGCCCCACACGGGTATGACGCCGGTTCGGGTAGTGGCAGAATCGTGTCCACACGTGTTTCTCTTCATATGCGCGCATTTAGGCCCCGCCTTTCAGGCAATAACATACTAACTATATAAGTATCTCAAATTCTGACGGGCAAGTCAATTGGTGGGGGTCGCTGTCACCACATTTCGCGAAGCATGCTTTTGCTGGAGTCCGTCTTTGTGGCCGCGGAATGTTTTTTGCAGCTCCGTATGTATATGTTAGTCGACGGCAATTGCAAGCGGTGTCAACGCCACTGAAATATGCGCGCAAAAGAAGCATGTCAACTGCGACGTCACCGAATTGCCTCAAAACACGTTATTTGCAGTCCTTATAACATATAAGCTATACTTAGAAGCTATCGGGACCTTTTGGTGAGGTTGACCTGACGACCGTGCCGGCCCGTGCCGACACGGCAAAACGCACCCCCTGGACGCCAAGCGTGTTAGCAGCCTAAAGGCCGTGTTGATCAAGCACCGCCACGTGATCCGTGGGTGGATGACCCCCATGTACGCGGTTTGGAGGCTGATCAACACGGCCAACCCTGTCAAAACCGTCGTGCCGTTCCGTGTGCCTCAGCCCACAAAGAAGGAATACACAAGCATTCGGCTAGGCGCGGGAGTGGTCGGCACGCGACGCCCCATAACCCATGCGCCGCCTCACACCCCCAGCAACGCCTCTCCCCCTGTGTACTTTACTGTGCGGGTTGTTGCCCAGGCACGCCACCTAGCACGCAAGACAATAACCTTCAGGCCCTGGCCCTATCCCAAGCTTATGCCGTGTAGGCGATGGTGCGGAACTCCCCCCATGATTCTACAGGGTCTCAGCCATGTTACGGCTGGAAAAAGTTGGAAACCCCTTGTCCGACGATTTGCGGTGCCGCTGTTCGCGGTGGGGTGAGGTAGGGTCGTGTAGGGTGATGTGGGTTGAGCTGGACCTTCGTGCCGGGATGTGGGTGCGGGCTGGACATAATAGCATGTGCAAGCTTCCTTCATCACATTAAACTATCATGCTACCACAATCTCTATTACTGCGGGTGAACTTGCCCTCGCTGCTTTCATTGACTTCAATTCGATCACTGTCTTCACAAACAGCGGTTCTTTCGCCAGTGACGCCATCCATCACGCAAGACGCTGAATTGAAAGATCAGGCAGCGTCGACTTCGGGACAGCAATCAGGATGGGACTGGAAATGGGTGCTAGGCAAAGCGCCAGGGCGGAAGCCTGCAATTAAGCGGCCGAGTAGGCACCAGTGGCACTACTGCAACCCGCAGTATGATCCCGCTGCGCCGTTGCCGGAAGTGCTGCGCTCGCCGTTCGCCCCGCCTGGCTCGGAGCGCTCTCGGGACTGGGCCACCTACAGCCGGCACCTGCAGCTGCAGCCGGAGAACCGTCGGGAGCTGAAGCGCTACCGCATGCGCTTTGTGCGCTCCATGCAGCTGCGGGAGCTGGACTGGCGGGAGGCGTTGCAGCGGGGCGTGGCGGAGGACAGCCGCGCGTCAAGGAGGGCGGCTCGGGCCCTGGCGGAAGCGCTGCGACAGGATGCGTGGAAGGAGTACAAGCAGACCGTGTGGGAGCGTGAATGCATGATTGACTCGCAGCAGAAGGGTGCACGCGGGCGGTAGTGCCGCAGAATTGGCATGGTCGCTTAGGTGTGGTCTGGAAGAGCTCTTAACTAGTGTACACTAGTCGAGCGCAGGAACTGGAGCGCGCGCATGAGACACGCAACGGGTGTTTTGATACGTTTCCCTTGTCTATTAGTGTGGCGCAATGGCACTTAGTACGGTGGGGGGAGGTGCTGGAAAGTAGACAGGGGCATGGGATGATGGGTACTGGCATGCCGCCACGCGCATGGACTGCCATGCTTCAGCACACATTTTCGTGTTACGATTCTTGTCAGTAAGCTATAGATTGTGATTGATAAGCCAACTTGCTCAAGTCTACCTGAACGTTGGCGCCATACCGGTCGTGAAAGCTGGCACAAATCCCCTTCCCTGGAGCTTGCTGGCTAGGGCAGCCCCTCCCTCCCTAGTACAGCCCCATGTTCCGCCACAAGCCTGCAGCGTTACAGATCACAAGCCTGCAGCGTTACAGATCACATCGCGCACCCTTGCAATTGCCAGTCCACGGCATGAATAGTTTGTGCTAGTCAGCCTAACATGTGGGGTAGATACAAGGGGGTGTCAGCTTTGTACAGCTGGAAATTGGGCTGAGCCCCCGTTGAATCGGGGAGGGCGACTTCGGCCCAATCGCCGTTGAGGCGGCTCGGGGCTTGGGACAGGGCCAAGGCCCTACACGCGTGTCGGGATTCCACACACCATCAACGCGCAGCACAGGCTCCCTTCCCGCAGAACCCAAGCAGTTACCTAGCCCGCAACCGTGTCCAACGCCTCTCGACTCCCCATTCTCGTCGGCCTAAGCGCAGGGCGGAAGCGACCTGAGGGCTCCTCTGGCATTCTGGACCGGCGACAGACCGGCGACAGGCATGGCTCAGCAAGTTGGCGAAACCTCGAGCTGTAGTTCCCCGGTATGGATGCGTCGACATTGATTAACTCATAGATGCGATGAACTCGGGCTTCGGTGCCTTTCCTCGCGACCTCGCGAAAGGCAATTATCCATGGACGCGCGCGCGAAGGCACTTTTCACTTCAGCCGAATTTCCCCTGCCGCCTATTCACATGCAATAGGCAATAGCACTCGCGGTTTGTGCCAGTATGGTATTTTTTGTAGACGCAGCCGTCGCGTGTTGCGTACGTGTGTACGTACGTGTGCGCACGCATCCGGGGGGCTTCGCCTTACCCTGTTATAATGCTTCGCTTGGGGGGCTAAGCCCAAAAAGTTTAGGGAGCGGTTCTTACGAGATCGGATCGCTCGAAAATCACGCGACATACCAAGAGCGCATCCCAACATCCCGACAACACGCGCATTATGGCGACTGTAAGCTATTGCTAGCTAACCAGGATCATACTAGGTGCTTACCAGGAGAGAACTAGAGCAAGGATACTCGGATGCAAATGTCACTAGGCTAATAGTTTCCTTGTTTCTAGCCTAGTGACATGAACTATGAACCGATTTTAAGTCGTGTAAGTATACACCGTGTGAGCAGACTTGTGAGGCTCTGAAGGTGTAGCGTTGATAAACGCTGTGCGACTCGTGCATAGGGACACTCCGCTGTGTGAAATCCACACGCGTGTCTGGCACTACTGGCACCCTCTGGGTGTTATTGGCATTCCCTCGTGTGTAACGGGCGTGTAGTGCACCCTACGCTTACACTCCCCCCCCCCCTCAGAACCGAGCCGTCCTCGGGAGCCGTGGCGCGTGCAACCGGACACACGTGCTTACGTGCCAGAAGTGCGACATTGATGCTTGGCGTTGCGCAGGTTCACCCGTTCGAGATATTCGTAAATTCATTGCTCAACGACTTCATCTTCGCATAGGACTGTTGAGGGTTCCCAAGATTTGTGCTCGGCGCTGAAGCAAAGCCATTTCAGCGTTTGAGCAGGGTTTTTTTTGAGCGACTACCACCCAATTTGCGGTCGCGGTGTCCAATAATGTCTTCAACCTCCCAATACGCATTGCCATCGTATTCGAATAATTACGGGGCTTGCGTGGGTTGATAGCGGCCGTCATCGGTGTACGGTTTCAGCAGCGACACGTGAAAAACCGGATGAATGCGGTACCCTTCGGGCAGCGTGAGCTTGTACGCTACCGGGCCAACTTTGGCGAGAACCGTGAATGGCCCAATATACCGGTACCTGGGCATAAGCTTTTTGGTACCGCCGGTTTCAGCAAAACTAGGTCTGCCGTAGCGAATGTGGCGTCCTGGCGTTGGGCGCCAGCAGCGTGTTTCTGCCGTGCCTGGGCACTCGTAAGGCAGGCGATTGCTCCCTTCAGAGAGCTCGCCCATAACTATGACCAGGTACGAAGCCATGGGTACGGAAAGGGCGTGCTTGGGCGGCAAACCCAAGTTGCCGGGAGTACGCGGTTGGTACGGCGCAGGGGTACGGCGTGTACAGTTCAAAGGGGCTAACCCTTGGGGCTAACCCCAGCGAATTCAACCATTGGTGACCTAACCGGCCCATTCGGCGTCCACTAATCCAGTGGCCTGGTTTTTCCACTGCCGGAGTGGGAATGTAGCGGACAACGTCGTGGACACGCGCGCGATGTCACGGAAGCAACTGGCATAGGTGCTTGACGACACGATGGCATAGGTGGTTATTCTTAATTGGTGTTTGTTTGCTACGCTGTGGCATGCGGGCAACCAAAGGCCGCCGCGACTGGATGGTGGTTGCGGGCGGTTGGACGCGCAAGCGCGACAGGTCGGTCCGTCGCCAAAAGTGGAGGCCATAGCGGTGTGTTTAATAGTATTTGTGTAGGTTATTACTAGGGAATTAAGCTGCCTGTGCGAGAGCGGCTCTGTGGTTTCCGTGGCCAAAAGGCACACGCCGGCAGCCGTTACATAAGCGGCGGCTAGGCGGGGGCCAGGAGGTCGCGGCATGGAGTCACGCTTGTGCAGCGGCGACAAAAGGGTACACTCGCTGTTCTTATTTGGTTCTAACGTTGCTATTTGGTGATGGCGCAAATCGGGAAAGGCGACTGGGTTTGCGCAGTTTGGGCCCCGTTGGGACTGGCCTCCCGGCCGGCGCAAGCCGGGCGGAATGTTCACCCCAGCGTCGGCCGTGCGGCCCAGTAGGCCAGCCGGGCGCGGTATTTATAGACCCGTCGGCGTGTATTTTACAACAACCAACAACCAACAACAAAACCAAGAACAACTTTAGGAACTGAATCTTGGGAGGAGTACAAACAAGTAGGAACCGCCACTAGGGCGTGCGGCTGCGGCCGAATACTACGACCAGACCAATTGAGACTGAGAGTGTAACGGTAGCGCTGACTATATCCCCATCCGTCACTCACCCCTCCCGAGTTGTCCCACTCGTAGAGAGTCAGGGTTTAGGTCTCGCTGGGTAGTGCGACGAAAGCCACGCCGCTTGGACAGCAGTGTAGGCCCGTCCTTCGTCCCCCACTCCAACAGATGTCTGAGAACAACCTGGGGCTACCGGCAAGTCCGTGGTCGTAAGTAAAAACACATAGGCACGCCGCGTCGCGAGGGTATTAGACCGAGACCTCCTGCCAGGCGGGCCTCCCTAAGACCGACGTAGGCAACAGGGTGTTGTATCGGTGGTATCGTGTGTTGGTCACGCTTTACCAGGTGGCGCTTGGGAGCGCCACCAGCCCCCCTGAGTCGTGTGAATAGCCCCTCATAGGTGCGTGGCGGTGACGGCGCCCACGCACTGTAACGACGGGCCACGACATTGCCAAATACCCGCGTGTGGAAAGACACCTGAGGCCCAATTGGTGGGGCGCGCGGAGCCCGTCCCCGGAGTGGCATTGGCCACAGCCCTAAGAGGCTGGCCACATCCGGCCACGGTGAACGACGTATAGTGCCTGAGGGCACAGGTCAAGTATTGGGGTAGACACCACGTGCCCTCAAATCAAAAAGGGGGAGGGTGTAGAGTAGGGCACGTACGGCGGGTCATTGTTAGCGCCCGAAGGTTCGAGTCCTCACGACGGTGCGCAGTGACTGCTCTGAGCACGGCCAGTGGCAGCTGGCTGGGCGAGGGGCCGTGTGGGATTGTGTTAGTTGCCTCAGGAGCCCGGTGGGCAAGCGCTAACACGCCCACGGGTGGGCAGGCCGGCACGCCCGGGCTGACCACCCGCGTGTGCATTTCGCACACGTCCGACCGTAGGGTTTCCGATTCATTTGTCTGAACGCTTCCGCACTTTGACGCATCTCGAAGCCCTAGCCTGCTGACGCGGGAGGGATAGGGATCACTTGCGCGAGGGACCACCGCGCCGTACTGACCACACCTGGAGAGTGTGAAGCGCCACACCAGTAGGGTGTGAGCGGAGCGCCAGTAGGGCGCCGGACAAGGGCACGCTAGGACGTGGCCCGCTTTCTATTGTCCAAATTGTGATATTGCTGAGCTGTGTACTTCGCCTTGCCACTTTCCCCTGTTCCCACAGGCACCCTGACCACGCTGGTGTGCTGGAGACGCAGTGGGGCTCACGACAAGACCCAAATCGCAACTAGCTGTGTTTGGAACGCGTGACTGGCAGTGGTAGAACCGTAGCAGAAAGGGCCCGCGTCTGTCTTCATACAGGCGGGTTCTGAGGCCACGAGTGAAGCTAGGCAGTTGGGCGATTGCTGTGTGGCTGTGCTGATACGCTGAAGGAAAAAAATAAAATTCCACGGTGTTAGGTACACTACCGGCGTCCCCGACGCGTTTGAACACTACAGGCTGTGCTGACACGCTGAGGGAAAAAATAAAATTCCACGGTGTTAGGTACACTACCGGCGTCCCCGACGCGTTTGAACACTACAGGAAGCCGTGTCCACGCATGCAGTGGACGCTCATCCTGCGCCAAATCCCCCCTCCCCGCCCGCTATTTTTGACAGCCGATGCTTGTCAAACAGCGCGTGATACACCCGATACTTCGCACGCTGCAATTGCGCACCGCCACCGATCAGCAGAGCCCGGTCAAACTGGCCTCCCGCAAATTTACAACAATATTATCATCATCCCTGAATGAAGCTTGAAATTTTCGCTCCGCAAAATCCTACCGGTATTCAAACGTATGGACAGCTCCGTGCTGTTGAGCTGTCTGTTCGCGCGCGTTTACGACCGGCTCAGTAACAATCTTCTTTCTTATGACTGCGCTGAAGCGAGTGCAAGCGATGCATTCTTTATGCGAAATCGTCGTGGCGGCGTTTGCAGGCCAAGAAATGCCTGGCATTGCAGGCATGGACGCGTCGCCTTGCTGCTGCGCGGCAGGGCAGCGCTCTGCTTGTGTTGATATCATAACATGACAACAGAGCGATGCGGACGGGCGGTCACGTGCAGGGGTCGGTTTGGCCCGCCCGCAACGCGTGGCGCGGGCCCCCACCCCCCAGGCGGGCCCCAACCCACGCCGTCAGGTACTCAGCAGCTGCACACAGCTGAATCAAATCGAATACCGACTGTGCAACCGTGGCAGGCGGGGCGCCGGCGGTTCTAGTGCCACAGCGCGTTACGGACATGCGCGTGTGTGGCGAGGCGGTGTGGGGCTGGAGAGGGGGGGGGGGGGGCAGGGCAGGGCTGCTGGCCTTGAAATGAGGCACTGAGCGCCCAGGGCCGGCGATGACAGCCCGTGCGGCCATGCCTGGAGTGGGCGATGTGACCACTTGGAGTGTGGAGCATGCTTATTTCGCTGTGAGTCAGTGAGTGCCACTGGCCTGGCCTCCACTGCAGGATTGGGCAGTATGGCCACGAAGGGAGAAGAGGTTAGCGGCATGAAACGGTCTCCAGCTCCCCATCCAACATAATCCACCAGCAATACTGCACTCCTGGTGAGCTGCGGGGTGACCGAAACCAGATGCGTTGAGCAGCAGTGATGAGTGCTGCGCTGCTGGATGCTCGCACTACGTGCTCGCACTCTGCTGATGGTCTAGTGGTAGTTGGGAGTCACCAGAGAGCTGAAACACGGAGGCAAAGGAGCAGTAGGTTGAACCACGTCGTACGTGAGCACTGGGAGAGCGGGAGAGTTGTTGGCGGCGAGGGTGCGGGGGAACGCACACTGTCCAGATGGTAGGAGCGGACGGAAGCACAAGTACGGGACCTGAGGTAGTGATATAAGTCTGCGGGTTGTCGTTGCTGTCTAGAGGCAGAAGCTTGATCGACGTATGACCAGGGTAGGTTGACTCAACAAAGGAGATAAGGGAACGTGCAGGGGCCGCACTGGCTGCAGCGGCGATGCTGTCAGGCTCGGGGGTGACTGCTGGGAAGTCGATGCGGGTGGCAAAGTTCAGGTGAGGGTAGGCACTACGAGGAGTCTCAGGAATCAGGGAGCGCACGGCCAGATAGGCGGTGGCGTAGGGGCTGATATTAGAATCTATTGAAGGTGTAGACGTAGAGGTAGCCAGGGTTGGCGATGGCAAGGGGGACTACTGGTGAAGGCGGATGCTCGGAGTGTCGTGGGGACAGAGGAGGTAAGGTGAGTCGGCACGGTGAGTCGGGGAGACGAATCGCCGGTAGAAGTGGGGTACTTAATAAACCACGTGGCCAATGATAAACGGCTGAACCAAAGTATAGGCACCTGCGCCTTTCTAAATAATATGTTACTAGTAGAAGCTGTAGGAAGCGAGGGGCCCAAGTGCCAAGTGCTGGTTGGATAGGGTGGTCACTCGAAACCGTGTGTCTGGTAAAGCCATCGGCTGGGCCACGGAGTTGCGGGAACGCCGCAGTAGGAGGCTATGACACGTTAGTATGACCAGTGCAGAATCACTAACCTTGGATAATAACACCCACGAAGATAATACGATGACTAGGACGAGATGATAAGTAGCTTGGAGGTGACGGTAAACCCGGCGGGAGAATACCGAAGAGCCAACGGGCGACACGCAGGCTCGCCGACGGTTGACGGAGCAATGTGACACTCGCAGAAAACCAGGATAGCTGAGCTAACTGGAGTTGTAGATGTTAACCTGATACTTAGCTGTATTAATTGGATGACCGGAACCACCGAAACTTGACCAGAAATAAACGCGATGTGGTACTTGGTCTTGCCTGCACCTCAGTCGGTGAAGTCAATAACTGCGTAGGTTATATCTCACCGCTAATATGCAACTGTGCCTTTGAATGACAGAGAAGCGATAGCGGGCACCAGTTGGGAGTCTCAATCGATTGGCGATGTCGGCGAGCTGCTTGGAGACGTTGATGAATACCAGGCTGACGCCAGAACTACCAAAGGATAATCATAGGAGGAGAAGGAGGTGACGGACTGATAGGAAGCCGACGTCGGCGGCGACCAATGGAGAATTGTCGATGGAGCCGCCGGGAGGGCTTAAACGCGAAACAGGTTGAGGGAGGCGAGCTGTGATGTAATGGAGATATGTTAGAACCGTTAACACACTTATCTCAGACGGAGCGCTGCTCGGAGCGGTCGGCTGAGACGAGGCGGCTGGGCCGGGGGGCGGGGGGGCCTTTCGGAGACGGAGACCGCGCGGAAAGTGTAGACCAACACACGCTTACACAAACTGGCTCAAGCCCGTAGGCGAGCAGATTCTCTGATTGAAGTCTTTCAGGAAACAGGGCGACAAGCCCAAGGGAAATAGGCCAGGACCCGCGGTCTCTGGGCTAAGTAAAGCGCCGCTCAGGGCACACCCGGGCACACTAAGAAGTTCACAAGTATCAAAGGCTTGCAGGATTGGTGGGTGACTCGCGTAGATTCATTTAATCAAATGGTGTCCCGAACACTGTGAAAGCACCGGCTTTTATAGTCAATCCCCCGCGTCCCAGGCCCAAGTTCCGACATGGCACCCGAAGGGGTCATCCTAACCTCGGGCCTCACAATTTGCACTTCGAAACACAACGAAACGCACAAACAAACACATAATCACACAGGGGCTGCCCTGCAGTATTGCATGCATTTAAATGGAGGTCTGGAGCCAGCGTCAGTCGAAAGGGTCGAAGGCAATATGGGCTGTTCGCATATCACGCACGCAAACTTGACAGGCACACTCAAATGTTCACACAAATACACATCCAGATAGGGCGGGAGCCGCCGTATTGCATACAATTTATGTGATGCACGAAGCATGCGATAACCAAAGGGTGAACAGTTGAACGGTCAGGGTGTGCCGCGCGCACACGGTTCCCGCGTGCGCACGGTTTCCAGGTTACCCCTCATGCACGCAACACCCACGTATGCGTACACGACACGTGGCGTGTCACTTCCTGGTGGGCACACCGTGTTTCGCTGTCCCAACATGTGGGTGGCAAAACATGACTTTCAGGAATTCCCGGCTACCGCACTTTGCACCCACATGGGCACGCACCCGACGCCTTGCTGCGGGTGTTCAATGCTGAACGAGTGGAAGGACAGAGGTATGGAGCTTTTGATCGCGCTATCGAGCACGGCATGGCACGGATTCAGATGGACTTCATGCGGGAAATAGTAGGAGCTGCCAAACCAACGCATAAATTGCTGTTTCGGGAACTGGGATGCCTCCCGCTACATGTGCATTGAGCTGAGCTTGTATTTCGGTTTTGGAATCAATTATTCAAAGCAAAGGGCACTATTTACCATCAGGCTTTCAGGGAGGAATGCCGGCACCACCCACGCACACATGGGGGTCCAAGGTCCTGCGGTTGCTTATGGTCGGGCTAGGTTATCGATTTGGTGGAGAAGGAGGCGACCTTGAGGCAAATATTACGCGTATTACTACGCATGAACTGGATGTGGCCGCACTTATGTCGACGGTCAGGGAGAGGTTTGAAGAGGACTGGAGCAGTGGCAGACTGAATACGGAGCCGAGGGATTTCGTGACGCAAGAGGGGATTAAACCTGGAGTGAAGATGTGCCGTTACAAGCAGTGGATGGGTGAGACGCGCCACACCCAGATTTATATTCCCCGTGCATGGCATGTCTCGATGATGCGTTTCAGGCTTGGGGTGTGGATGCTTGAAGCCAACAATCCTCGCGGCGCCAATGGTGTTAACAGAGAGCGATCACATAGGTTATGCCCGTTGTGTCAAGCTGCCGTAGAAGATGAGAAACATGTGCTGCTGGAGTGTGGAGCATACGATGATATCAGGAGCACGCTTTGGGTAGAGGGGACGCCCGAGTCAGTGTTGGACGCGATGGCTAACGGGGACCAGCGTGGGGGACCAGAGGGGACTTGCGCGTGTCATACACGCGATAAGGCTGCAACGGAACGACTTGACGGCGCGACCAATCTAGGCTTTTATCTATTATTACTTTTAGTTACTTTCATTTTTTAACCGTACGAGGCAGCGGTCCATGAGCCTCCTTGACTCCCGACGACCCTAAATGCGGAGTAAACTCGTTTCCGGCCGAGTTCCGCTGAAATTTTTATATGTACCAAATCAGCTGAGTAAGTGCTTTAAGCAATGCTATTATCTTGGGGCGCGTTCGGCAGGCTTGCCCTTCGCCCATGCCTTGCGCACTAACCGGCGTGAGTTCGCCCTGCGAGCTCACCCAGTAGTTGCATAAACTGCAACCTATTATACTGCAATTCATGGTCATAGCGAACCTGCCATTGTCAACGTGGGCGCTCGCTATGCGCGTTCTACCCTTTCCCTAACCTGCGCCTGAAGGCAGGCAAACCATTGAAATACCCCTACCCTGTGTCCTGGCCCCATCTCCGACGTCCGACCCCTCCCCGCCCCTTACACCTACCGGCACACTTGGGCGGCCGCCACGGCCAGGAGAGGTGGCGGCCCCAAGCGCGCCCAGCCCACCACACTCACCCACACACCCACCAGGCCCACTCAGGAGGCTGTATATTGCTATAATGATCTCAGCATGTAGTTGTGTTTTTACCGGCACGCTCCTGCGGCGTGGAGGGTCCTGGCTCGTTTGGACCAATCTACAAGCATGATCTTGTAACATCAATCAATCAATCAATCAATCAATCAATCATAATCGTGCTATGTGTGGCATGGCAACGGTCGGTGGGCTGCGGCGTCCTGCACGTGCACATGCATGCTCGGCAGCTCGGCTCGCCACGCTCGCAGGCCCTCGCGGGCCCTCGCCCCGGCAATCCCCGTGGGCCAGCCCTCATCCCACTCATGGGCCTGGCGAAGCCGAGAACCAGCACACTCAAATAGCAAGATCATTTTGGTGGATAGCAGTACGTCATCCCCTTCGGCGAACTCAAGGTCGCGTGTGGCAAGCCATAACGACGGAATTCGGACCTGAGGTGTAGGTAGCGTGTGGATACGCACGGCTTGCACGTGGATGTCTGCTGTCGTAAGCAGGCTTGAAACAAAGGAGGGGATATCAAGAGCCAGCCGCTGGCCAGAGGCGAGGGCAGGTGTGGGATCTAGATGCTCGATGGCACGAAACCGTGTGCGTATAAAACCGTGTCGTTATAACCAGGCGGTTATGCTCGTAACTGCAAAACGATAAAAGCAAGGAAGGCAGGAGCGGTGGATATCAACCAAGGAGATACGGAGAAGGAGGCAAGGAGTAGAGAAGGGAAACCGAAGGTATGCGTGAACACAGATGTGTCACGAGGCGTGCGGCGACTTCGCCTGCACTAGGAGCTCAAAAGGAGACCGGGCTTCCCCGAGTCTCGATACCACAAAACCACCACCACACACAAGGTGTACAAACTAAATGTAAAACTTTTACGTGTGTGAATGGAGGGCCCAATGATCGGGTTACACCACCTGGCACGCGTTTGGGGACGGAGTGACAGGTCCACACAGCACGGCGTCCACTGTTGAGGTCTCGGTCTGAGTGTGCTCCTTAGTGTTCAGAGGCAAGGGGTAGCTGCATCAAGATCAAATGGAAGAGTAACGAGACTGTGTGTAAGTGTGATCGAGATGTGGAAGCGTAGCAGCGGAAGGTAACTTGACGTAACGGGGGATAGGTGGCCAAGCACGGTAACCGCCTGCGTGTCAACAGCTGACACGTACCCGCCGAAACTCAGCCTTCTGTATATCACAGAGAGAGAGAGAGAGAGAGAGAGAGAGAGAGAGAGAGAGAGAGAGAGAGAGAGAGAGAGAGAGAGAGAGAGAGAGAGAGAGAGAGAGAGAAAGAAGAGAGGTAGAGGTGATAAAGGGGAAGGGGATAGGGACCCTGCGAACGGGATAAGAGGAGAGGGAGAGGAGAGGGAGAGAGGGGAAGGGAGAAGGGGCCACGCTGCCGAGCTGGGGTCAGCTGGACTTAGGCGCTGTGGCTGTGGCGCACGAGGGCGCAAGGGGAAACAGGGAGAGAGCTGGCGCACGGGGGCGCGAGGGGAAACCGGGGGAGACTGGCGCACGGAGGGCGCAATGGATGGGAAACCGTGGAAAGCTGGCGCACAAGGGCGCAAGGGGCACAGAGCCGGGTAAGCCAAGCATATGACTTACAAGGGGAAAGCAGGGTCGGGATCGACCAGGGTACTCAGTGCTTATGTCTGGTATGACTGACCTAGCCCCAACTCCGCCTTAAATACGAACTCAGCGGGCCAACCATGCAGCGCGCGGCCCCATGCAATGTACGACACCAATTAAAGACTCATGCAACCATGACTCATACAGCATGACTCATACAGCATGCATGCAACCAAGCGCTGCACGTGCAGGGGCCCCAGACTTGGCCATGCAACACTGCATGTGCACTCACTCTCAAAGCTCATACATGCACGTGGTCAGTGGCCATTAAACGGCCTTCATGAACACAACATATAAACATGCGCATAATGATTTGCCTTTAGTTTGTGCGGGCGCAAGGGCCCATGCCGCTAACAGGGTAAAACACACGCGCCACGCACCGTGGCATACTAGCTCACCCCTCGTGAGCCGACGCCTAGTGCGTGCCCCCCACAGTAGATCACCACAGCTGTGGCAAGTTCCCCTGCTAACGCCCGCGTCCTCGCGGGCTTAAGGGGCAACGCGCATCTCGCGGTAGAGTCTGGTCAGGCTTCGCACGGGGATTGAGGCCTTGAGCTTGGGCCTGGTAATGAACTTGGGCCTCGGTTCGATCTTGATTGGGCCTGGACAGCTTCACCTGCGCCGTACGTCAAGTGCCGCACGCCGTACACGTCCCCTTGGCCGTGTCGTCGGCTGATGTTGGCATTGTCTATGCTTCCGGACCACGCCATTCTGGCTCTCCAGGTGCGCTCGGAGGGAAGTCCGGCTTCGGAGGGCAGTCTTCAGGCGGCTCCAGGGCCCCATTTAAAACGCTGAGCACCTCCAAAGTCGGTCGCAATACGTTGCACTGGCTCGAAACACAACCAACGTACCGCTTCCTCGCTTACATCCTTTTCCCAATACGCCGGAGCACGCAACACCATACATTCTTACGCGATAAGCAGGCCCAGCGCCCATATCCTGTGCCGTTCGCGAGCTAGTACATCATTTGAACAACGCACTGGACGGTAAGTGCCAGGATGAACGCTGGTACCACCATCAACACTGATTCGGGGGGCCTTGGTCGCGGAAGGGCATAGGAGGTCGCAGCCAAGTCCTTCATGGCACGGAGACCGTCCTCCGGGACTCTCATGCAGTGAGTGGTTCCCGGGCTTGACCCGCCCAGGGGCGTGCAGGCTCCGAGTCGAGAGCCAATCCAGCGGGATGCCCTCGATCTGCGGTCATCCGACCTCCCACAGGCGTCCAGTATACGTCTTAGGAGCTTTGGTCGGAACTTTGGGGATATCGGGGGTAGTCAGATGGCCGGGGTGGACAGGGGGGGCGCGGCACGCACGCCAGTCGCCTGCACGTACACGCCCCGCTATAGCACCGCCAGAGACGGTCTTGCGTGGCAGAAACGCCAGGGCAGAGTCGGGTCCTCGGGCTTTGCGGAAGAGCAAATCTCCTTGTAACTCGTACAACGCTGCTCGGTGTTGCACGCGGCTCCATTCCCGCAGGACGTCATCGGTGCCCAGCCTGCCAGACGGGGCTAACGTGATTGTCCCAGCCCTCAGAAATTCCACCAAAGCGGTGTCGGACCAGGGGTTCTTACTACCTCCCACGGCGGCGGGCAGTAAGGCGTCCTCTTCGTCCACTGGGCTGGCGGGCGCTTCAGCTCCCTCGTCTTTGGACACCAGTCCGTCGACCGGGGCAACATAAATTAATCTTGCGCCACATAAAGGTGCGCAAGGCAGCGGCGGAAACTCATCTAGGTTTGCGGGCTGGTCAGGACCAAAGCGGTCCGGGGGAACCTTTGGGATAGGGGTCTTCGAGCCGGGGGCACCCTGGATTGTGCAGTAGCAGGGGTGGCAATCCCGCGCATCGTCGCAGACGAGAGGTCCCATAGGCGGTGCCCGACTGTTCACACTCGGCTCCAGTATGACGGGGTTAGGAAGGGTTGCGCGTAACGCATCAGCCTCAAGTGGGCCTCCTGCCTCGCCCTCCCCTGAATGGCCCACAGGCCAGTCACTGCACCCTGCATACCGCCCATCCTGCGCCGGCTTCACGCCCTCGGGTAAGTCCAAGATGAAAGTGCAGGGGTCAGGGGCCGGCTCGATATGTAGGGAGGCTCGGGACTCGAGGCGCTCAGGGCTCTTGGCCGGGCTCAGACACGGTGCCACGGCATCTGGCGGCTGGAATAGGCTGGGTTCATCGCTGGTGGCGGGGGCTGGGGCCCCAACCGCAGCGGGTAGGCGCACATCAGACACACCGTCACAGAGGAAGGCCTCAGCGCAACAGCTGGGGATGGTGTGGCAAGCAGCCCGTTCGCTTATGCGGCTCAACATTGGGGGACTCACAGGAGCCGCAGGGGGCGCCGTGACCCGTTCCCCTGCTAAGCCGTTTTCCCGGGTGTTCAAGCTCTGTCCTCGGACTGATGTAGGTTCGCGGTCATGAGACGCACCGACACAACGACGAAAGCGACTCAAACTGGAGGCTGGCGCACCTCCTGCACCGAAGCAGGTCTGGCGCACTCCCTCGGACAAGGTATCTGGCACAACGGGCCTTTGGGGCTTGCAGTCAATGGGAGCAAGCTGGGGGAAACTGGCTGCAGTGGCAGGCAAATGACACATGTTCCGCTTCCCACCCACAAGCACGCCACCACTGGCTGGCGCGCCGGACGCCGCACGCTGGGCAGGAGCGGCAATGCGGGGCTCTGGGGCAGGAGAGGGCGTGAGGGCGCACATAAGCCGGACACGGTCTCATGGGGCTGGGATAGCTCATACACGCTGCCGCACGCATAATCCCTGCGCTCGGGCACGGGGTAGTGCTCCGGGGCCGCGGCGGTAGTGACTTCACGGACATGCGCCGTGTAGGTGGCCGGACAGGCGTACACCTCTTCTACCTCTTCAGCCGCATGGGTGCGCGACTGCACCAAATCGAACATGTTGGCTTGGGGTGAAGCATCATAGGCATGGGCTTCGGGTGAGCTGAGGGCAAGCTCATGCAAGTTGACGGCAAACTGCGCAATCTGCCTCTGCAGGTCATCGATACGGGAGGCAAGGGATGCAGTGGCCGGCGCAGCCGCGGCACTGGGCCGTGGGCTGTGGCGTGGCCGGCGACCATACCAGCGGTCTTCACGGCGGCCTGGGGACGTCCCGTAGCGGGAAGCCTCGAACCCTGCATGACGCCTACCAGCAAAGGTAGCTGCTAGGTACTCGTGCCAACTGGCAGGGTCTGGGTCGCACTCACTGGTGACCATATCACGCATGGCGCCTGCCTCGGCCTCACTCACGTAGACAGCATCGCTGATTGCACCGTCCAAGTCGGTGGGGCGCATAAGGTACACTTGCTGGTAGATATCGGGTCGGAGGCCACGGAGGAAGTTGTACATATAGGTTGGATCGCGGGCGGGGTTGATGCCAAGCTGGGCAACAATACTGCGGTAGCAATCAGCATAGCGGCGTACGCTTTCAGTCTTGCCTTGTCGGCAGCAGGTTAGGCGGTCGTATAGCTCTTCCCGGCGGGGCGCAAAACGCTCCAGGAATGCGGCCGTGAACTCAGGCCAATCCTGTATGTCATGCCCAAGCCCTGACTCCCATGTTTGCGCATCGCCACTCAGGCGGCAACACGCGACAAGGTACTTGTCAGCGTCTGCCCAACGGAATATGCGTGCATGGCGCTCAATCTTGCCAAGCCATTGGTGGGGATCATGCTGCCCGGGGTCAAAGGTAGGGACAGAGTTGAGGCTGGAGGGATTAATACCATGATGACTGTCCGCCATAACGACGGAATTCGGACCTGAGGACGAGGAGGTCGCCATCGGCGCTACCAAAGCAGTAAACGCATGGGCGGAGAACCAGGCCCACCCCAGCGTAGCCGACCTCATCGCAGCGTGGCTCCGAATGATGTGCCCGACGATGCGCAGCCCTGGGAGCCTCCTGCAAATCACCTTCAGCAATGTCGCGCTGCAGGGCCCCACCCGCCTGCCAGCCAGCAGCTTTGGTGCAGGTGGGTGCGGGGCGGCGGGCGCAAGGCAGCAAAGCTCGACACAGCAGACAAGCCTGCCCGGCACAAGTGACGCGGCCAAAGCAAACCTGCTGAAGTACATCACGGCCATGTGCCCCGAGGCCAGCTTCGCCGGCTACGCCAAGCAGACAACCCTGCGCGACGACCAGTGTAGCATCAAAATTGAGGGACCAGAATCCAGCCTCGGCCCGGCAGCGCTGCGCCTCCTGGCGCGACCGCCCGCAGACCTGCTCTTCCGCAATCAGACTGGCGACCTAAACCGGCTCACCGCATCAGCCCTGAGCGTTCGGCCCGGACAGTCCGGCAACAGCACCACCGTCACCAGTGAACAGGTGATTGCACTCATCACGGTCGTGGAGGGAACCAGCCCCGACGAGACGTACCTGACAATGAACAGCCTCCGTGACGCCTCCCGCTGCGCCTTCCTCTGCGGCCTCAGCGGTAGGCCTCTCCAACTGCACGATCAATGCCTGCCACGAACGGTTAAGGAACACAACAATAACCCGCGCCATAATGCCCTCCAACCCGGCACTGCCGGGACACTGGCTGCGCTGCCAAACCGCCCGCCCCCGCCCGGCCACCCCCAAACACCTACCCGCCGCTCGCTCCCACGCACACCCGCCGCCCACCGCCCTGCAGGCCTCACCACGCATGCAGATTTCGCGGCGGCGGCCGCGGAATTCATGGCCGCGCCGGTGGGCATGCTGGCGAGCTGCCGGCCGCGACCATACGGCAGCACGGCGGCGGAGACCGCCAACCTCGTGGAGGCGAACTGCCCCAAGCTGGCCCGGCAGCGCGTGGTGGCCCTGGAGTAGGCATACTGGACGCCCTGCACCGCCATTTCTCAAACCTCGCACGCCCTATAGGGGGCCGCCGCCTTAATCACTTTAACCCGCATACGCCGAGAAACTACCCCTTTACCGCGCCAGGCGCCCCGGACCCCATGCCCACACTCGCCAAGGCCAACGGCTCGCCCACTACTCTCCTACCGGGCATGGCCGACCCCACAAACTTCCGCTGCTGCCTCAACCACCTCAGCCGCAACAAAGCCCCCGGTCCCGATGGCATCCCCAATGAACTACTCCAATGCCTACCGTCCTCCCTTCAAGACGCCATCCACCAACTCATGCTACTCATGTGGGTGAAAGCCGAAACGCCCAAACAGTGGACACTTTCCGACACCGTACTCATCCCAAAGCCAGCGGGTGACCCCCTCCTCATCAAAAACAAACGCCCCATCGCCCTCGCCAGCACACTGTATAAGCTATACACCTCCCTCATTACCCTCAACACCGTTTTATTCAGCGAGCAAGCAGGTATTTTTACGGAAGCCCAAGAAGGGTACCTCCGGCAGCGAAACACGGAACGGCAGATACAAAACCTCTTACACACGATTGAAGACGCCGCCATAACAGGCCGCAACCTCTTCCTCCTTTACGTGGATTTCTCCTCTGCCTTTAACACCATCGACCAAGATAAACTATTGCTCATCATGCATGATCTGGGCTACCCACGTGACCTCATCGACGCGGTGCAGAGCCTATACAGCACAGCCCGTACACGCATCCGCACCGAACACGGCTCCACCGCCGACATTCTTATTGAACGCGGCACCGTCCAGGGAGACGTACTCAGTCCCATTCTCTTCATCATCTTCATGGAGCCACTGCTACGGTGGCTACACAACGGCGGACGCGGCTACCGCTTCGGATGCCTCACACACGAAGAAAATTACAAGCACAACTTCAGCTCCGGAGCCTTTGCCGACGACCTCGCAGCCGCCACATCCTGTATCTCGGACATGCGGATCCAAGTCGAAAAAATCGAACGCTACGCCGCATGGGGTGGCCTCAAACTGAATGTCGACAAATGTCAGCTCCAAGGCGTGCTGTACGGGCAGGCGCGCACGGATCCCACGCTCGGGGGCCCGCGCACAACCTCACATCAGCGAGCCCTGGAACGCGTGCTCCTAAACAAGATCCGTGTCAGCGGCACCGCCATACCGTACAAGCCACCCACAGCCCCCTACAAATATCTGGGCCTCCAAATCACACCCACACTTGATTGGGGACCAAAGGTGCAACACATGCTAGATAAAATTGAGGAACGAGGCATCAGCATCACCTCCTCCCTCGCATCACCCGACCAGAAAATCCGCATGCTCCAACACACCGTCCACCCAGCCGTGGCATACAGCCTCCCCTTCATGCCCTACACCAAGCATGACATTGCGCGCATTGATGCAATGATTGCGCGCTACGCCAAACGATCTTATGGCCTCAAAACCAGCTTCCCTACCCGCGCCATCCTCCAACCCGTGGAGCAACTTGGCCTCGGACTAGGCAGCGTACGCGTCCTATATGTGCGCCGCGCCGCCAAGGCCCTCGTCCAGGCCCTGAACGATGACGGCCGCCTCGGCACAGTGACGCGAGCCATGCTGCACCTGCAAAGTGGTATGGTGGGCAGAGCGGCCGGTCAGACCCTCACACGCGAGTTCCGCTACTACACAAACCTGCGACAGCTGGCCCTAGTGAAAGAGGCCGGCCTAGAGCTCACGAATAAGGGGCAGCCATTCACTGCCTCCACCACGAACCTTACCTCCCTGTGGGACCGGCTCCAACCCCTCTCCACCGAGGCGGAGCAGGCCCTGCCCTTCCGTCTCATTCAGCCGCTCCTCGAACTCGGGCACCACCTGCCCGCATTGGCGCCCAACGGCACACACTTGATCAGCACCACGGATCTTAAAGCGATGGGCAAGCGGCATGTGAGACGCCGGCATCTACTTGCCCTCAACCGCCTCACCAAGGCACTGAACCCCACCACTCGAGACAAAGCCAAACACTGGCGCTGCACGGCACCGCTGCCCCTCAGCGAGCGTTGGCTCCCTAACGAACACGCCATCACCGGTCTGCTCGGACCCCACGCCGCCCCCGCCCCCACCCGCTTCCACGACATCCGGCGCCTGCTGGCACAACGAGCGCGGGATGAACATGACGCTGACGAAGATGGGCCAGCCGAGCCCGCCCCCGCCGCCGCACCCGCCGACGCCCAGCCAGCTACGCCCCCACACAAGAAAACCCGCCACCAACATCCCCCCTGGGCACCGCGTGGTGATGAGCCCCTCAACGACGAACAACACAATCTCGAATGGAATGCAGAAACTGATGAGTTCACCCTGGCACACTGCCGCAACCTCCTAACGACGCACAACTCACTGGCGAAGGGGAGGGGGATCCACGCACGCAGCTCCTTCCTCCACGCCCTGCTACTGAAGCCGGACGCCACCGAAGACGACTGGAAACACCGCACAAAACGTGCGTGCCTCGATCTCGCCAACGTCCTGTTTGGACCGCAGGAAGAGGTGCAGCGGATTGTGACACGCGTCACTAAACAGGGAAAGCTGTACTACCGTGTAGAATGGAAACCCACCATTCTTCTACCGGGAGCACTACCCCTATACACCCGCAACAACTACACGCCCCGTGCCACCACTCCTATTGCACTCCCCAACAACCCCCAAACCCGCATCCGGGTGGACTGGGAGCCCACGGACGAACCCGCCTACGTCATCAACCACCAAGAAAACCGCCAAGCCCTCCTAGATGACCTGGCCGAGCGCCTCGCCCAGCCCCCAACTGGCCCGGACCCCCCACCAGCCGCAGACATACAGCCATCTTACAACCGCCCAACGACAGGGCTGCTGGCAGGAAGAGTGCTCACTGAGCACCCGCGGCCAGCGCATCCTACGCAGCCAAGTACACATCGACGTAACCCCGTGCAACCCCGACCGTGACATCGCCCCCACAGGCCGGTACCAAATCGGTCTATTTGACCCAGCGGGCCCTCCGCCTGCCCCCTGGGCGCCAGGGGCACACCCCCCGGGTATCCGGGGGCCCCACACCGCATACGTCTACGACCCCCAAGGCCGCTGCGTCGGCTCGCTACAGGCAGACCTCCTCGCGTCCCTCTCCCATCGCTATGAGCACGCAACACGCACCTTGCCCGCCGCCCAGCAGCTCGCCTCCCCAGGCGGCTTCCCAGAGGACGTCGCTCGCCTGCTTCTGCGGTATCGACCAGGGAGCGGAAACAAAGAACACCAGATCACCGAAGCTGGTGAGCGTGCATACCCGGCCCGCCTGACAAAAGAGCTCCACAGAGCAATCGGCAGCACAATCGAGCTTTTCGCATCCCCCCTTAATGTGGCCGACCACACCACCACCTACTTCTCCCCCCACCCCCAGGACGTCCTATTCGGCGCCAACCACGACGCATACACACACCCATGGACCGGGATCGCGATCGCACACCCCGAACCCGACGAAGCACAGCAGCTGCGCGCCCTGCGATGGGCCACAGCCTGGGCCGCTGCCCGCCAGGACCACCGTGAACCCACAGCCACCCTGCTGCTTTTCCCCCGCGACCCACTAGCCCCCTACGCCCAATATCTGACCCATCCCAACGTCACCCACCTCGGCACCCTAAGCCGCTCTCACCTCCCAGTGGGCCTCGGCGGTCACTCCCACTCCGCCACCTACGCCCTTGGCACTGACGTACTACTGGTGGGCAATGCAGCAGCAGCCCGTCGAGCGCCTGCCTGGGCAGCCCGCATGACCTCTGTAGAGCCACCCCGCACGGCCGCCGGCCTCGTGCAAGACGCACCTGAACACACGCAATGGGTCCGGAAACGCGTGCGCAGCATGGCAAAGCAACAAGAGCAGGGCACGGCCACGCCCGCGCATGCCTCCTCCGCTCTCAAGCCCCTAGGCGCCCAGGGGCCCACCCCACACCCGGCCACAGACGCGGTCTACCGCACCCATTGCGCGACACACCAGGAACCAGGAAGGCATGTACACCGACGGCTCAGTACGCAAGGACAAAGCCGGCCGCTCCTGCGCCTGGGGAGCCGGCGTGTTCGACGCGCGTGCCAACCAGGGTTACCACATCGATGTCAACCCAGGCACCGCCGGGTGCAACACACAAGGCGCTCCTCGAAGCCATCAAGCTGAAGCTCAAGTTCCGCGCGGTGAACGGGCTCACAACCCGACTGCTCAAAGTCAAGGCTCACGTCGGTGTCACACATAACGAAACAGTCGATAAAATAGCCGGGCAAGCAGCCGATAAGAAGGCGCCGACAGACGCCGTGTGGCTCCAGGAAACTGCTGACAACGACCCGCGAGCGCAATATTTCTGGCTTCGGAAACCCCTTAAACTACCGCTCGATGGTCCCCAAGACCCCGACGCGGGCCACTACGTGAACGACCTCAACCGTGGGATCCAAACCCGCATGACACCGGCTGTCAACCTAGGATACAGCAACCCAACCCTCTACACCGAATTCGTCGCCCAGGCTATCCCCGACCTAGACATCAAATCCAGCACTCGCACCCTCAGGAGCGCCACCGGGCGCCACCACAAGGCGAAGCGCTGCCTGGACTACCTGTACGGCAACCTATGGAACGCTAAGCTGGCCGCCCGGTATGGGCGCACGCTCACCGGACGCAGACGAGCACCCACCACAGGGGACGCCAACATGGCCCCATGCCCCCTCTGCACGTGCCCTGACTCCGGGGGCCATATTCTCGGCGGCTGCCGGCACGCCCACATGCGCAAACTTTACATCAGCAGACACAACAAGGCGGTGCGAACCCTGATGCACCACATCGCACGTGGGACCAACGGAGGCTGCTTCAAAATCATGGACGCAACAGCCGAGGCTGGCCTCCCTGAATACGTCTCCGGCACCCGACTTCCTAAGTGGCTCCTACCCAACTGCCCTGACCACATCCGTCGGAAGATGCGACCGGGCATACTACTCATCCCCAGCCTTCCACTTGAACCGACGCACACACCCCTCCCCGACCGCAACCGCACCGTGTACATCATTGAAGTGGGGTACTGCGCGGACACCAACCACGCAGCCAAAACGCACGAGAAGGCCAAACAACACGAGAAGCTCGCCAAGTACCTACGGAGGGCCGGCTGGAAAATCAAGTACACAACACAACATGCGATCAGCCTGGGCTTCGCAGGCACCATACGCGCCTCCCTACCCAAGCTACTTCGTCAGCTTGGGGTGACCACGGCCGCAGCCACCCGCTGCTGCAACACGCTCCACGACCACGCAGTAACCACCCTGAATGACATCGTACGCACCCGAAGGCGCGCCGAAAGAGGGCTCCCCCTCACACCCATGGAAGTCGGATAGCCGGCCTCCATACGGGCGCCATGCGCCCGTTACCCCTGCTCCGGCATGGTAGCAGACGCTTGTACAGGGGGGCTTGCCCTCCTCACCGCGTCGGCTCCCTTAATCCACGCCATGACCTATGGAAAGGCGTATACATTTATTTAATTATTGCTTTACCTGAGGTGTAGGTAGCGTGTGGATACGCACGGCTTGCACGTGGATGTCTGCTGTCGTAAGCAGGCTTGAAACAAAGGAGGGGATATCACGAGCCAGCCGCTGGCCAGAGGCGAGGGCAGGTGTGGGATCTAGATGCTCGATGGCACGAAACCGTGTGCGTATAAAACCGTGTCGTTATAACCAGGCGGTTATGCTCGTAATAACTGCAAGACGGTGCCAAGATAAAAGCAAGGAAGGCAGGAGCGGTGGATATAAACCAAGGAGATACGGAGAAGGAGGCAAGGAGTAGAGAAGGGAAACCGAAGGCATGCGTGAACACAGATGTGTCACGAGGCGTGCGGCGACTTCGCCTGCACTAGGAGCTCAAAACGAGACCGGGCTTCCCCGAGTCTCGATACCACAAAACCACCACCACACACAAGGTGTACACCACCAAAAATAAAAACTTTTACGTGTGTGAATGGAGGGCCCAATGATCGGGTTACACCACCTGGCACGCGTTTGGGGACGGAGTGACAGGTCCACACAGCACGGCGTCCACTGTTGAGGTCTCGGCCTGAGTGTGCTCCTTAGTGTTCAGAGGCAAGGGGTAGCTGTATCGAGATAGAATGGAAGAGTAACGAGACTGTGTGTAAGTGTGATGGAGATGTGGAAGCGTAGCAGCGGAAGGTAACTTGACGTAACGGGGGATAGGTGGCCAAGCACGGTAACCGCCTGCGTGTCAACGGCTGTGGCTGTGGCGCACGAGGGCGCAAGGGGAAACAGGGAGAGAGCTGGCGCACGGGGGCGCGAGGGGAAACCGGGGGAGACTGGCGCACGGAGGGCGCAATGGATGGGAAACCGTGGAAAGCTGGCGCACAAGGGCGCAAGGGGCACAGAGCCGGGTAAGCCAAGCATATGACTTACAAGGGGAAAGCAGGGTCGGGATCGACCAGGGTACTCAGTGCTTATGTCTGGTATGACTGACCTAGCCCCAACTCCGCCTTAAATACGAACTCAGCGGGCCAACCATGCAGCGCGCGGCCCCATGCAATGTACGACACCAATTAAAGACTCATGCAACCATGACTCATACAGCATGACTCATACAGCATGCATGCAACCAAGCGCTGCACGTGCAGGGGCCCCAGACTTGGCCATGCAACACTGCATGTGCACTCACTCTCAAAGCTCATACATGCACGTGGTCAGCGGCCATTAAACGGCCTTCATGAACACAACATATAAACATGCGCATAATGATTTGCCTTTAGTTTGTGCGGGCGCAAGGGCCCATGCCGCTAACAGGGTAAAACACACGCGCCACGCACCGTGGCATACTAGCTCACCCCTCGTGAGCAACGGCGTCCCGACGCCTAGCGCGTGCCCCCCACATTAGATCACCACACGCGTCGATAGGTGTTCGCTGCCACACGCTGTCTATCCTGTGCCGCTTGCAGGCATTTCTTAGCGTGCGCCATGCACTGTCGCATAGAATCGGAGAACTCCTGTGCTGCGGGGACGTTGCTCGGAGGCAGGCCCATATCCGCAGGCACCCTTGGGCGTTTCCCGTAGTTAAGCTCAAAGGGTGTTGCACCCGTACTACCACTTTGCGAGTTGTTTATGGCAAACTCGATCAGGGGCAGGTGACGGTCCCAGCCATCGTGCATTGTGCCTATGTAATGGCGCAGAGTCTCCTCTAGCAGTCGGTTCATTCGTTCCGTCTGGCCATCCGTTTGAGGGTGGTAAGCTGTTGAGAAATGCAGCTTAGTTTGGAGTCGTGTAAAGAGCTCTTTCCAGAACCGTCCCGTGAAAACTGAGCCACGGTCGGACACCAGGTTGATTGGCAGGCCATGGTGTCAGAACACGTACCGGAGGAATTTATCAGCCAGTTCCTCAGCATCGACATCGCTGTGGGTGGGGGCAAAATGTGTCATTTTGCTCAGCCAGTCCACAAATACCACAATCGCGTCGTGCCCATCTAGGGTTGTCGGTAATTGCGTGATCAGGTCAAGTGACACGCTGTCCCAGTTCCCTTCAGGAATGGAGAGGGGCTGCAGCGATCCAGCCGGCTCTTGGAATTGTGGCAGCGATGCAATCGGCGGGGCTCTGGCGGGTTACGGCTTGGCTAGGATTCGCTGTGCGCGGAGTCACATGGACCATGGTGGCGGGAGGGTTTGCAGCAGCTTCCGACGGCCCTTGTGTGCTTGCACGCTCGGGTTGTCCCCTCTGTAATTCCGCAACCATGAAGAAAGTGGCTGTGGCCGCTGCTGCTGGCGCTGCGCGCAGTACGCGTCATGCCTGGTTGCGTGGCGGCGAGAAGCCGTGTCCTCTCCTTACACGTACGCTGCGGCCACCTGGCGGCCCTCGCACCATCGCCAGACTGGAACACCCCAACGGCTCGCACACGTCTGATCCCACGGTCATGGGCCAGGTCATGGCGCGGTATTGGCAGGATGTTTGTGCTGCGCCACCACCGGACCCAGCCGCCAGGGCACAGGTTTTAGCAGCGCTGCAGCAACACGGCCGCCGCTGTACTGCCGAGGATGCCGAGCAGCTTGGCCGGCCTACGGTGACGGCCGCGGAAGTGCGTGCCGCCCTGCTTGCTGCTCCCGCTGGGCGCGCGGCTGTCCCTGACGGTATCCCTGTCGAACTGTATCAACATTATGGAAGTGACTTCGCCCCGGTGCTGGCAGAGGTGTTTACGGCCGTAAGGGTGGGTCACGGTGTGTCAGGTGGATTCCTGGATGGTGTGTGGACGTTTTTCTATAAGGGGGATGACGCGTCTGAGCCGTCCAACTATCGCCCCATCACTTTGACAGACACTGATTATCGCACTCTTGCACGGGTGTTGTGCTGGCGGTTGCAACCTGTGTTTGGGCGCGTTATAAACCCTGAGCAAACTGCGTTTCTGACTGAACATCGCATTGCGGATAATATACGGCTGTTGCAACTTACGCCGGGCTTGCTAAAGGCCGCGTGCAAGGCTCCGGGTGTGGCGGCCTTTCTCGATTTTTACAAAGCGTACAATACGGTCGACCGGTCGTTTCTGCTGGCGTGCCTGGAGCGTATGGGTGTGGGGGCCGGTTTCTTGTCATGGGTTTCCCGTCTGTTGACTGACACGCGTGGGGCGGCTCCGGTGAACGGGCGTGTGTCTCGGTGGGTGCCGTTGGAGGCGGGCGTGCGGCCCCTAACTCCGCTGCTGTAACTTGCTATAGCACAAGCCCTTCTGTCCTGGCTCCGCAGTCGGGGGCATGGCGTCCTGGCTGACCTTGCGTCTGTCCTGGCCTCTCAGTATGCGGATGATTGCACGCCTCTGCTTGCGGGTTTCCAAATGGTACCGCAGTTTTTGGCGGATATGGATGTGTTTCGGCGTGCGTCTGGGCAGCGATTGAACATGACTAAAGTTGAGTTGCTACTGCTGGGGGCGGCAGGGGGGGCGGGGGTGGTATGCCGGCAGGCATGGCGGGCCCACCGCTGCCCCCAGGTTGGCGGGCTGTGCCTACGTCTAAGTCCCTGGGGGTCCACTTTGTTGTGGGGCCGAAAATGGGAAAACCAGCACAAAGAGGCGTTGTGGCGAGTGGCTGCGAATGCGTGCTGGGCGTTCCCCCTCCATGCGCGGGAACTGGCTGCTGGTATCGCAGCTCCGTGCCATGCCTGCATTGTGCGCATGCAGGATGGGGACCGGCGCCATTGGTTTTGGGAATGTCGGGTCGCCCAAGCGTTACGGGAGAGTATGGGCATGGCTTTGGGGTGGCCTCCGGAGGAGGCTCTGTCTGCCTTCTCACGTGAGGCGCTGTGGCTGGTGCGGCCGCCTGCGGGCCTGCGCCAGCCGGTGTGGGACGTTGTGTCTTGCCGCTATGTCCGCCATGGATCTTGGGCGGCAACGGGTGGTGATGGCTGGCTTGGCAGAGCGACAGACTCTGTCGTCCGCCCTGGTTCTTAGCATTGGCTTGGCTGTCGTTGCAGACTTTTGGGGCCGTTTGCAAACATATGTGAGCCTGGGTATTCGGCCGAAGGGCTGGGACACGGTTTCGCCTGGCCACCCTTTTCTCGCTCGTGCACATGATGATAGTATGCTCCTGGTGTTGCCTTACGACTTTGAATCCCCGCCTCCGTCCCCTTAAACGGGCGTGGGGTTGTGCGGTGGGGTGCTGTTTGGTATTCAGTGCCCGTATCTTGTAGATGCCCCTGGGCCCCCGGTGTTTACCGTGCAGATGCCCCTTTCTGATTTATCTACCCGAAAAATTTCTTTGGGGGGGGGGGGCAAGCCTCCGCTTCCTTTAGATTGGTTTAGTTTGGGCTGGTAACCACAACCCCCCAAACCTCCCAAAATTTCTACCCTCCCCCCTCTTTTCCGCGCCAAAACGTGCCAAAACGTCTACCTCCCGTAGACGTGCGCCCCACCAACCCCTGAAAGCCTCCACGTTTTCGGCCGAAAAGGGGCAAATTTCTACCGGTAGAAGGAAGAAACTGGCACTGTTGGTATTTCGCACGGGTGCCTAGACGCTTGCGCCTTGGCTGGTGTTCATGGAGTTGGCAAGGGGCAAGAAGGCAAGTTCCCGGCAGTGTCCGAAGCCCCTCATATATCCAAAAATAAGAGCAAGCAAGGCATTGGGATCAGAAACAAGAGAAACGCGCGGCTGTTACTGTACCGACGTCGGTAGCTGGTTGGAGGTTGCTGGAGCGTTTTGCTGGCGCGCATTCCTCACTCTCCGGGCGCCCGGCCAGGCGACAGCACGACCACACAGACAATGCGACGCCACGCAGCGGGAGAGCCGGAGTCTCAGCGCACCTGCGGGCAGGCGTCCAGCGTCCACGGATGAGCGCCGAAGCTGACAACGAGCGTAATGCAAAAACATCGTGCAGCAAGCAGTGGCCGGGCGACAGTGTGACAAGCAGTGGCCGGGCGACAGTGTGACAAGCAGTGGCCGGGCGACAGTGCGCCTTGGCTGGTGTGTGTACTTTGCGCCACCCTACCTGGTCTGTTGCTGTTTGAGGTTCACCCCTGCCGTGTCTGGACTGTGGCCACGATGCAAACGGTGGGGATCTGGCGGGCCATGGCTTGGCTGGGACTCGCTGTGCGCGAAGTCACGCGGACTCCGACTGCGGGAGGGTTTGCTGCAGCTTCAGACGGCCCTTGTGTGCTTGCACGCTCGGGTTGTCCCCTCTATAACACCGCAATCATAAAGATAGGACCCACAAAACGGCCTGCAGCGTCTTTCCCGGCGGCCAATGCTAGGCCAAAATATTTCAGCAAGATCAAGATACGAGCACTGCATGTCACAACCGATCTTGCTCTGCTTGGGCTTGGGCTTGTCAAAATGCATCAGTGCCGCAAAGCCTTGCAAGCCAGCTGCACATACACGCATGCTACCCAGCCGCTCATCCACGTGTGTGCGGTATGCGCGAGTGCAGCCAGGCCATGATGGTGTTCCAGGCGTCACTGCGCGCAGGAAAGCGTGTATAGGGCGTGAACGGGTGGCCGACCGGCCCCACCCAGTCGTCACCGCCCCCCGCACCCTCAGCTCTACCACCGCCTACAGCGCCCTCCGCGGCAGCCGAGCCTAGCCCCACATGGCCCAGCGACTGCGCCATGTCCTTGGACGCCTTGATGATGGCTTCGTCCGCAAGGCCTGCAGCCGGCCGATGCGCCGCACGTCGTGCGGCGCGGTTGTGCCCGTATGTTGCCTGGAGCTGCGCCTGCAGCAGTGCTCCCTGGGCATAAGCGAACCTGCGAGCGGCAAAGGCATCCATTGCAACGCAGCATGATCCAGGTTGTACCAATCTTAAGACATAATACTAATATAGGCCTTGCGTGGTATATAATAGCGAGGTCCCAAACTTTTGGCACGGGTTGGTTCTGTATCTGCCGCTCGGCACAAACCCGGGGCACATGTGACGCGCCACCACCTGCCGGGGGTCCTCTGCCAGCGTGGGACACTAAACGTGCACTGTATGACTAGCAACATCTTGGCCCACGGTGCCCTTTTATTCGTGCGTACATATGCCTACTTCCGCATGTGACAGGTTTGTTTGAGGTGCAAGACATGCACCACCATTTAAAACATTTCCCACGCAGCGCAATTACACTTGCAGATGCCTTCTGCACTCATAAAAGCTGCCTGCAGCTGCGAGGCGCCCTTCAAAGGCTCCCTGGGGAGAACACCTCACCGGATGGGGTTCTTATGTCTAGGGTTACATAATGCACAACCCTACGTATGATACAGTAATGGCAGTCACATGGCGTCCTCCCTTGCCTTACCGATGCCAGACTAATGCCAGGCGCCGTTGCATGCGCTCGATTTGCTCCGGCGAAAACGAAAGAAGAAACTGCAAGGCACGGCACATATCAGTGGCACCAGCCCAAGGTAAAGTGTCCACTGAGCGGGAAAACGGCCTGCCCCTACACCATGCTGTAATGTCAGCGCGATGAGGCTCGAAATGTAGTCTGGCACCCTATGTTGACTCAGTGACCCGATCCGCTGTCCCGAACTCTCTCTCAATACAGCCTACTCGTGTCAGCTACCAGCTCAGCTATGACCTAACCATCATGGTTGAATTGAGGGGCATTTTTACCTTGGGGAGGTCCTCGTTGACCGCCTCCTCCCTTATGCGAATCTGAAGGTGCAAAGCCATAACGGTCAGTACGTTGCAGCGCCAGTTTTGAGCAAGCGCGTACCGCAAAGGCGTCCCACTCGATGATGCCTTCAAGGACGGCATGCACGCCGTCCATAATAACCAGGGGGATGCAGCCGTGCAGGATGGCATCCTCAGCACGAGCCGACCAGCCATCACCTGCGGCGCATTAGGTTTGTTTCCAGCATCATACGGTACACAAAAAAGCAACAAAGCAACGACAACGATGCGGACACGCACCAGGGGCTACGACACAGAAGGTTGAGCGTGCAAGGTGCTCTGAGTAGCTGCCAGAGATCTGCGGAGGCAGGCAGGGTTAATTGCGGGGTTGCAAGGATGTGGCGAAGAGCAATACATTCGGCAATGCATGGGTCAATATGGTGGACCTGGTGTGCCTGCTCGCTTCACCTGCCAGCCCTCGCCGATGTAGATGCGGTACTTGTCCGCCCAGTTGTGCTTATAAGCCAGCCTGTGCAACAGCGGCACCTTCACCTTGCACGTCACAGTGGCGTGCCCCCACCCCTGGTCTTCGTCTCACCCACTTGCACACGGCTGAATGAATGCAAGCAAATCCCGCCTTGGGTACCTACTTATATGCAATAGCACCTACTTGGCCAGTCTCTGGCGGATGCCGCGGCTGTACCAGTGCGCCCGGTACGGCCCCGTGTCTCCACGCAGGTACAGCAGAATGTCGCGCTCAAAGGGGGGCGCGCCCATTAGTGGTGAGGAGGCGTAGTGGCTGGGCGGCTGCAAGGTCACCATTAGGTTGAAAGCTTATCCGACTATGCATCAACGCGGCTACATCGCACTGCACATCATTGACACACCGGGCACACCTTGAGAGATGGAATAACAAGATCCTGCAGTTGCAACCAACCAAAGGGTGATTTGGGCATGCCATCAGGTTGACGTCTGTGCTTGGGAGCAATGGCGACCTAATGTACACGGCGCTTTGCCCAGTACTGCCCACCTTGCCAGGCGTGTAGCAGGGGTGGCCGTCATACTGTTTGCGCCAATCGCCATCGACATAGGGTTTCCTGTAAGATCAGTGCCATGAACGTCTTCTACACAGCTACAAGAATGGTGGCAATCCCAGCATGCATGACTACGGCGCTAACCACTGCCGTCCTGCATATGTCAATTAGGTTGGATCATCCTCGCTAGACACCACACGTAACCGCACACAATACTGACGTGCATTGTGTGTCCATCAATGTCTCCGGCATAAGGCGGAAAGGTAGCAACGCCACTCACCATTCATCCAGCGGTGCTGAGTAGTTGTCGTAGCCCCAAGCGCTGCCGCTGACGTGCACGTGGTCCATGCGGCCCCAATGCGTCAGAACGATGCTGGTGTTGTACACTTCTGCGGCCACACGAGGGATGGGCATGCATGTCAATGTGCATTCTTATCGTGATTTGTAGGATATTCAAGCTCATAAGAACGTCACACAATTTCTAAGCTCCATTTACCTTGCGGCATCCAGCATGCTCCCTCGTCGTTGAGCATCATGAAGATGTGATCGCGGCCGCCTCGTCGATCCCAATAAGACCTAGCAAGGGAAACCGCCAGCAATTATGTTTCAGGCAGTAACCGCCACTTGCCACTTCATACACAAAAAGAACGAGTGTGGGGGGGGGTTGGTTGGTGCAGCGGTCTTGGTGATGACAGGATTGAGTGGGGGGGGAGGAAGATGGCTTGAAGGTTAGGGGTTGGGACGTCAGTATGTTTGCTCTAGGACCAGGAACTGTGCGCTTCCAAGCATATTGATTACCCTCAGCAGCGGCGCAAACATGGCACGAGTTATGAAGTGCTTGTACTGAGGTGCGCGTTCATGCGTGCGATAAGAATTCACAGAGCTGCTGGGGCGGACCGCTATGGACGTGCGTGTCGTGTGCTTCAGGGAAACCGTGCCAGATCAACTCATTAGCTACTTAATATGGTATTTGACCCACCTGCCGCCCGCGTCCAGGTAGTGCTGTTGCACCCAGCGTTTGGCCTGCAGCCATGCGCACAAACAGGCAGATATTCCGTACCAGGCTAGACCAGACAAGACCTGTCATTTCTAGCCAGGTTGGTTCAACAGGTGTAACATCTCCGCACCTTCAAATACATGTACGTGCCCTGCTGCGCGCGTGCATGAGCTGGGCGTTGGCAGAGAAAAGCAAGAAATGAAGGGATCGCATCAGTTGCCGGCTCATCAGTATGTTTCAATCATGCATGGATGACAGGACTCTTCTTTGTCTCACCTGCCGGCATGCCGAACCAGGGATGATCCGCCCAGCCGAGGACTGGCCATCTGCACGGGCGGGTAAATTTGTACGACCAACGGCCAATGCAAAGGCTCACGACGGAATGGCGACTGAAAGCTACATGCCCGCAACCTGCCGTCAAAGAATGCCCTGATCTTCTGTACAAACGCGAAGTCCTTCGCAGCGCGCATGCCCTTGCTTTCGCGGCCGCGCCTTGGCCATAGCTGCTCTGCTGCTGCTTGGGGTGAGGCTAGTGGCTGAGGGAGTAGCGAACATTCCGCGGCTCGTGCATGACATGACCCGGCTTCTTTGCCCTCGCCGTTTTCTCGTCCCCGCGCCCCTGCGCCACGCTCCCACCAGGCTACCGTATGTCTGCCCTGCAAGCCGCGCACGTTGAAAAGGTCGCCGCCCCACCAAAATACACCCCCTGGCACTCACAGGTAGCAGGTCAGCTGCACCGGAACGAAGAAGAAGTCGGCCTCCTCAGGGTCATACGTCCTGTCATACGATTGCATGAGGAGCAGGGAGGACGCATCCAAAAGGCATTCCAAAGCCCCATGACACAAATAGGTGGTAGTCGTTGTGAGTGTGATTGTTGTGTTGGGTCCTGTGGTCCATAGCCACGGACAAAGGCAGCTACTGTATCATGCCTTTAGTGCAGACACTCGCTGCCTTGCACACCCACAACCGAATTGACCTGCGCTTAGCTTACCTGTGCTGGCTTATGGACAGCTGCTCAATGAAGTAGCTCTCCAGCGAGTACACGTACGAGTTGAAGTTGGACTCGTTGGCGTAGCCGAACAGACGGTACACGCAGGAGGACCTGGCGGGGGTCGGGGCGGGCTATATGATCATGCACGTCGTAAAGGAGGTGCACACTGCCCGTATGTAGGGCAGACTCGAGCTATGTGGCTGGGCTGCTTGCCCAGGCATGGAAGAAAGCACAAGACCCACTTACTTGGCGATGCGGTACTGCATCAGCTTGGTGTTGAACAGCGGGTCAGTGTCGTACACGTAGATCAGCGGCCGCCGCCGGGTGGCGGCCGGAGGCGGGTCCTGCAGATGGCGCGGTGCAGGTCGGGGTCGAGGTTGTAAGCACGCCTCTGCGTGCAGTGCGCGCCCCTCAAGGGCCACTTGTGCAACCGGCAATCCCTTCCAATACCTTGGCCGCGGGCGGGTCCACCACGATGTGCTCCAGGTAGGGGCGCGCACCTCCCGGCTCGTGGTAACCTGCGCGTGCGGCGGGGGGGGGGAGGGCGGGGCGGCGCGGGAACAATGTTGGAGCATCACATGTTGCAGAAGCCCCACTGGGCACAACCATTGCCAGCCGAGGCCGCCATATATTACGACTACCCACCCTTCTCGCGCGTTTTTGCTGACGCACGCTGCCTGCTGCAATCCATGCCGTACCAGCCCTCGTGGCACTTGCAGAAGCCCAGGTGGCAGTCACCATGGCCCGAGCACTGCAGGTACATGTAGTAGAAAGCGGTTGTAAGGGTCATCTAGGGGCGGACACTACCATGAGCCTCATAAGCCGGCCCACCTGGTTGAAGCAGAACACCTCGGACTGCACCTCACAGAAATGACCGTACGTGCCGTCCAGGATGCAGCCACAGCTGAGGATAGGATGAGTGCAATTTATGGATACAGAACACGAAGGTGCTAGATGAGTAAGACAGGTGCGCTCGCAAGCTGGCAGATATGGTCGGGTTGTCACAGTCCACCCGGCCGCCTTCCCCTGCGCCACACACTCACTGGTGTCGCGGGCGCTCTGCGTTGCACCACCCCTCCGGCCCGAACAGGCTGTCGGGGTCCACACCGCCCCACTCCGTACGTGGTCCGTCCTTCAAAGCCGGATCCTGCAATCGAGGCACCGAGGAAATTAAAATGCGAAATGCGGGACCCAGCAGGTCGCGGGCTTACACCACTTGACCACCAAGGCTCACCCGGTTGGGCTTGCAGCTGTCGCCCATGGGGCGGCCAACCTTGACGGGCGGCGTGCCGGGCGGCGAGCCGGGCGGTGCGGGCTGGCGGCCGTACTTGGTGCCGGGCGGGCAGTAGCACATGGCCAGGTCCTCGTCGCAGTAGCCTGAGGAGTGAGGGCAGGTGCACAAAGGAGGCACCGTGCAGGGGGGCAAGGGGGGGCGCATAAGGAGCAGCCGCCCGGCACCAAGCTGCCGGCTAGCCACGCGGAGGGCCAAAACGGACGACGCCTAAGTTGGCATGTAAGCTCCCTGTTCTTCAACGCTTCAGCATATGCGACCCACCTGCGCACCGCGAGGCCGTCCAGCCCGGCACCGACCAGTTGCGATCGCGGCCGTCCGGGCCCACGTGGCCCTGCGCAGGTGCACGTGATGCAGGAGGCCACGCAGAATGGATGCCCGTATAGTGAAGACACGCGATACAAAAAGGCGACCCAGGCATGCCAGTCAACGGCTACACGGACGTACCACGGGTTCATCAATCTCTCCGTCAAGGGCCTTGGTCCGCATCCTATGAGTGCATGGCCGTGGGTCCCGAGTGCCGCAGTCGGTTCCTCGCCAGCCTATAAGTTGCAGCACCGTAGGTGACGTCAACCAAGGTTTCCTAGGTTCACCGGTTTGCTTGGTGTCTGGGATGAGCCACCGCCCCTCACGCTGTGCCACCCCTTCACACGGCAGTACTGTGTGCACATGGCGTGGGCCCAAGCGCGGCATCGGCCTAGCCCGCCAGCCAGTTGCATGACATG
This sequence comes from Chlamydomonas schloesseri, assembly GCA_016834595.1. NCBI lineage: Eukaryota > Viridiplantae > Chlorophyta > Chlorophyceae > Chlamydomonadales > Chlamydomonadaceae > Chlamydomonas > Chlamydomonas schloesseri. Next base: position 813,951 of record JAEHOD010000048.1, on the reverse strand, counting down.
CCGCTGAGGAGCGTGGCCATACACCTCGCCAGCGCAAGGTACACTGTGCGTCTGGGAGATGGCTTTGGCTCGGTGGCTTTGCACAAACGCTGCCCCACCTGCTGGACAGAGGCAGATCCCAATGTCGTGTTGGCAAGTGCCCACACCGTTGCACGTGCCATACTGGGTCTTGGGGCACTCCTTGTCTCCACGAGGAGCCGGCTTCCAGGCAGTGGGCTCCTGCGAACCGTCAATACAGCGCAAAGCCATCACCCACCCGCATTGATCTACCCTTCGCTGCTGCACCGACCTGATCGTAAAACTTCTTGCACCAGTTGCCTCTGGCCAGAGCGCACACCTGGATAGATCCGGACACGTGCTCGGGTGTTGCCCACTTCCTTGTGCAAGCCCCACACACGGTATAACTGTACTCGAGCTAGTATCACTGCACCTGTGGGTAACCGTATTCAGTACCTTGCGTTTGCATTTTCCGCCGGCGCCGCCCTCGTCACAGTCTGCACATAAACCGTAAGGTTATGTGGCCAACACTGCTGTCTTGCGTACACTTACGGTATTTTAGGTGGTCATTCGTAATGTGATCATAAATACCACCCAAGTGCTGCGACAGTAGCGCCGACGCGTTGGTCGCGCGCCGACCGGGGCCCGGAACATATGTCTGGGCAGCGGCACACGTGTCAACCTCCGCCACGTAGGGTATCCCCCTTGCCCTGCAACCTTCCCGACACACCTTCCTCCCGTCCTTCAGGATGAACTCCCAAGTTGGCAGCTCCTTCGAGTCAAACCCCACCATCGCAGGGTGCCATATGAAAGCTTCAGACTGAGGAAGTGCGTGGATCCCAGTCGACGCGAGAACCATACAAAGCAAGAATACAGCAGCCATATGCCTGATACGGCCCAGAGACCGGGGCTGCTTGCGCAGCTTTGTTGCGGCCATTGCAACAGCCCTCGTGACTGCCCAAGTGACAAAAGCTTACTATTTAAGCATTTGTTTTTTTGTGGTGCTCTGCTGCAGTTCAGATCTTACAGAGTAAAAAAACAATAGGAGCGGGGGCACCGATGAACCGATGAACCGAAGCAATCAGATCGTTGCTTTATCGCTTAGCTCTAAAAATGGTATCGGATAGCTACATCTGGTGGTGCTTTGGGCTTGCTGGGGAATGGAAGACCGGCGGAATGAGGTCGAATTGCAAGCCGAATTGCAGTTCTGCAGCCGGCATGTACACACATCCGGTCTATCGGAATAAGAAGTCTTTGGTCACGCCTTCCTATTTGGGAATTACTGGACGCCGCGGCAGAAAATTGTACAGCTCTTTTCTATTCCATACTCATTATATCTCAAGCTTATCTTCACAAAGCACGTAGAGTTTCAGATTGACCTGAAGCACATCTTCAGCCAACTTTCACCGAACCTCGCTGAAGTGCGTCGGCGCCAGGCGCCTCACCGCTTCATGACTCTCCAGTTGTTTGAGGCGTCCGATGAGGACAGCTTCGTGGTCATTGCCCAGCATGTCGCCGAGCTGCTAAACGAGGGGCAGGTAAAGATCGGGCGCGGCGGCTGGTGCCTTCACCGCTGATCCCGACGATGTGGGGCTCTGAAGTTGTGCAAGTCACTGCAGTGCCCTTATTGGGTGTGTTCGAGGCAGGTTTGGGGCGCACTGACTGCGTGCGCGAGGGCGCGTTTTTTTGGCGCTGTCCTTGCTGACCGCGCTCTGAGTACAGGCGTGTATATGTATGCAGCTGGTTACGGTGTAAACTTGTCCTGTGCCGGTGCCTGTGACGGAACAGGCGCGGACGGCGCTGGCGGACACCCCAGCCAACCGGTTCGTCAACGACTGCACAAACCTGGTGCAGGTAATGCCGCGCAACACCGGAAGCGTTGACATAGCGTTTGCGTGCCTTGTGTCTTGTGCTGCGGCACTGTGCAGGATGGTAACAGGGGGCCGGGGGTGGGGGCTCATGCGCACTATGTGGCGTGCTCTCTTACGGCGGTTGCTGGCTTCCTCCGGGTTGCAGGAGCAACGCTATGAGGAGTACGTTACCCGCATGGCCGCGCAAGTGAGCGCCCTGTACACCAAGATGTCGGATAAGGGTGAGTACACGCATAAGGAACACGAAGCTCGGGTGCTGGTGGGTGGCCCTTCATGAAATGCGCTTCCATGCGCATCGGGATGGGCTGCGTGTGTCCACCATGTGTCCCTCCTACACGCAGAGGCGGAGTGCTGTGTGAGCATCCTGGTCCACGCCGTGGGACGTGTGCCCGAGGCGCGGCAACAGGCTGCAGCCGCTGCTCTGGCCACTGCGCTGGTGCAGGTGCGCGGGTTTGCTTTGGTGCGGCGACGCTTTCGACTTCAGGGGACGCTTTTCGGGTCCTGGCATGTGAACTTGCGGTGCCCCCTGGATCCGTGCCTCGACTACTAAAGCATCCGCCCCGTCCCCGTGACCCGCAGTCCGAGGAGCGGGCCGAGGAGCGCATGAACGCGCTGCTGGCATTGTACGGCATCGTGGCTGCCCAGCCCGCTACTCAGCGCGCCGTGCTGCTGGCGGCCGCCGCCTATGCGGCCAAGTGTGGTGGCAAGTCCCGCACCGCCTTCTGTGCGGCGGGTGAGCAAGGGATTTTCTTGCAAGTTTAATGTCATATCTGACTGCCATAAACGGCTGTCCTAATGTGATCCCTCCATTGCATTTGTATGCAGTCCGCGGCAAGGCGTCGCGCTGGGTGGCCGAGTGGAAGCTGGCGCCGGCGGACGCCCGGCAGCTGTACCTGGCGCTAGCAGCCGCAACCAGGGTGCGTGCTGTGTGTGTGCGCTGAATGGACAAACGACGTGTGCTTGGTCCTTGATAAACCAACCTATCCTTACCTACATTGCCTGAACCGCCCCCTAAACACGGGTGCGACGCTGAAACCATAAATCTCTAGGATCCCGCTGAGCGTCAGCATGTGATGCTACTCAAGCATCTGTTAGAGAGTCGCTGTGTATATCCTCTGCCTAAGCGACTCACGACCATGTAACCGCAGGGCGCCTCTGACCGGCCCACCAACCGCGAGCATCTGTCCCTGGCTGGCTCGGCGCTGTCTCTGGCAGTGCCCGGCAGCTCGCCAACTGCACCCGAGCTGGCGGAGGCGGCCGCGGGCGCGCTGGCCGAGTACCTGCGCAGCGGCGCCATTTACACGCTGGACCTGCTGCCACTGCCGGCCGTGGCGGCGCTGGCTAGCCATGCCAAGTACGGCGCGCTGCACAAGCTGGTGGCGGCGGTGCTGGCAGGAGACGTAGCGGGTGAGCGGGTTGTAATGTGTCAGTGGGTGCCGAGGGCCGGGGTTCGTTTCATGTTTATATGAGGGCCCGAGTATGAGCAAGGGAAGCACCGGCGTCATCCTGCGATCCTTCTCACGCGCCTGTTCCTGCTCGCAGGCACTCGTGCCGCCTCCACATCCGCCGCACTGGAGGCCGCGGGGTCGGGTGTGAGCGCTGAAGCGGTGCTGAACAAGGCGCGCATGACGGCGCTGCTGGCGGCGTGCGCGGCTGCGGGCCACGGCGAGGTGGCGCTGGCAGAGCTGCAGACGGCGCTGGACGTGAGCGACACGGCGGCGGTGCAGAGCTGGGTGGTCAAGGCCATCGGGGCCAAGCTGCTGGAGGGGCGGGTGGACAGCGTGCGCGGCGTGCTGGCCGTGGCTCGCTCCACGCACCCCTCCTTTGGCTCGCATCAGTGGAAGAAGCTGGGCGCGCAGATCGCGGCACTCAAGGACACGGTGGGCGCAGCGGTGGCGGCCATGTCGGCGGTCAAGCCGCCCCCGCACGTGTCAGCCCGGGGGGTGGCGGCGGCCGTGGCTGCGCGTTAAGGGAGGGTGCTGTTGATGCGAGGTAGTATGTGAAATCAAAGCTGTGCCGAATGTAGTGTGCAGGTATGAAGGCGTCAGGATGCGATGTGCTGTCGGCAGGATATGTTTTGAAGCACGGAAGGGGTGTAAAGCTGTCACGTAGCAGTAGCCTGGTGTTTTCAGCAGTGCCATCAAGCGGTTGGACAAGTGACCGGCAATTCCATGGCTTTAATGCGCTTTGTAACTGCGCTTTGTCGCAATACTTGTGAGACACCACCAGCTACCGACAAATCATCGTTGTGCGAATGCGAAAGAAATGAAAGCGCGCACCCCACCTGGCCCCACAGATGACCAGTAAGATGCGGCTTGCAAGGACCGAGAGAGCCTTGCCGCGCCCTGTTTTTGCCCTTGCTGTGCATACTGTCGCCCGGCCATTGTCTTGCTGCACGCCGCTCGCATTAACTTGACCCTCGGCCTAGCGCTCATCGGTGGACGCTGGACTCCTGCCTGCAGGTGCGACGCTTCCATCTGTCTCGCGCTGCGTGGCGTCGCATTGTGCGTGGTGGCATCGCCTGGCCGGGCGCCCGGAGCATAAGGAATGCGCAACAGCAAAACGCTCCAGCAACATCGGCCAGCTACCTCAGTCGGTACAGTCACAGCGCGCAGTTTTGCCTCTGTCCCGACTGCTCATGTATTGACGGTATTTGAGAGGGTGGGATCTCCTGACACTCCAGGGACGCCGCACACCTGTTCCCTTGCTTGCATCACCGACCGAGAGAGCCGAGGGGTTAACGGAGCAGCGGCGTCACAAGGGGGCGGCCCACATGGCGTGCCCACATGGGGAACACGCCCGGTTCGGAGCTTACCCGGACTCTGTCCCTTTGCGATCTATCAATTGTATATGGTCTAATAAGCTAAGAAAATTATGCTAAGCTGGTTTTCCGTGCCGAAATCGCCAGAGCCAGGGACCAGAAATTACAACTCAGACCTCGTGCAAGTACTATGAGCTGTACAAAATTTAATTTTATGTAAAATATTCAGTCGACGGCAACTATCTCGGGCACGTTTCGGGCTCTCTACATTCAGCGATGTGCAGTCAAAGTCGTGACAGTCGCCGAAACACATAATACCGAGTCATATAAGCTTCTTGTATCATATATTCATAGCATAGGTAGTCCGGGGATCTAACTCGGAAGTTTGGTGGTGTCCCCAACTTGCGTGTCCGTGGCGGTTTTCCTATGGGGAACGCACCACACGGGTATGACGCCGGTCTGGGAGAGGGGCCAAACGGCACGACGGTTTTGACAGGGTTGGCCGTGTTGATCAGCCTCCAAACCGCGCACATAGGGGTCATCCACCCACGTATCACGTGGCGGTGCTTGATCAACACGGCCTTTAGGCTGCTAACACGCTTGGCGTCCAGGGGGTGCGTTTTGCCGTGTCGGCACGGGCCGGCACGGTCGTCAGGTCAACCTCACCAAAAGGTCCCGATAGCTTCTAAGTATAGCTTATATGTTATAAGGACTGCAAATAACGTGTTTTGAGGCAATTCGGTGACGTCGCAGTTGACATGCTTCTTTCGCGCGCATATTTCAGTGGCGCTGACACCGCTTGCAATTGCCGTCGACTAACATATACATACGGAGCTGCAAAAAACATTCCGCGGCCACAAAGACGGACTCCAGCAAAAGCATGCTTCGCGAAATGTGGTGACAGCGACCCCCACAAATTGACTTGCCCGTCAGAATTTGAGATACTTATATAGTTAGTATGTTATTGCCTGAAAGGCGGGGCCTAAATGTGCGCGTATGAAGAGAAACACGTGTGGACACGATTCTGCCCCTACCCGAACCGGCGTCATACCCGTGTGGGAACGCACCCCCTGGACGGGAAGGCCCAAAGCTGACGATTCGGAATATGCACCAAAGCTGGGTACGTAAGGAACCGGACATTGGGTATGTGTGTGTGCAAAGATCCAGGTTTGGTGTCGCTTCCGAACATGTAGAAACAGGGCCCTCAAAAAGGGCCACTTCTGACCGGGCGTCCTCCCAGTGGCGTCCTCCCCATGTGGGGGCGGCCCCATGCAGAGGATGCTCACCTCACTCAATTTTGTGAGTTAGAAGCCCGGTCCGACTGTAATAGCCTTTACTATACCATTGTAAGTAGACGATCTACTCGGCCGATAGAAACTCCCGGCAAACTCACTAACTTCTCACAGTGCGAAATGCGAAATGTCTCGCAAGCTACCCGAACCGCCAAAGCCGCGCGAGCGCGTTTGCATAGGTTGTCATACATCCGAAGACGTCCTCAGGCGCAAACAAGTCCCAATTAACGACGTGCCGGAGACATGGCTCCTTCCAGCATCGAGCAATGAGCTGCCGCGTATCGCAAGCGGCATAACACTACTAGGTCTGTTGCTGTTTGGGATTCACCCCTGTCGTATCTGGACTGTGGCCACATTGCAAACGGTGGTGATCTGGCGGGCTATGGCTTGGCTGGGACTCGCTGTGCGCGAAGTCACGCGGACTCCGACTGCGGGAGGGTTTGCTGCAGCTTCAGACGGCCCTTGTGTGCTTGCACGCTCGGGTTGTCCCCTCTGTAACACCGCAATCATAACACTAGGGGTTGTCCCCTCTGTAATTCCGCAACCATAACACTAGACTGTGCGTGTAAGAACTGTCTCCGGAAGAATGAGCGCAGCCTCGAGGCCGCCGCTGTGGAGGCCGAAGCGGCGGTCCAGCGGGCTGAGGAGCGCAGAGGCAAGGGAAAAGAAGCGCACGCGTGCCCAGCATGCCGCTCCAGAGGCGCCGCCCGCAGAATCAATCCCCAGCATGTTCCAGCGCGTCCTAGACAAGCAGAAGCAGGAGGTCGACGCGGCGCTGACGACGTGGCAAGTGGACGTGCTTACTGCTGAGCTGACCGCTAAAGCCCGAGCCGCCGGCCCAGCACCTCCGCACGCCGTCGGCGGCCCCCGCTATGCCGCTGCACGCGCAGCGCCCCTCGCCGCCCACCCACACCCCCGCCGCTCCCTTCACCGGCACCGCACCCCCATTCCACCTCCCCTCTCCCCTCAACCTCCGGCCGCTCCGCGCCTACACGCACGAGTACGTGCAGCCCTATGGCAGCCTTTTGCCTCCTTGGCTGCTGAGGAGCCTCCTTACCCCTCCTTACCCCCTCCCCAGCCCCAAACACACTTCGCGGGGCGGGCCTTTTCGGCGCTTTCATGAGTTCATATATGCTATAGATACTACATGTTAACGTTTGGTACTCCCAGCACCCTTAACAAAGTGCCCTGAAAGCCAACATGACAATGTGGTCGCGCGTACTAGAGAACATGGCCTCCTTAGGCATAACAGCGAGCCACAAGGGGCTTACAGTAGTAGTATGTTAGCTTAGTAGCCGCGGTGCCGGCTTTGCGCGCTTGGAAGCCGCGGGGGGCGCTCTCCAAGATGTAGGATGGCCAGTGCAGGGTTGCACGTCGCGTGCTTGAAGGCCTGACGCTTTTAATTAATAGAGCATACCTATTTCGTGAGTTATGGCTCACAAGACCCGAAGAATTCAGCGCGTATGCGAAACGGGCCGGGGGGCATCAAAACAATGCCCCCCGGCCCGTTTCGCCTATGGGCCCCCTCGAGGTGTGATCTTTGTATATATTGCTTTGTACATATACCCTCTACTGTTATACAGAGTAATTTCACGGCCAGGCCCTCTACAGAGCGCCCCGTCCCGATGGACGAATTCCGCTGCGCCGTGGAGCGTTATTAGGGCTCCAAACGCGGTCTGGCGCATGTGTGGAACTGTCAAGATCTTGCAGGATAGCGTCCTGGCTGGGGATCCCTGAATACCGGTCGGGCCAAGTGTTGCCAGGGTCCGGCCCCCTGGGTGGCATCTCGGCGAGCCGTGGTTCAGAAGCGTTGCGGCCCGGGCCACTCGGCCATGGACCCGACCGACAATGCACTGCCTGCCGGAGCACGGCTGAAACCGCCGGTGCTGCAGAAATCAGTGGCGATTCCACGACAGGCCGTTTCGCGCACGGACCGCTTTTTGTTCATCTCATTCGTGCAAGCAATAGTATAGATTGTTAGCTATCATAAAAATTGGATATTATAGCAAGAATCGCCAGGAGCGCGTCCTCAATGGCAGCGGTCGACGCTGTCTGTTTGAGCCGCCCGCGGGCGACCAGCATAATGGCTATCGCCTCCGGACGCAATCGGGGCCTGTTTGGAGGGTTGAGTTCGTTCGTTGGTAGGGCGTGTGGCGGGCGACGTGCCCGTGGTGGGGCTTTGTGGTGTGTTGGTGGTTTGGCTTGTTCCCCGCTCGGCTTGGATTTGAGTTGATGCAGACTTTCCTGGACGATGGCCTCCTGGCCGAGACTTTGCAGACGAGAAACTGAGTGGTGCTTGCGTTTAATGGGGATGCCGGCAGGCCTCTGGCTTGTCGCGCCTTGTTTTGCGTGGGTACTGCCGCCAAAATGGTGCATTCATGAGCCGCGAGTACTGTGATGCTGTGTCTGGTGTGGCTCTGGCGGGCGTCTCGCTTAGCTTCGACACGCCTACGCAGCTGTGAGTCGGGTGGGCAGCCCAGCAGGGTGGCGGTTGGCCACATGTGCCCGAGACAGTGTTCACACTGTCCCCTTCTTGTAAACCCGCATTCATAATGGCTATACTAATGCTTCATATACAACTAGATATACATGCAACATGTTAAGGCGGGCCTTCGTGCCTTCATTCTTTTCGCTCGGTGGATGTGGCGTTGGTGCCAAAACGTGTTCGGACCCCGCAGCAGGACGTTTTGTCCGGTCCCCATGCTGGCCGGTGGGGGCGTGACGCCCGAGTTGTACACCCCCCTCAGCCAGTCAATTCGCGGCTACTGATGAGTTATCGTTGGTGCGCGAAGGACGGACATCTGCGCCCACTCAGCTGGCTTGGGGGCTTGCACGTAGTGCACGTAGCAGACTGGGTACTTGTGGCTGTGCACTGGGCCGAAACACTGACGTAGGGGTGAGCGATAGTGACTGTGCTCAGGTTGCATGCCGCCTGGCTGTACTTGAAGAGTATAGTCGGAGGTCGACGGTGAGTAGTGCTGCTTGCAAGCCAAGCAATTGGATGCTCCATCCATTCAGATATGGTGTGGCTGTGAGCGAGAGTAACTGTGCTCAGGTTGCATGCCGCCTGGCAGTACTAAGGAAAATATAGAATTTATGTATGGCAATGCAAGTACTGTAACGATTATAGCTGTGCATCAGCTGCCTGGGCTAAGGAGGGCAAGGAGGGGAAGGAGGGCAGGAGGGGGCTCCTTCGTACCCTCCTCGAGGAGGCAAAGGAGGTTCCAAGTGACAGGTACCCCCGAGGAGGGTGCAAGGAGGCCCCCCCCCTCCTTGGGGCCTCCTTAGGGGGGGCTAAGGAGGCAAAAGGCTGCCATAGGGCAGGGCCACGCTCATCTCGACACACGGCTGTCCGGTACCTGCCGTTTCTGCGCACAGGCACGTGTGGTGGCGTTCCCCAGCCGCGTCGGCGACCTGTTCGCCCGCACCGGCGTGTGCCCGTCGTGCGCTCACAAGCTACAAGAACTCCTGCAGCAGCCAAGCGCCCCGGGCCCCATCCGTTACACCGGCTACTGCGGCATCTGCTGGGCTGCAGGACGGCGGCACGCCATCGACACACCGCTCGGTGCCGCCCCCAGCCTGCTCACGACCCTCAGCAGCCCGGCGTGCCTGACGCCGGTGCCGGCGCAGGCGGCCGTCGTCCCCTTTGAGCACACGCCACTGCCACCGCCGCCCTGTGACTACCAGCACTACAACGTCATCGGCTCTGCTTCCCCTGCCACATCCTCCTCCAGCCCCGCCCGGCCCCCGCCGCCTCCCTCTACCTTCGCCACCGAGCACCCTCCCCATTTCCCCCTGTCCCTGTCACCCCCGCTGGGCACAGCGCCGCGCCTCACCTGCACGCCGCCACCTGCGCCTTCAACAGCTACGGCTACGCGCAGCCGCCGCCGCCACAGCAGCAGCAGCAGCAGCAGCAGCAGCAGCAGCAGCAGCAGCAGCAGCAGCAGCAGCAGCAGCAGCAGCAGCAGCAGCAGCAGCAGCAACAGCCGCAGCAGCAGCAGCCGCAGCAGCAGCCGCACCCACAGCAGCCGCACCCGCACCACCTGCACCGGCATCACCCTTACCCGCCGCCGCCACCGCCCCCTCCCGGCCTCCAGTATGGCCAGCAGTAGCGCCCCCCGCGCTGAGCGGCGCGCAGTTTACGCCGGCGCCCGTGACTGCGTCGCACGAATTCACGCCGCGCGCGCCCTGATTCGGCGGCCGCCACCGCTAGCATCACGCCCCGCCGACCTGCAGCACGCCACCAGCAATAAAGGCTCGCTGACGGCCCGCGTCCTGCACACACAGCGTCAACTGAAGCGGCGCATTGTTCCTCGCCTTGGCGCCGCCGGCCTGCTCACCATGGTGCTTGCCTTCTGCTCCATTTTCCGCCTGAGATGTACGCCGGCCGTCGGCCCCGCCAACCCAGGCTCCGCAGTCGCCCTTGCTGCTGTCCCCGCCCACGTGCCGGCACCCCTCAGCTACGTCACCGGTGTGCGCCCCCTGCCAACCCCCGCAAGCCCTTCAGCCGCCCCTGTATGTGCCACAGCTCTCCGGCACCACACTGGCGCCCATACCCACCGTCGGCATGCCGGTTGCGTGCGCAGACCCCCGCCGCGCCGCTTGTGCGGTTGCCGCCGCCGCCGCCGCCGCCGGCGCCGACGTCACTGCCGCCGCCTCGCCTACACCTGCCGCCGCACGCGCCGCCGCCAGCCCCACCGCCACCTGGCCCCATGCCCCCGCCGCCGCCGCCGCCGGTGCCAACCACTTCCTCCGCGATTACCCCGCTCTCCCCCTCCCTCGGCCTGGCGCCACTGGCATCGTTTACGGCATCACCTTCTCAGCAGACCCTCGCCATCGCGTCTATATCGGCAGTACAATCGGCAATCTCACCTTGCGCCTGCACCAGCATGTTGCCGCCGCACGCCACGCCCACACCGCGGCCGAGCCCCACCTACGCCCTATTCTCCACTCCATCCTGCACTACGGCGTCCACACCATGTACGCCACCCCTCTGAGTGTCGCCCCGACCACATTCCCCGTCAGAAAGACGACCCGGACTGGCTGGCATGGTCGCGCCGTGTTGAAGGCCTCTGGACCCGCGCCGTCGACGCTTTTGCCGCAGCCGGCCTCAATGTTGCCCGCATCACCCGCGCCCTCACCGGCAACCCTGGCGACAACCCCGCCCCCGCCGCTGACGGCGCCGCCGTCACCACAGCTGCGTCCGACCCGCACCCCGACGACGTCCTCGCGCCCACGCGCCGGCTGTTCGCCACGCGTAACTGGGCCCGCCGCCTCTCCGTCGTCTACAACCACCTCCGCGCCGGGCGCATAGCCCTGCCCGACCGCCTGCACCACCTCGCCACCTACAGCATCAACTCCCTGCAGCGCATGATCCTTGCCCTACGCAGCCTGTCCCCAGCTGCCATCCACAGCGCCGCCACCGCCGCCGACGTCACCACCCTCCGCCACCTTCTCACCGCCGCCCATATCGCCGCCCTACGCCGCCAACTGGACGCCCGGCCGAAGGAGCCCCTCATCCTCCGCCTCCCTGCCCCCCTGCAAGCCCGCATCACCAGCACCAGTGCGCGAGCCGTGCTCACCCTTCCCGCCGTCGAACGGTTCCTCCCCGCCCGCATGCCCGCCGTCACCGCCGTCACGTTCCTGGCGCCGGCCTCACTGCGACACGGCCTCTGCAACGCCGCCCGCGCCAGCCGCGACGTCACGTTCACCACCTCCTGCACCTGTCACCTATTTCCCATGCTTCCCCGCGACCCTGCGCATGGTCACGTCTTCACCCATCGCCTTCAGCCCGCCCTCAGCGCCGCAGCCGCCGCCCTCTGGTCCATGGGCGCCAACACCCGGCCGCTGCCCGACCCCGCCGCCCCCTCATTATTGATTAAACACCATCCATGGATGGCTACCCCTCCCGCGATCCACTGCCGATGACCTCTGGAAATCGCTCTTCAGCTACTGCCGGCGCGCCGCACGTGCTGCCAAGGTCACCACCACCGCTGCCGCCGCGTGGGTCAGTGCCGCCAGCGCCGCCATCCGCGCCGCCGTCGACCCCGACGCCATCGGCACCGTGGGTGATGACATGCTACTGCACCCACGCCCCGCCCTTCCTCCGCCCCATTCGTATGCCGGCCCCCACCGTTGCCGCCGCACGAGACGAATTTCGGCGCCTGCGGCGACACCTCATCATTACTGTCATGGACAAGTGCCCCGACAACTTCGTCGCCGTGTGCCCCGCCCTATACCATCAGAAGCTGGCCGCCGACTTGCATGCGTCACCGTTCTATACCGCCGTATCCGCCGAGGAATACACCGCGCGCATCCACACTGTGGGCGTCACACTGCAGCCCTTTGGCCTCCCCATCCACGCCGCGCGGCCGCCACCTGTCAACTACGGCACTGGCCAATGTCACAAGACGCCGTTCGGCTTCCGGTACATCACCGCCTCCCCCTCCATCGCCACCACCGACGCCGCCGTCGTGCTCACGGGTTTCCTTCGCTCCCTCGACGACACCGTGCCAGCCCTGTACCAGTCCATGTTTGAGCGCTTCCCCCTGCGCCCCTGGCACGTCCGTGGCCCCTTCGTCGCGTCCAGCCTCCTCCACCATGCCTCCCTTGCCCCACGCCCCGTCAACCCCCTCCCTCGCGCCGGTACTACCACCTTCACGCCTGCGCCCCCCGCCGCCACCGCCCCCGCCCCCAGCCAGCAAGCCCGTGACTACCCTTGCGCTGTGTGCAGCCGCACATCCGAGCTCGGCCTACTTCTGTGCGATCACGCCGGCGCCCGCACCGATGGCCGCCCCATCTGCCTCATTGGTCTCATCACGCCTGCGTGCGGCCCGCCCTCACCCGCCAAGACGCCCGCCGCCTCGGCACCTGGTTCTGCCCCCTCCACCGCCCCCGCGCCGCCGCCGACTCACATGAGCTGCGCTCTCACACCGACGCCCGCACCTTCGGACGCACAATCCGGTACCCACCCGCCGCCGGCGGACCACCCATCACCTCCGTAACTTACGCCGCGTCCGCAGCCAACAGTCACGTACTCCCCAGCCCTCTCACAGCCCCAGCCGTCCTCACCTACGACGTGGAGCGGCTTTTCACCAACTTCCTCATCTCCGCCTGTATCGATAACCTGGTCAGTCTCTTCTCCCTCGTCCTTGCCGAACTTCACGACGGCGCCACCGGCCTTCAATTCTACCCGTACAACCGTGCTGCCGAACCGCAATGGCCGACGGCGGACGAGTGGCAGCGCTGCGCACGCCAGCCCGCCGCTGCCGCTCCTGCCGTCGCCGCCGCCGCCCCCGCTCCACACCGCCGGCCCCCGCCTGCGTCGCACCCACATAGGGGGCATGACGCACACGGCCGCTACTACATGTGGACCCCCACCGTCCTGCGCACAGTGCTGCACGCGCTTCTTTCACACGCCTTCACCTCATATCGCGGGCAGCACTATCTGCAAGTACGCGGCGTCGCTATGGGCGCCAACTTCGCGTCTTACGTTGCCAACTTGGTCCTGGCCTATGATGAGCTGCGGTGGCAACGCGCCCTCTACGACCGCATCTTCTTCCCCTCCGCCCGCACCCTCCGTGTCGCCGCGTCTTTGGCATTGGATGTGCTGCTCGCCTTTCAAGACATGCAGTGGTACACTGACGACTTGCTCGGCTGCTGCAACCCTTTCCTTCCCCACCTCCTGCTTCAATCTCAGTCCCTGGCGGGCATCCCCGGCATCTACTCGCCCGAGCTCACGCTGGCGCAGTCCTGCGCCACCACCCACGACAGCCCCGCGACGCCCTACCTTAACTTCGCCGTCGCACCACGTAGCAGCGGCATATGTGGCCACGTCGTGTACCACCTGCAGCCCTTCGACAAACGCGATAGCCCCAGGTTTGCGTCCCTCGGCATATCGCGCTTCACCCCCTTCTACTCCTGTATTCCATAGCACGTGCGCCTCGCTCAACGTCGTCGTCGGCACCCTCGTCACCCTGGCTCGCCTCAGCACCGCCCTGGCCTCCTTCCTCGCGTCCGGACGCGTTGCACTCCGGCGCCTCCACGGGCGGCACAATCCTTGCCCCTTCCTGCGCAAGGCTCTGCAGCGCTTCTTCGGTCGCCACCGCCACCACTTGCCGTGTGCCATCTCATCCAGAGTGCTCCTGCGCCTCCTCCCCGCGCCCGACCTCCCTCCGCCCCCGCCAGCTGCCCCGCCCGCCCACACCCCTCTTCCGGCACCCCCCTCCTTGCTCCTGGCGCCACCCGCCGTCTTCCCGGCCGCAGCCAGCGCCACGCCACCCCTCCCGCCGCCGCCGCTGCCCTACCCGCCTGTCGGTCACCCTGCGTGGCACTCTAGTGACAATGACACTGACGTTGAGGACGCCCGCTCCGCCTCCTTCCACAGCAGCAGCGACATGTCCCTCTGCTAGCAGCAGCCCGCAGAGTTACCGGTTTTTTTGAGCCCCAGCTCAGCACCCAGCCAGCGCCGGCGGCCCTCTGGACGACGGTAGCGGCGGTCCCGAGTGATGCGGAGGCATGTAGTAGGTGATGGGGGGTGGGGCGCCGGTCCCGGCTGCCCTGCGCCGCTATGCGGCCCGGAGGCGGCCGTGCCGGTGATCCGTTGCTGGACTCCTACGGTAAAGACACGGTTCCCCCGGCCGAGCCGGCAGTGACAACTGGGGGCTGGGGGGGGGGGGGTAGGCGACAGGGAGGCCTGCGCATAGGTGGGAATTGCACGTGACGCGGGTTTGTGGTTGCGCTCGCCGCGTGTCTGTCGCAGGACCGCGCGATGTTCGGTGGTCGGCCTCTCGGCCGGGAGCCTGCGGGGGGTTTTGTGTGTGTTTCGACGCCGCGAGTGACGGCGAGTGTGGGGGGAGTCGCGCCCGGGGTGCGGGGGGTGCCTGCTTTTAAGACCCACGCGCCTTGTGCCACCGGGGAGCTCTTCGTGAGCCCGGGTCCCTCCAGCCCAACCCTGCCTAAGCGCCCAATACCACACGCACAGCTGCCAGCCCATACAGCCACCAGCGCCCCTTGTCCCTGGCCTCTGAGCCCTGTGCCTCTGTCCCTCCAGCCCAACCCTGCTTCCGCACCCACCAGCCAACGCCAGTATTACACGCGCAGCCACCAGCCCATACAGCCTCCAGCGCCCCTTGTCCCTGGCCTCTGAGCCCTGTGCCTCTGTCTCTCCACTCTCCCCTGTCAGTAGCAGCTACCCCCGCTCGTCCTGAAAACCTCCTCCGCAGTCCAGCCGTCAGCCTTAATTAATATTTGTCAGTTTTCCGGCATTCCCTGCCGCACGCAGCTCCAGCAAAACGCCTCAGGCCGAAAACATTTGCCGAATAGTGCGCGTCTCTAGGCCCCTTCCGAAGTCACAGCCATACCCCTCTCTATCAGCTACGCTTCCTCACCTCCGGCTGTGTTGTTCGTTTGTTGCACTGCATTCGACTCGCCCGCCATTCCGTACATTCGGGCTCCCCCTTTTGCCATGCCGCGCCCTGTTTTTGCCCTTGCTTGTCACACTGTCGCCCGGCCACTGCTTGCTGCGCGCTGTACTTGCATTACGCTCGTTGTGGTTGCGGAATTACAGAGGGGACAACCCGAGCGTGCAAGCACACAAGGGCCGTCCGAAGCTGCTGCAAACCCTCCCGCCACCATGGTCCGTGTTACTCCGCGCACAGCGAATCCTAGCCAAGCCGTAACCCGCCAGAGCCCCGCCGATTGCATCGCTGCCACAAATCCAAGAGCGGGATTACCGCACAGTTCAAAGGCGAATAGTACACCCTACCAGTACACCCTAACCTAACCAGGGCGCAAGCGTCCAGGTACCAGGCGGCCGCACGAAGCAGAGGCACTGCAATACCAACGCGTCACAAGACGGATGAACTCACGGCGACGGAGGCGGTGATTCGAAATCGTACGGCAGCCGCAACTCCATCTTGTCGAGATAAGCGGTCTCGTAAGTTATGTTACAAGTAGCGTATTGAGTAGTTCGGTTATCTGTGCGGTAATACGCACGAGTATATATACTGGTAATCATATAACCAGGTACTTCTGGGCCTATTGGGTATGTTCGGGAAGGCTCCGTACTCGGTAGCTTCTAGAGTCAGCCCAGAGGGTTCTGGACGTATCGTCTCACACTGCGTGGTTTGACACCGCAGACTGCACATGTCTCAACACATCTGACCACCACCGCCAGGAGCAATGAAAGGGTGAGAAGGCGACACCGTATCCCAACCCTTGGGGGGAATACCCAAACTAACAAACGTCTGCAACCGACCCCAGAAATCCGTCACAACATCAAGGCCAACGCGGAGCACGTGCGCAGACGGCAACGTGCGCTTGGCAGCAAGGCCAGCCATGATCACTCGCTGCCTACCCAAGTCCAAAGCAGACATCGCAGCAAGGCATACGACATCCCACACAGGCTGAACCAGACCCGCAGGCGGCCGGACCAGCCACAGATCGGCACGAGAAAACGTGTGCAGCGCGTCCTGAGGCGCTGCGCCCATAGCAAGGCCCATACTCTCACGCAAGGTCAGTGCCACCTGACAATCCCAGAACCAATGGCGCCGATCACCGTCCTGCATATCAACAGCACACGCACGACACGGATCCACACGCTGACCACGCAAACGTTTAGCAGCATTTTGTGGAAACGCCCAGCACGCATTGGCGGCCGCCCGCCATAAAGCTTCCTTGTGTTGGTTTTCCCACTTATGAGTGCTGGTTACAAGAAGGGGACAGTGTAAACACTGCCTCGGGCACAGGTGGCCAACCGCCACCCTGCTTGGCTGCCCACCCGACTCACAGCTGTGTATGCGTGTCGAAGCTAAGCTAAACGCCCGCCAGAGCCACACCAGACACAGCATCACAAGACACGCGGCTCATAAGGCACAGCTACGCGAAGACCTAGTCGTAAAAGTCACGGCAGCACACCGTCAAGCCAGCACAGGAGGCCCGAGGCCAGCTGCGCCGAGCTCACGACCCGCCGCTCAGCCCAGCACGCCGCACGCCCCTCAAGGAGAAGGGGGCGGAGAAGCAGCGTCATACGGCAACACCACGTCAATGCGGTCGCCAGCACCCCGCGACAGGAACACGTGCCCGGAGGGGACTTCATCCCAGCCACTAGGGCGCACGCCCAAGCTAGCAAACGCCTGCAACCGTCCCCAGAAATCAGCCACCACCTCCAGTCCAATAGCTAAAACACGGCGAGACGGGAGCAGGGCCTCAGCAGGCAACCCTTGGCCGGCCATCACAATCCGCTGCCGCCCCACGTCCATAGCAGACAACGCCGCCAGGCACACCACATCCCAGACCGGCGGCGCCAGACCCGGCGGCGGCCGCACCAGCCACAAGTCAGCCCGAGCAAACACGCCTAGCGAGTCTTCGGCAAGCGCCCCCATCGCCATACCCATGGACTCACGCAGGCCACGGGCTACCACACAGTCCCAGTAATAATGCCGCCGATCCCCAAACGTCATGTCCGCACCACATGCCTGGCACACGTGGACGACGCCGCCGGCACGTTCACGGGCACGCATGGGGAACGCCCAACACGCATCAGCAGCGACGCGCCACAAGGCCTCTTTGTGCCGATTCTCCCACTTAAGGTTCCACAGCCATGACAGCACAGCAGCAAACGCACCCGCAGCCAGCACACAGTCAGACTCAGTCACATCGGGGTCGAAAGCAGCAGCCACATACGCACGATGTTTGGCACGCAGCTGCGCCAGGGGCGCCGCGAGTTGCATGAGTGTACCAGCTTTCACCGTATACTCCAGCACCAGGAGAGGCGGGCCGCCGGCCTGGGCCCACCCCAACCCCCTGGCCAGCTCCCGCACTGACGCAGCCTGGTCCGGCGCTGTAACCCGACCGCTGCGGGGTGCCCGCGCCGCCCGCGCCGCTGCCGCCCAGCCCTCCGGCAGGAGGGCCATGGCGGCGGCGACACGTGCGGCCGCGGCCTGGGCCGACGGCGGCCCCTTAAGCGGGACCGGTAGCGGCCGGCGTGGCCCCCACTGGAGCACCTTGCGCCACACACCTGTCAAGTAAAGTGTCTCGCACTCAGCATGTATACGGGTGCCGTAAGCACCACGCTCATAAGCATCTCGCACTTCTTGCAACGCGCCATCAATGGCCACCAGCTCCCCAACGCACCGCAAGTCGGGGAGTTCCAGCAAATCAGGGAATGCCGCATCAAAAGTCCTAGCACCATCACGCAGCGCCGGGTTACCCCACAGAGGAACATTGTACACCCAGGGCCCCGGTGCCGGGGGCGCCACCAAGGTAACTGCAGGCAACTTGGAGAGTGCCTTCAGCACACGCTTGAGGCGGGAGTCACCGGCGTGTCAAGCACACGCGTACCGTCACCCCCACACAACAAACAAAGCACCGTAGCACCCGCGTGCCGCTGGCGCAGCCACGCCGCCACGACAGCGGTCCACGGCGGCACATACGGCAGCAGGCCACACGCCCCCAACACACACCGAACCGCCACGCCCGCGTGCCGCGCCTGCACATGGGCCGCCAGGGGCAGGAGCCCCGCACCCCCACACGCCGGCGGCAGCTGCATAACCTCCAAGGACATACCGGGCAGGCGCTTGGTGGCCCGGGCGTCATACTGCGCAGGCGACATGCGCCGGTCCACCACCGCCGCCACCCGCTTCAGCAAGTCCTCAACCAAGCGTTTAGGCTTAGGAAACCCCGCAAACTCCAGGTGATACAACACTTTGCCCAAGGCATACGCCGACACCGCGGCCGCACGCCCAAACATGGACACGGGCATGCGCGCTACGTTACCAAGCACACTCAAAACCCCATCAAAAGCCACAGGCGGCACGGGAGTGTTCCAGTCGCCAAACCGGACCCCAAGAGACTTGGCGGCCTGCACCACCTGCAGGCCGGGCGGCAGCTCCGGCCCCGCGACCGTGCCTCCCTGACCATTCCCCGACCCAACCACCAACAGTTCAACTTTACTCATGTTCAAACGCTGTCCAGACGCACGATGATACATGTCCATATCCGCCAGGAAGCCGGGCGCCGCCTGCAGCCCAGCCAACAGCGGCGTGCAATCATCCGCATACTGCGACGTCAGCACCGACGCCAAATCAGCCAGCACACCATGGCCCCGGTGCCGCAGCCACGACAACAGGGCCTGCGCAACCGCCAGGTAGAGCAGGGGGGCCAGGGGGCACCCCTGCCGCACCCCTGCGGCCAGCGGCACCCACCCCGACACGTGCCCGTTGACCAGTGCCGCTCCGCGCGTGTCCGTCAGCAAGCGCGACACCCACGTCAGGAAGCCAGCCCCCACACCAAGCCGCTGCAGGCAGGCGAGGAGGACTGACCGGTCGACCGTATCATACGCTTTGTAAAGTCCACAAACGCCGCCACACCCGGGGCGCGCCCGGCGGCTTTCAACAACCCAGGAGTAAGTTGCAGCAGGAGAATATTATCAGCAAAGCGGCGGTCAGCCAGGAACGCAGTTTGTTCAGGGTCAATGATGCGGCCAAACACAGGTTGCAGCCGACTAAACAGCACACGGGCAAGCGTGCGATAATCGGTGTCAGTTAAAGTAATGGGGCGGTAGTTGGAGGGCTCTGACGCATCACCCCCCTTATAGAAAAACGTCCACACACCATCTACCACCCCATCAGGCACCCCCACCCCCTCTCCCACCGCCATGAAGACCTCCGCCAACGCGGGCGCAAACTCAGCGGCATAATGCTGGTACAGCTCTACCGGGATGCCGTCCGGGCCAGGCGACCGGCCAGGCGGCGCCGCCATGAACGTTCAGGAACTGCCGTCGAAAAGACAGAGCAACACAGCGGTTCCTGAAAGCCTTAACTTCTCAAAAACTGCTGCCCAGCAATATGTGTGAATGTTCTGTATTGTAGCAATTTTCGAGAGGGTGACAAAAGAGCTCCGCAATCCTGCAAGACCATTTCCCGTCCGAAAAGCGGTACAGACAATAAATGATCGGCCGACATGAAATATGCTTAGGAAATTATACCACGTTGCTTTTGCGGCGTGCTCTGCGGGGTCCCTCCTACGCGTTCTTGATCGCGGCATGGCTTCTGAATTTTGAGAGCACCAAAGTTTACATGAATGCCTGCCATTTCAATCGTGCTATGTGTGGCATGGAAACGGATGGGCAGACTGCGGCGTCCTGCACGTGCACATGGGTGCTCCGCAGCTCGGCTCGCCACGCTCTCGGGCCCTCGCCCCGGCAATCCCGTGGGCCAGCCCTCATCCCACTCATGGGCCTGGCCAAGCCGAGAAGCAGCACATTCAGATAGCAAGATCATTGTCAGCTTCGGCGCTCATCCGTGGACGCTGGACGCCTGCCCGCAGGTGCGCTGAGACTCCGGCTCTCCCACTGCGTGGCGTCGCATTGTCTGTGTGGTCGTGCTGTCGCCTGGCCGGGCGCCCGGAGAGTGAGGAATGCGCGCCAGCAAAAACGCTCCAGCGACCTCCAACCAGCTACCGACGTCGGTACAGTAACAGCGCGTTTCTCTTGTTTCTGACCCCGATGCCTTGCTTGCTGGGGCTTCCCATAACGGCGCTCGGCGCAGGAAAGGGCTCGCGGAGCTCGGTGAAATTGCGAGCGGCGCGAGTCGACTGTAGTACAGCGGCGTGTGTACAGCCGAGCGTATTTTGCGAGCAATCCTGCGTTTCACTGCGCAGCGAGGAGCTGTGGTGAAGAGCTTTGCAGCGTGGCATCGCGAACAGTGCGGGCCTCGGCCAGATTTGCGTCGTCATTTGTCGTGTAACGGAACAGCGGACTCCCACCCTCACCCCTGCCCACCCTCCCTCAACCCGGGCTCACCCGTGGCCGGGGCGGTGTCCAAAACATGCACCAACTAGAGAGCCAAAATACACAGCGTAGGACATCTCGGACTAGAAATTAAACCGTACCTACCCCCCACAATGTGTATGCGGTGTATGCGGTATGCGCTACCTCAAGTCCCAAACACGCCAAACGTCTCTGTCAGCGAGTGAAACACGTTGCTCTCCTTGGTGTTAGCCGCCTGGAAGCACTTCACCACCAGCCACTCCGGCACCGGCTGCATACCCAGGCTCACCCAGGTGGCGGGGCCAAACCGGTAGTCCACGTTCTGCATCTTGTTGGAGATGAAATTGGCGTAGTACAGGGCCGCAGTCTCCTCCTGGGCCACACGCTCATCGTCCCAGTCATCAGGTAGAAGGCGGATCTGCAGTGCATTAGTGAAGTCAGGCACGTCTTTTGATACCGTATTGCAGTCACCTGCCCGCATCTCAAAGCAGCCTCCGTTCAGCTGCGCGTTGCACCATGCCGCGTACTTGTAAGGCTCTCGGACTGGTCCCATCCAGCCCTGCTCCACCGTACTGGTGAAGTAGCTGATGAGTCGGTAGCTGCCCGCGGATTGCTTGCCCAGGTACCACGGTACCTCACGGCCGCTAGGGAGGATCAGGACCGCAAGGTACAGCAAGGGGTGGCCGGTGTAGTTGTTGGCCTGTTGCCTCCCCTCCAGGCTCAGTGGTATGGTGAGAGTGGTCTGTCGGCTGTAGTCAAAGCTGGAAATGGTCAGGCCAGGAAGGCACTCAGCAAGGGGCTGGGGCGTGCTGGGCTGGGGCGTGCTGGGCTGGGGCGTGCTGGGCTGGGGCGTGCTGGGGATCGATGACGACACCGACTTGCGAGGGCGCAGCTTGGTGGTCACCGTTGCCACTGCAGCCACCTGTTTAACCTTGTCAACAGCGTTAGGTACGTTGCGGTGCGTTGGCGCTCGTTGGCGCTCGTGGCGGTGCGCGAGCTTACTTCTTTTCGCAGGAACAATGAATTTCTACAGAGGTGACGACCTCCCCGGTTTGCTGCTTTAGTACTTCTAATACGCGCGAGTCGAAAGCGTCTGAAGGAAAGCGGTCGACTCGGCAACGTCTTCGCGGATCAGAGCCTCGCAGTGGCTTCGCACAACAAGCGCAATAGTGAATTTGGAAGCGCCTGGCACCACTGATACTGAAAGCAGGCAAGTCAGCCGACATGTGAGTCGGTGAGTCGGTGTGTATGCGGTGCACCCGGCTGGAACAATCTGGCGTGTTCAATGTTAAGTCCGAGATGTCCTACGCTGCCGTACGGCCGTTCCCGTGCGGGGGGTCTAAACGATGCCTGGGCAGCACCCCCGACACAAAAATGGGCCCCGAACGTTGCCCCCGCTACGCAGTTGCACCCATACACTTTACAACATGAAAGTTACCGAGTTTGGGCTTGGCTCGACCTCGCTAGCGTGCAGAACTCGTGGCTTTCGTGGTGCTAGCCAGCTGGTCAGGAGGGTACGTGTCGGCACGGTCAAGCCAAATCGCACATTTGCCCACATAAACTAGTTTGGTATACTATATATACATCTAATATGACATTGCGCATGGTCTAGAGCTTCCCAGCGAGGTTCTGTCGAACAGCATTTCGCGAGCTCGGACCCCAAGAAAGCGCCTGTTAAGTCCCAAAGACCGATGCCGTGTCATTCTCAAGTCACAGGGAGCGGATATAAATGCTGCGCGCTGGCCAAATATGCTCTTCCTGCTGCAAGGCCGGGAAATGTCGCGGCATTTGGCAGTCGCGACGAGCCGAACTATCGGGAAAGAGTGCAAAACGACTTGCAATAGCATACTTATAACATTCTTAGGCATTTGGGAGCGATTGGGCTTTGGACACCGCCGGGCGTATGGGCACGACACGGGTGAGCCCGGGTTGCCCTCCCTCCCCGCCGTGGTGAAAAGCTTTGTAGCGCGGTGTTGCGTGGCATCGCGAACAGTCCGAGCCTCAGCCAGGATTTGCGTCGTCATTATTTGTCGGCGTCGTCAGTTGTCTGCGTCGCAACCCTGCGTAATAACCGTGCGTGCAACGAAACAGCGGACTCCCACCCACCCTCCCCGCCGTATTAAAAAATTTTGTAACGTGGTGTGGCGTGGCATCGCGAACAGTGCGAGCCTCAGCCAGGATTTGCGTCGTCATTATTTGTCGTCGTAGTCGTCGTTTGCACTACCGAGGTCGGCGTTTTATCATCTTTCTCGCTGCCTGACTTAGCGAACAGCTTAATTCACTATTACAGCTTTACTTGCAGCCGTAGCTAGCCCGCGTTTCAAGACGCTCGCTGAGAACGGCGCGATTTTAGTGTAGTGCTTTTGTGACGGTTGTCGGTCTGCGATCTGGGAATACAGCCCCGTACAGCCCTCCGCTTTCCGCCAGCCACGCGCCGGCTGGCCTCACAGCAAGTGGCTATTGCAAGTTGGGCATACGTAGTACACAGAGACGGGCTCGCCCATTATTGTGAGCCACGCCCAGCAGCAGTAGTGGATAGTGACTAGCGCCCAGTGTGGTGGGCCTCCCCCCCGCCCTCCTGTCCCACCACAACCAGTACAAAGGGGAGCCCGGAGCCAAAGGCGGAGGGCCCCTCCCTCAATCAGTCTGTCTCACACAGCACCGTGTAAACATACCTGTGCCCCAACAATCCACCGTACAATTTACAGCCCAGATCTACTCCTCGCTAAGAAATGCACGAGTCAAGGGGAAGCCCGGAGCCAACGGCGGAGGGCCCCTCCCACAATCAGTCTGTCTCTGGGGGGGGACCTGAGATCGTGTGAATCCTAAGCATTGATCATATTTATGGATATATGGGGGGCTTCGGACACTGCCGGGAACTCGCCTTCTTGCCCCTTGCCAACTTCATGTGCTGAGCTGACCGCGCAAGGCATCACGACCCGCTCTGGCCTTTAGCTGGGGCAGCTGCGGCGGGAGGATATTGCCCGAGAGCCATACAGCACCATGTGAGTTGGGGCCGAGGGCTCTTTTGCACGCAACACTGTCGTACAATTGCCCGGCATGCGTACCCGGGTCGGCGTTTCTTTGGTCAGGGGAGAGTGGGAGACCTACACCGGGGGCGGAAGATGGTGCCCTCCCTCATCTTTGCGAGTTAGAAGCCCGGACAAACTGCAATTACCTTTTTTGCATGTAAATTTCAGACGTCAACACACATTAACAAATAAGCGATGTAGACCATTTGCTGAATGCTCCTCGGTACTCGCAGTAGAGACGCCGTCAATTAGCACTACGCGTTCCTTAGCATGTATGTATGTATATGTGGCATAGTTGTGCTCGTTGGGGTTTAAACGGCGCGCGGTCGACAAGCCTTTTGCAAATGTCTAGACCGCGAGGAGGCACGCTTATGTCCCAACAATCAATCCTAGTACTTTATATAGCTGAACTATGTTGACGGCAATTGACATGGACACAACTCGTGGCAACCTCGATAACATGCTTTGTAATCGGGGGCAAACGAGCACAGGAAGGGCGGTGATTAACTGCTGTAAGCTTTACGTATAGTAATCAAGGAGTTTAGAGCATCAGCGGCCCAAAAGCTGCTCGTCGAAATGGTCGGGTTTCGGCACACGCGTGCCCACCCATGCAAAGCAACATGCGACTTATTCTCCGAGCCAGATTGGCATTTTGCCCTCCGAATTGACCTACATACATTTGGACAGTACGAATATTGCGCCAGAAGGGCCCGGGCGGAGTCCACTGAGGTTGTGGACTCATGCATTCCCCACATCCCCTCTTTCAACCCCCCAACTTTGGAGTCAAAATACGACATATCATATTTGGCAACTTGCGCTTACAAGCGGTCATCAAGTGTTTAAATAGCCCACAGCCCGAGTCTCGTCCGAGCGCAAGTTGCCAAGCTATGTTTTCCGGGGGGGTCAAAATTGCACTTTTCCTGCATGGGGCCGCCCCCTTGTGGGAGACCAGGGGGGAGACGAAATGACGGTTTCTGACCCCATTGCATGCCCCATGCCCCAACGACGTCAACTTCCAGTTAGTTATGAGTGCTGGTTACAAGAAGGGGACAGTGTGAACACTGCCTCGGGCACAGGTGGCCAACCGCCACCCTGCTTGGCTGCCCACCCGACTCACAGCTGCGTAGGCGTGTCGAAGCTAAGCTAAACGCCCGCCAGAGCCACACCAGACACAGCATCACAAGACACGCGGCTCATAAGGCACCGCTACGCGAAGACCAAGTCGTAAACGTCAAGGCAGCACACCGTCAAGCCAGCACAGTAGGCCCGAGGCCAGCTGCACGCCGCACGCCCCTCAAGGAGAAGGGGGCGGAGAAGCAGCGTCATACGGCAACACCACGTCAATGCGGTCGCCAGCCCCCCGCGACAGGAACACGTGCCCGGAGGGGACAGCATCCCAGCCACTAGGGCGCACGCCCAAGCTAGCAAACGCCTGCAACCGTCCCCAGAAATCAGCCACCACCTCCAGTCCAATAGCTAAAACACAGCGAGAAGGGAGCGGGGCCTCAGCAGGCAACCCTTGGCCGGCCATCACAACCCGCTGCCGCCCCATGTCCATAGCAGACAACGCAGCCAGACACACCACATCCCAGACCGGCGGCGCCAGACCCGGCGGCGGCCGCACCAGCCACAAGGCAGCCCGAGTAAACACGCCTAGCGAGTTATGAATGCGGGTTTACAAGAAGGGGACAGTGTGAACACTGTCTCGGGCACATGTGGCCAACCGCCACCCTGCTGGGCTGCCCACCCGACTCACAGCTGCGTAGGCGTGTCGAAGCTAAGCGAGACGCCCGCCAGAGCCACACCAGACACAGCATCACAGTACTCGCGGCTCATGAATGCACCATTTTGGCGGCAGTACCCACGCAAAACAAGGCGCGACAAGCCAGAGGCCTGCCGGCATCCCCAGTAAACGCAAGCACCACTCATTTTCTCGTCTGCAAAGTCTTGGCCAGGAGGCCATCGTCCAGGAAAGTCTGTACCAACTCAAATCCAAGCCGAGCGGGGAACAAGCCAAACCACCAACACACCACAAAGCCCCACGAGTTATGAGTGCTGGTTACAAGAAGGGGACAGTGTGAATTCAAACGGCGCGCCTTGGTTAGCCCCACGAGTTATGAGTGCTGGTTACAAGAAGGGGACAGTGTGAACACTGCCTCGGGCACAGGTGGCCAACCGCCACCCTGCTTGGCTGCCCACCCGACTCACAGCTGCGTAGGCGTGTCGAAGCTAAGCTAAACGCCCGCCAGAGCCACACCAGACACAGCATCACAAGACACGCGGCTCATAAGGCACCGCTACGCGAAGACCAAGTCGCAAACGTCATGGCAGCACACCGTCAAGCCAGCACAGTAGGCCCGAGGCCAGCTGCACGCCGCACGCCCGTCAAGGAGAAGGGGGCGGAGAAGCAGCGTCATACGGCAACACCACGTCAATGCGGTCGCCAGCCCCCCGCGACAGGAACACGTGCCCGGAGGGGACAGCATCCCAGCCACTAGGGCGCACGCCCAAGCTAGCAAACGCCTGCAACCGTCCCCAGAAATCAGCCACCACCTCCAGTCCAATAGCTAAAACACGGCGAGAAGGGAGCGGGGCCTCAGCAGGCAACCCTTGGCCGGCCATCACAACCCGCTGCCGCCCCATGTCCATAGCAGACAACGCAGCCAGACACACCACATCCCAGACCGGCGGCGCCAGACCCGGCGGCGGCCGCACCAGCCACAAGGCAGCCCGAGTAAACACGCCTAGCGAGTCTTCGGGAAGCGCCCCCATCGCCATACCCATGGACTCACGCAGGCCACGGGCGACCACACAGTCCCAGTAATAATGCCGCCGATCCCCAAACGTCATATCCGCACCACATGCCTGGCACACGTGGATGACACCGCCGGCATGTTCGCGGGCACGCATGGGGAACGCCCAACACGCATCGGCAGCAACACGCCACAAGGCCTCTTTGTGCCGATTCTCCCACTTAAGGTTCCACAACCGTAACAGCACAGCAGCAAACGCACCCGCAGCCAGCACACAGTCAGACTCAGTCACATCGGGGTCGAAAGCAGCAGCCACATACGTACGATGTTTGGCACGCAGCTGCGCCAGGGGCGCCGCGAGTTGCATGAGTGTACCAGCTTTCACCGTATACTCCAGCACCAGGAGAGGCGGGCCGCCGGCCTGGGCCCACCCCAACCCCCTGGCCAGCTCCCGCACTGACGCAGCTTGGTCCGGCGCTGTAACCCGACCGCTGCGGGGCGCCCGCGCCGCCCGCGCCGCTGCCGCCCAGCCCTCCGGCAGGAGGGCCATGGCGGCGGCGACACGAGCGGCCGCGGCCTGGGCCGACGGTGGCCCCTTAAGCGGGACCGGTAGCGGCCGGCGGGGCCCCCACTGGAGCACCTTGCGCCACACACCTGTCAAGTAAACTTTCTCGCACTCTGCATGTATACGGGTGCCGTAAGCACCACGCTCATAAGCATCTCGCACTTCTTGCAACGCGCCATCAATGGCCACCAGCTCCCCAACGCACCGCAAGTTGGGGAGTGCCAGCAAATCAGGGAATGCCGCATCAAGAGTCCTAGCCCCATCACGCAGCGCCGGGTTACCCCACAGAGGTACATTGTACACCCAGGGCCCCGGTGCCGGGGGCGCCACCAAGGTAACAGCAGGCAACTTGGAGATTGCCTTCAGCACACGCTTGAATGGCGGGGAGGCGGGAGTCACCGGAGTATCAAGCACACGCGTACCGTCACCCCCACAGAGCAAACAAAGCACAGTAGCACCCGCGTGCCGCTGGCGCAGCCACGCCGCCACGACAGCGGTCCACGGCGGCACAAACGGAAGCAGCTCACACGCCCCCAACACACACCGAACTGCCAAGCCCGCGTGCCGCGCCTGCACATGAGCCGCCAGGGGCAGGAGCCCCGCACCCCCACACGCCGGCGGCAGCTGCATAACCTCCAAGGACATACCGGGCAGGCGCTTGGTGGCCCGGGCGTCATACTGCGCAGGCGACATGCGCCGGTCCACCACCGCCGCCACCCGCTTCAGCAAGTCCTCAACCAAGCGTTTAGGCTTAGGAAACCCCGCAAACTCCAGATGATACAACACTTTGCCCAAGGCATACGCCGACACCGCGGCCGCACGCCCAAACATGGACACGGGCATGCGCGCTACGTTACCAAGCACACTATGTATGAGTTATGAGTGCTGGTTACAAGAAGGGGACAGTGTGAACACTGCCTCGGGCACAGGTGGCCAACCGCCACCCTGCTTGGCTGCCCACCCGACTCACAGCTGCGTAGGCGTGTCGAAGCTAAGCGAAACGCCCGCCAGAGCCACACCAGACACAGCATCACAAGACACGCGGCTCATAAGGCACCGCTACGCGAAGACCAAGTCGTAAACGTCAAGGCAGCACACCGTCAGTAGGCCCGAGGCCAGCTGCACGCCGCACGCCCCTCAAGGAGAAGGGGGCGGAGAAGCAGCGTCATACGGCAACACCACGTCAATGCGGTCGCCAGCCCCCCGCGACAGGAACACGTGCCCGGAGGGGACAGCATCCCAGCCACTAGGGCGCACGCCCAAGCTAGCAAACGCCTGCAACCGTCCCCAGAAATCAGCCACCACCTCCAGTCCAATAGCTAAAACACGGCGAGAAGGGAGCGGGGCCTCAGCAGGCAACCCTTGGCCGGCCATCACAACCCGCTGCCGCCCCATGTCCATAGCAGACAACGCAGCCAGACACACCACATCCCAGACCGGCGGCGCCAGACCCGGCGGCGGCCGCACCAGCCACAAGGCAGCCCGAGTAAACACGCCTAGCGAGTCTTCGGGAAGCGCCCCCATCGCCATACCCATGGACTCACGCAGGCCACGGGCGACCACACAGTCCCAGTAATAATGCCGCCGATCCCCAAACGTCATATCCGCACCACATGCCTGGCACACGTGGATGACACCGCCGGCATGTTCGCGGGCACGCATGGGGAACGCCCAACACGCATCGGCAGCGACACGCCACAAGGCCTCTTTGTGCCGATTCTCCCACTTAAGGTTCCACAACCGTAACAGCACAGCAGCAAACGCACCCGCAGCCAGCACACAGTCAGACTCAGTCACATCGGGGTCGAAAGCAGCAGCCACATACGTACGATGTTTGGCACGCAGCTGCGCCAGGGGCGCCGCGAGTTGCATGAGTGTACCAGCTTTCACCGTATACTCCAGCACCAGGAGAGGCGGGCCGCCGGCCTGGGCCCACCCCAACCCCCTGGCCAGCTCCCGCACGGACGCAGCCTGGTCCGGCGCTGTAACCCGACCGCTGCGGGGTGCCCGCGCCGCCCGCGCCGCTGCCGCCCAGCCCTCCGGCAGGAGGGCCATGGCGGCGGCGACACGTGCGGCCGCGGCCTGGGCCGACGGCGGCCCCTTAAGCGGGACCGGTAGCGGCCGGCGTGGCCCCCACTGGAGCACCTTGCGCCACACACCTGTCAAGTAAAGTGTCTCGCACTCAGCATGTATACGGGTGCCGTAAGCACCACGCTCATAAGCATCTCGCACTTCTTGCAACGCGCCATCAATGGCCACCAGCTCCCCAACGCACCGCAAGTTGGGGAGTGCCAGCAAATCAGGGAATGCCGCATCAAGAGTCCTAGCCCCATCACGCAGCGCCGGGTTACCCCACAGAGGTACATTGTACACCCAGGGCCCCGGTGCCGGGGGCGCCACCAAGGTAACAGCAGGCAACTTGGAGATTGCCTTCAGCACACGCTTGAATGGCGGGGAGGCGGGAGTCACCGGAGTATCAAGCACACGCGTACCGTCACCCCCACAGAGCAAACAAAGCACAGTAGCACCCGCGTGCCGCTGGCGCAGCCACGCCGCCACGACAGCGGTCCACGGCGGCACAAACGGAAGCAGCTCACACGCCCCCAACACACACCGAACTGCCAAGCCCGCGTGCCGCGCCTGCACATGAGCCGCCAGGGGCAGGAGCCCCGCACCCCCACACGCCGGCGGCAGCTGCATAACCTCCAAGGACATACCGGGCAGGCGCTTGGTGGCCCGGGCGTCATACTGCGCAGGCGACATGCGCCGGTCCACCACCGCCGCCACCCGCTGCAGCAAGTCCTCAACCAAGCGTTTAGGCTTAGGAAACCCCGCAAACTCCAGATGATACAACACTTTGCCCAAGGCATACGCCGACACCGCGGCCGCACGCCCAAACATGGACACGGGCATGCGCGCTACGTTACCAAGCACACTCAAAACCCCATCAAAAGCCACAGGCGGCACGGGAGTGCTCCAGTCGCCAAACCGGACCCCAAGGGACTTGGCGGCCTGCACCACTTGCAGGCCGGGCGGCAGCGCCGGTCCCGCGACCGTGCCTCCCTGCCCATTCCCCGACCCAACCACCAACAGTTCAACTTTACTCATGTTCAACCGCTGTCCAGACGCACGACGAAACACGTCCATATCTGCCAGGAAGCCGGGCACCGCCTGCAGCCCAGCCAACAGCGGCGCGCAATCATCCGCATACTGCGACGCCAGCACCGACGCCAAATCAGCCAGCACACCATGCCCCCGGTGCCGCAGCCACGACACCAGGGCCTGCGCGACCGCCAGGTAGAGCAGTGGGGCCAGGGGGCACCCCTGCCGCACCCCTGCGGCCAGCGGCACCCACCCCGACACGTGCCCGTTGACCAGTGCCGCTCCGCGCGTGTCCGTCAACAAGCGCGACACCCACGTCAGGAAGCCAGCCCCCACACCAAGCCGCTGCAGGCAGGCGAGGAGGAATGACCGGTCGACCGTGTCATACGCTTTGTAAAAGTCCAAAAACGCCGCCACACCCGGGGCACGCCCGGCGGCTTTCAACAACCCAGGAGTAAGTTGCAGCAGGAGAACATTATCAGCAATGCGGCGGTCGGCCAGGAACGCAGTTTGTTCAGGGTCAATGATGCGGCCAAACACAGGTTGCAGCCGACTACCCAGCACACGGGCAAGCGTGCGATAATCAGTGTCAGTTAAAGTAATGGGGCGGTAGTTGGAGGGCTCAGACGCACCACCCCCCGTATAGAAAAACGTCCACACACCATCTAACAGCCCATCAGGCACCCCAACCCCCTCTCCCACCGCCGTGAAGACCTCCGCCAACGCGGGCGCAAACTCAGCGGCATAATGCTGGTACAGCTCTACCGGGATGCCGTCCGGGCCAGGCGACCGGCCAGGCGGCGCCGCCATGAGGGCAGCACGGACCTCGGCCACCGTAACAGCCGCGCACCCAAGCCGCTCTGCCTCCGCCGCCGTACACTGCCTCCCACACTGCTGCAGCGCACCCAGCACTTGGTCCCGGGCAGCCGAGTCGGGCGGGGGTGCAGCGCTGACATCACGCCAGTAGTGCGCCATCACCTTGCCCATGGTCGCAGAGTCCGTGGTGACACGCCCGTCCGGCTGTTTCAAGCGCGCAATGGCGCACGGGCCGCCAGCTGGCCGCAGCATGCGTGTGAGGAGCGGGCACGGCCGCTCCCCCCCGCGCAGCCAGTCATGGCGCGTACGGCGGGCTGCGCCAGCGGCCGCTCCCACGGCGGCGGCGGCGGCGGCGCATCGCGCCGCCACAGCCACCGGTGCGGCCGCCTGGACGGCCCCACCCTCTTCCACTGCTGCCACGGCCGCTGCCTCCGCCGCCAGGGCGGCCGCTTCCTGCTGGCTAGCTTCCACGCGCCGCCGCACAGCTTCACGGCTAAAACGAGTGGCTGACGTAGCGGCCGCCTTCTTCAGAGCCGGCCACCACACCAGCAGGTCCACTGCGGTAGCAGGCCGCGCCGCGACGGCGGCACGCAGCCACCGGCCGTACGCCGCGTCCAGGTCCTTGAAGTCCAAGAAGCCCAGTCGTGCTTTCGGCAGCCCCCGAGGGGCCGGGAGGGCCCCCGGGGACGCTGCCAACGACAGTGTGACAAGCCGGTGGTCAGCCGGCGCGCCGGGGGCCACGCCACATTCCACGACTTGCGATGCAAGGCCGGCGCTGCACAACACCCGGTCGAGGCGCGCACCCCCCTTTGGGTGAAGGAAGGCGCACACACGACGCGCTGGGTGCCGCTGCCGCATGACATCAATCATGCCCGGGCACGCGACCGCCAAGGCAGCCGCGGACGCCCGATCCCCACTGCGGGGCACGCCCGTCACTGTCGCCGTAGCTCCACGAAGCGTAGCGTAGTGCAGAGCGGAGGACTGTCAGCGTTTTTAAGACGCCCCTCTGTCGCCCATCTGTGCCCCTGACCCCGGGTCGGCCGATCGGTACTTTCTCGATATGCCTGCAGACCTCTCCGACACACCTTCAATGCATACATAGTAATATCAAAGGGCCAATGCCGCCGAGAGCGCCTCGAAAACGTGAGCGAGCGAGACAAACATATATTTACCTTCCAAGTTGACACCGAGATTCTTGCCCGCGCTTGCTCCATAATTTTATGCATAAGTTAATGACCTCTTAATAATTACCAGGGAGCCAAAGTCGCGAGCGACGCCGAAGTAACCGCGACCTGCTGGATCCAAGCTCGCTCGCCCAAACTTCACATCACAGACGTCTTACACCGGGGTCTGGACAGACCCCGGCTTTGGGGGTGTAAGTGGCCGTGTGTGTGTGTGTGTGTGTGTGTGTGTGTGTGTGTGTGTGTGTGTGTGTGTGTGTGTGTGTGTGTGTAGCAACGGGTTTACAGCTGTCTTCTGGATCACGTAATCGTGTATCTGAGAAGCCGGTTCGATGCTAGCGGCACAGGCCCACTAGCACCGCCAAGAATCACGCATTGGTCTGGCAGTTCGTGTCGTGTTGTTGTTTGTGTGTGTGTGTGTCGCCGTAGCTCCACGAAGCGTAGCGTAGTGCAGAGCGGAGGACTGTCAGCGTTTTTGGGGGGTGTAAGTGGCCGTGTGTGTGTGTGTGTGTGTGTGTGTGTGTGTGTGTGTGTGTGTGTGTGTGTGTGTGTGTGTGTGGGTTCGTTTGTCGCGACCCCGGGTCGGCGAGAAGCAGCGTCGCGCAGAGGGCGCCAGGCGCGCGGCCGGCAGCGCAGGGCGATAGAATGTAAAACATAAAAGAGCGATAGAGCGAGCGAGCGCGGGAAGAGCGCGCACTTGGCGAGCTCGGTCAGGGACAAAGGGCGTCGCGCAGAGGGCGCCAGGCGCGCGGCCCGCAGCGCAGAGCGATAGAATATAATATTAAATATTGAAATGTGTATAGGCATGAAGAAACGAGCAACTGGCGAGGTCGGCCGAGGACGCGGACCTGCGAAAGCCCCCATGTAGGGCAGCACGCAAGTCGAGAAGGTAGAGCAATACTGCTATTTACGCATAACAAACAGAGCGAGCTCAGAAAGGCCATGCTAGGAAAGGACCGATTGGGCGGCGAGAGTGCCGATTTGTGCAAGACACATTCGCCCTGGATTGGTCCGTTCGATAAACTGCAACTCGAAATATATCATCAGGTGATAAGCCACATAAAAAGCAATGCGACTCAGGACATGCGGCTTGCGATACCAGAAAACACGAGCACAGCGAGCAATAAGCGTACTTGTAGAATACAGCGCGATTGCGAGCAAATTACACATCTTGTATCGGCCTATAAGAGCAGACTGGCGAGCAGTGAATGCGCCGAGCGAGGATGGAGCCTGCGCCTGGAAAGCTCGGCATGAACGCGCGGACTGGGGTATCGGCAACAGACTAGCTCAAAGTCGCATTGCAGGTGACTTTGAGCGTGCCCTTCGCGTGTGCGGGTGCCAGCGCCCAGCGGGCACTCGCCGCCGGCACAGGGCCCCGAGGTCCAAGTGGGTGTGTGTGGGGGTGATTAGTTGCGCAGCGCCACGCCATCGCACGTTTTCTATTTGGCCAGATACCAAAGCCAGCAGCATGTTCCACTAGCGGCAGCTTGTGGGTGTTAACAGTGGTGCCCAGGCGGGGGGGGGGGTGACAGCCGTGGTGCCCGCTTGGGCAGTTACAGCATCCTTCAGCGCAAGCAGTATTGATAGTGGCGGGCACGGGGGCTGCCGAGTGCGGGGCGTCGCGTCCTTGCACCTTGTGTGCTTGGCCAGCTGCCGGGCACCGCTGTGGCCGCGACTTGGCTGGACAGCGAGCAACAGCATGCGGGTGACAGCAGTGTTGCCCGCTTCTCCCGCTCCCTCGGGGCTGGGTGGGGCTGGGCTGGGCTGGGCGGGGCTGGGCGGCGGGCTGGGCAGGGCTGGGCGCGGCGGGACAGGCTGGACAGGGCTGGGCGGGGTGGGGTGGGGGGGTAGCCATCCATAGGATGGTGTGGGGGGCGACAGCCACGGTTCCCGCTTGGGCGCTCACAGCATCGCGCCGCGCCAAGCTTCAGCAGTATTGCTAGTAGCGGGCACGGAAGCTGCTGTGTGCGGGGCGCAGCACCCTTGCATGTTGTGTGCTTGGCCAGCTGCCGGGCGCCCCTGTGGCCGTGACTGCCAAAGGCGGGGTGGCGAGCAACAGCATGCGGGCGACAGCAGCGTTGCCCGCTTGGGCGCTCACAGCATCGCGCCGCGCCAAGCCCCAGCAGTATTGCTAGTGGCAGGCACGGAAGCTGTTGTGTGCGGGGCGCAGCGCCCTTGCACGTTATGTGGTTGGCCAGCTGTCAGGCGCCGCTGTGGTCACGATTTCGCTGCCAAAGGGGGGGCGGCGAGCAACAGCGTGCGGGCGACAGCAGTGGTGCCCGCTTGGGTGCTCACAGCATCGCGCCGCGCCAAGCCCCAGCAGTATTGCTAGTGGCAGGCACGGGGGCTGCTGTGTGCGGGGCGCAGCGCCCTTGCATGTTGTGTGCTTGGCCAGCTGCCGGGCGCCCCTGTGGCCGCGACTTCACTGCCAAAGGTGGGGTGGCGAGCAACAGCGTGCGGGCGACAGCAGTGTTGCCCGTTTGGGCGCTCACAGCATCGCGCCGCGCCAAGCTTCAGCAGTATTGCTAGTAGCGGGCACGGAAGCTGTTGTGTGCGGGGCGCCGCGCCCTTGCACGTTATGTGGTTGGCCAGCTGTCAGGCGCCGCTGTGGTCACGATTTCGCTGCCAAAGGGGGGGCGGCGAGCAACAGCGTGCGGGCGACAGCAGTGGTGCCCGCTTGGGTGCTCACAGCATCGCGCCGCACCAAGCCCCAGCAGTATTGCTAGTGGCAGGCACGAGGGCTGCTGTGTGCGGGGCGCAGCGCCCTTGCATGTTGTGTGCTTGGCCAGCTGCCGGGCGCCCCTGTGGCCGTGACTTCACTGCCAAAGGCGGGGCGGCGAGCAACAGCATGCGGGCGACAGCAGCGTTGCCCGCTTGGGCGCTCACAGCATCGCGCCGCGCCAAGCCCCAGCAGTATTGCTAGTGGCAGGCACGAGGGCTGCTGTGTGCGGGGCGCCGCACCCTTGCACGTTATGTGCTTGGCCAGCTGCCGGGCGCCCCTGTGGCCGCGAGTTCGCTGCCAAAGGCGGGGTGGCGAGCCACAGCGGGCGACAGCAGTGTTGCCCGCTTGGGCGCTCACAGCATCGCGCCGCGCCAAGCTTCTGCAGTATTGCTAGTGGCAGGCACGGAAGCTGCTGTGTGCGGGGCACCGCACCCTTGCATGTTGTTTCCTTGGTGAGGGCGACAGCAGCGTTGCCCGCTTGGGTGCTCACAGCATTGCACCGCGCCAAGCCCCATCAGTATTGCTAGTAGCGGGCAGCGTGTGGGCTAGAGCAGTCATGCTTGTCCCGGCACCAGCAGCACCGCTTCCTGCCAGGCCCTCGTCGGCGGCTCGGACCATGGCAGCATTGCAAGTGGCGGGTGCAGTGGATGGCCGGGTGCAGAGCTGCTGTGTGCGGGGCACCGCACCCTTGCATGTTGTTTCCTTGGTGAGGGCGACAGCAGCGTTGCCCGCTTGGGTGCTCACAGCATTGCACCGCGCCAAGCCCCATCAGTATTGCTAGTAGCGGGCAGCGTGTGGGCTAGAGCAGTCATGCTTGTCCCGGCACCAGCAGCACCGCTTCCTGCCAGGCCCTCGTCGGTGGCTCGGACCATGGCAGCATTGCAAGTGGCGGGTGCAGTGGATGGCCGGGTGCAGAGCGCCACACCCTTGCATGTTATTTCCTTGGCCAGCTGCGGGGCGCCGCTGTGGCCGCGACTTTGCTGCCAAAGGCGGGGTGGCAAGCAACAGCATGCGGGCGACAGCAGTGTTGCCTGCTTGGGTGCTCACAGCATCGCGCCGCGCCAAGCTTCAGCAGTATTGCTAGTAGCGGGCACGGAAGCTGCTGTGTGCGGGGCGCCGCACCCTTGCCTGTTGTGTTCTTGGCCAGCTGCCGGGCGCCCCTGTGGCCGCGACTTCACTGCCAAAGGTGGGGTGGCGAGCAATAGCGTGCGGGCGACAGCAGTGTTGCCCGCTTGGGCGCTCACAGCATCGCGCCGCGCCAAGCTTCAGCAGTATTGCTAGTAGCGGGCACGGAAGCTGCTGTGTGCGGGGCGCCGCGCCCTTGCACGTTATGTGGTTGGCCAGCTGTCAGGCGCCGCTGTGGTCACGATTTCGCTGCCAAAGGGGGGGCGGCGAGCAACAGCGTGCGGGCGACAGCAGTGGTGCCCGCTTGGGTGCTCACAGCATCGCGCCGCGCCAAGCTTCAGCAGTATTGCTAGTAGCGGGCACAGAAGCTGCTGTGTGCGGGGCGCAGCACCCTTGCATGTTGTGTGCTTGGCCAGCTGCCGGGCGCCCCCGTGTTGCCGTGACTTCACTGCCAAAGGCGGGGTGGCGA
The DNA here is from genome assembly GCA_016834595.1 of Chlamydomonas schloesseri. Lineage (NCBI taxonomy): Eukaryota > Viridiplantae > Chlorophyta > Chlorophyceae > Chlamydomonadales > Chlamydomonadaceae > Chlamydomonas > Chlamydomonas schloesseri. Next base: position 777,495 of record JAEHOD010000048.1, on the reverse strand, counting down.
GCAACAGCGTGCGGGCGACAGCAGTGTTGCCCGCTTGGGTGCTCACAGCATCGCGCCGCGCCAAGCTTCAACAGTATTGGTAGTAGCGGGCACGGAAGCTGCTGTGTGGGGGGCGCCGCGCCCTTGCACGTTGTGTGCTTGGCCAGCTGCTGGGCGCCCCTGTGGCCGCGACTTCACTGCCAAAGGCGGGGTGGCGAGCAACAGCGTGCGGGCGACAGCAGTGTTGCCCGCTTGGGCGCTCACAGCATCGCGCCGCGCCAAGCTTCAGCAGTATTGCTAGTAGCGGGCACGGCAGCTGTTGTGTGCGGGGCGCCGCGCCCTTGCACGTCATGTGGTTGGCCAGCTGTCAGGCGCCGCTGTGGCAACGACTTCGCTGCCAAAGGGGGGGCGGCGAGCAACAGCGTGCGGGCAAAAGCAGTGGTGCCCGCTTGGGTGCTCACAGCATCGCGCCGCGCCAAGCTTCAGCAGTATTGCTAGTAGCGGGCACAGAAGCTGCTGTGTGCGGGGCGCCGCGCCCTTGCATGTTGTGTGCTTGGCCAGCTGCCGGGCGCCCCTGTGGCCGCGACTTCACTGCCAAAGGCGGGGGTGGCGAGCAGCAGCGTGCGGGCGACAGCAGTGTTGCCCGCTTGGGCGCTCACAGCATCGCGCCGCGCCAAGCTTCAACAGTATTGGTAGTAGCGGGCACGGAAGCTGCTGTGTGGGGGGCGCCGCGCCCTTGCATGTTGTGTGCTTGGCCAGCTGCTGGGCGCCCCTGTGGCCGCGACTTCACTGCCAAAGGCGGGGTGGCGAGCAACAGCGTGCGGGCGACAGCAGTGTTGCCCGCTTGGGCGCTCACAGCATCGCGCCGCGCCAAGCCCCAGCAGTATTGCTAGTGGCAGGCACGGGGGCTGCTGTGTGCGGGGCGCCGCGCCCTTGCACGTCATGTGGTTGGCCAGCTGCCAGGCGCCGCTGTGGCCGCGACTTCGCTGCCAAAGGGCGGGGCGGCGAGCAACAGCATGTGGGCGACAGCAGTGTTGCTTGCTTGGGCGCTCACAGCATCGCGCCGCGCCAAGCTTCAGCAGTATTGCTAGTAGCGGGCACGGAAGCTGCTGTGTGCAGGGCACCGCACCCTTGCATGTTGTTTCCTTGGTGAGGGCGACAGCAGTGTTGCCCGCTTGGGTGCTCACAGCATCGCGCCGCGCCAAGCTTCAGCAGTATTGCTAGTAGCGGGCACGGAAGCTGCTGTGTGCGGGGCGCCGCACCCTTGCCTGTTGTGTGCTTGGCCAGCTGCCGGGCGCCCCTGTGGCCGCGACTTCACTGCCAAAGGCGGGGTGGCGAGCAACAGCGTGCGGGCGACAGCAGTGTTGCCCACTTGGGCGCTAACAGCATCGCGCCGCGCCAAGCCCCAGCAGTATTGCTAGTGGCAGGCACGGGGGCTGCTGTGTGCGGGGCGCAGCGCCATTGCATGTTATGTGCTTGGCCAGCTGCCGGGCGCCGCTGTGGCCACGACTTCGCTGCCAAAGGGGGGGCGGCGAGCAACAGCGTGCGGGCGACAGCAGTGTTGCCCGCTTGGGTGCTCACAGCATCACGCCGCGCCAAGCTTCAGCAGTATTGCTAGTAGCGGGCACAGAAGCTGCTGTGTGCGGGGCGCCGCGCCCTTGCATGTTGTGTGCTTGGCCAGCTGCCGGGCGCCCCTGTGGCCGCGACTTCACTGCCAAAGGCGGGGTGGCGAGCAACAGCGTGCGGGCGACAGCAGTGTTGCCCGCTTGGGCGCTCACAGCATCGCGCCGCGCCAAGCTTCAACAGTATTGGTAGTAGCGGGCACGGAAGCTGCTGTGTGGGGGGCGCCGCGCCCTTGCACGTTGTGTGCTTGGCCAGCTGCTGGGCGCCCCTGTGGCCGCGACTTCACTGCCAAAGGCGGGGTGGCGAGCAACAGCGTGCGGGCGACAGCAGTGTTGCCCGCTTGGGCGCTCACAGCATCGCGCCGCGCCAAGCTTCAGCAGTATTGCTAGTAGCGGGCACGGCAGCTGTTGTGTGCGGGGCGCCGCGCCCTTGCACGTCATGTGGTTGGCCAGCTGTCAGGCGCCGCTGTGGCAACGACTTCGCTGCCAAAGGGGGGGCGGCGAGCAACAGCGTGCGGGCAAAAGCAGTGGTGCCCGCTTGGGTGCTCACAGCATCGCGCCGCGCCAAGCTTCAGCAGTATTGCTAGTAGCGGGCACAGAAGCTGCTGTGTGCGGGGCGCCGCGCCCTTGCATGTTGTGTGCTTGGCCAGCTGCCGGGCGCCCCTGTGGCCGCGACTTCACTGCCAAAGGCGGGGTGGCGAGCAGCAGCGTGCGGGCGACAGCAGTGTTGCCCGCTTGGGCGCTCACAGCATCGCGCCGCGCCAAGCTTCAACAGTATTGGTAGTAGCGGGCACGGAAGCTGCTGTGTGGGGGGCGCCGCGCCCTTGCATGTTGTGTGCTTGGCCAGCTGCTGGGCGCCCCTGTGGCCGCGACTTCACTGCCAAAGGCGGGGTGGCGAGCAACAGCGTGCGGGCGACAGCAGTGTTGCCCGCTTGGGCGCTCACAGCATCGCGCCGCGCCAAGCCCCAGCAGTATTGCTAGTGGCAGGCACGGGGGCTGCTGTGTGCGGGGCGCAGCGCCATTGCATGTTATGTGCTTGGCCAGCTGCCAGGCGCCGCTGTGGCCGCGACTTCGCTGCCAAAGGGCGGGGCGGCGAGCAACAGCATGTGGGCGACAGCAGTGTTGCTTGCTTGGGCGCTCACAGCATCGCGCCGCGCCAAGCTTCAGCAGTATTGCTAGTAGCGGGCACGGAAGCTGCTGTGTGCAGGGCACCGCACCCTTGCATGTTGTTTCCTTGGTGAGGGCGACAGCAGTGTTGCCCGCTTGGGTGCTCACAGCATCGCGCCGCGCCAAGCTTCAGCAGTATTGCTAGTAGCGGGCACGGAAGCTGCTGTGTGCGGGGCGCCGCACCCTTGCCTGTTGTGTGCTTGGCCAGCTGCTGGGCGCCCCTGTGGCCGCGACTTCACTGCCAAAGGCGGGGTGGCGAGCAACAGCGTGCGGGCGACAGCAGTGTTGCCCACTTGGGCGCTAACAGCATCGCGCCGCGCCAAGCCCCAGCAGTATTGCTAGTGGCAGGCACGGGGGCTGCTGTGTGCGGGGCGCAGCGCCATTGCATGTTATGTGCTTGGCCAGCTGCCGGGCGCCGCTGTGGCCACGACTTCGCTGCCAAAGGGGGGGCGGCGAGCAACAGCGTGCGGGCGACAGCAGTGTTGCCCGCTTGGGTGCTCACAGCATCGCGCCGCGCCAAGCTTCAGCAGTATTGCTAGTAGCGGGCACAGAAGCTGCTGTGTGCGGGGCGCCGCGCCCTTGCATGTTGTGTGCTTGGCCAGCTGCCGGGCGCCCCTGTGGCCGCGACTTCACTGCCAAAGGCGGGGTGGCGAGCAGCAGCGTGCGGGCGACAGCAGTGTTGCCCGCTTGGGCGCTCACAGCATCGCGCCGCGCCAAGCTTCAACAGTATTGGTAGTAGCGGGCACGGAAGCTGCTGTGTGGGGGGCGCCGCGCCCTTGCACGTTGTGTGCTTGGCCAGCTGCTGGGCGCCCCTGTGGCCGCGACTTCACTGCCAAAGGCGGGGTGGCGAGCAACAGCGTGCGGGCGACAGCAGTGTTGCCCGCTTGGGCGCTCACAGCATCGCGCCGCGCCAAGCCCCAGCAGTATTGCTAGTGGCAGGCACGGGGGCTGCTGTGTGCGGGGCGCAGCGCCCTTGCATGTTATGTGCTTGGCCAGCTGCCGGGCGCCGCTGTGGCCGCGACTTCGCTGCCAAAGGGCGGGGCGGCGAGCAACAGCATGTGGGCGACAGCAGTGTTGCTTGCTTGGGCGCTCACAGCATCGCGCCACGCCAAGCTTCAGCAGTATTGCTAGTAGCGGGCACGGAAGCTGCTGTGTGCAGGGCACCGCACCCTTGCATGTTGTTTCCTTGGTGAGGGCGACAGCAGCGTTGCCCGCTTGGGTGCTCACAGCATTGCACCGCGCCAAGCCCCATAAGTATTGCTAGTAACGGGCAGCGTGTGGGCTAGAGCAGTCATGCTTGTCCCAGCACCAGCAGCACCGCTTCCTGCCAGGCCCTCATCGGCGGCTCGGACCATGGCAGGATTGCAAGTGGCGGGTGCAGTGGATGGCCGGGTGCAGAGCGCCGCACCCTTGCATGTTGTTTCCTTTGCCAGCTGCCGGGCGCCGCTGTGGCCGCGACTTTGCTGCCAAAGGCGGGGTGGCAAGCAACAGCATGCGGGCGACAGCAGCGTTGCCCGCTTGGGTGCTCACAGCATCGCGCTGCACCAAGCCCCAGCAGTATTGCTAGCGGCAGGCACGGGGGCTGCTGTGTGCTGGGCGCAGCGCCCTTGCACGTTATGTGCTTGGCCAGCTGCCGGGCGCCGCTGTGGCCGTGACTTCGCTGCCAAAGGGGGGGGCAGCGAGCAACAGCATGCGGGCGACAGCAGCGTTGCCTGCTTGGGCGCTCACAGCATCGCGCCGCGCCAAGCTTCAGCAGTATTGCTAGTAGCGGGCACGGAAGCTGCTGTGTGCGGGGAGCCGCGCCCTTGCCTGTTGTGTGCTTGGCCAGCTGCCGGGCGCGCCTGTGGCCGCGACTTCACTGCCAAAGGCGGGGTGGCGAGCAACAGCGTGCGGGCGACAGCAGCGTTGCCTACTTGGGCGCTCACAGCATCACGCCGCGCCAAGCTTCAGCAGTATTGCTAGTAGCGGGCACGGAAGCTGCTGTGTGCGGGGTGCCGCACCCTTGCACGTTGTGTGCTTGGCCAGCTGCCGGGCGCCGCTGTGGCCGTGGTGGTGAGCAACAGCATGCGGGCGACAGCAGCGTTGCCTACTTGGGCGGTCACAGCATCGCGCCACGCCAAGCCCCAGCAGTATTGCTAGTGGCAGGCATGGGGCCTGCCGAGTGCGGGGTGCCGCGTCCTTGCACGTTGTGTGCTTAGCCAGCTTCCGGGCGCCGCTGTGGCCGCGACTTCACTGCCAAAGGCGGGGTGGCGAGCAACAGCGTGCGGGCGACAGCAGTGGTGCCCGCTTGGGTACTCACAGCATCGCACCGCGCCAAGCTTCAGCAGTATTGCTAGTAGCGGGCACGGAAGCTGCTGTGTGCGGGGCGCCGCACCCTTGCACGTTATGTGGTTTGCCAGCTGTCAGGCGCTGCTGTGGCCACGATTTCACTGCCAAAGGGGGGGTGGCGAGCAACAGCGTGCGGGCGACAGCACCGTTGCCCCCTTGGGTGCTCACAGCATCGCGCCACGCCAAGCCCCAGCAGTATTGCTAGTAGCGGGCATGGGGCCTGCCGATTGTGGGGCGCTGCGCCCTTGCATTTGGTTCGCTTGGCCAGCTGCCAGGCGCCACTGTGCCCGGGACTTCACTGCCGAAGGCGGGGTGGCGAGCAACAGCGTGCGGGCAACAGCAGTGTTGCCCGCTTGGGTGGCCACAGCATCCCGCAATGCCAAGCCCCAGCAGTATTGCTAGTAGCGGGCACGAAAGCTGCTTTGTGCAGGGCGTCGCACCCTTGCCTGTTGTGTGCTTGGCCAGCTGCCGGGCGCCACTGTGCCCGCGACTTCACTGCCGAAGGCGGGGTGGCGAGCAACAGCATGCGGGCAACAGCAGCGTTGCCTGCTTGGGTGCTCACAGCATCGCGCCGCACCAAGCTTCAGCAGTATTGCTAGTAGCGGGCACGGAAGCTGCTGTGTGCGGGGCGCCGCACCCTTGCACGTTGTGTGCTTGGCCAGCTGCCGGGCGCCGCTGTGCCCGCGACTTCACTTCAAAATCAGGGTGGCGAGCAACAGCGTGCGAGCGACAGCAGTGTTGCCCACTTGGGCGCTCACAGCATCGTGCCGCGCCAAGACCCAGCAGTATTGCTAGTGGTGGGCACGAGGGCGGCTGTGTGCGGGGCGTCGCGCCCTTGCATGTTCGCCAGCTGCCGGGCGCCACTGTGGCCACGACTCCGCTGCCAAAGGGGGGGTGGCGAGCAACAGTGTGTGGGTGACAGCAACGTTGCCCACTTGGGTGCTCACAGCATCGCGCCGCACCAAGCCACATCCACCTTGCTAGTGGCACGCACGGGGCCTGCCGAGTGTGGGGTGCCGTGTCCTTGCACGTTGTGTGTTTGGCCAGCTGCAGGGCGCCGCTGTGGCCGCAACTTCACTGCCAAAGGTGGGGTGGCAAGCAACAGCATGTGGGCGACAGCATCGTTGCCCGCTTGGGTGCTCACAGCATCGCGCGGCGCCAAGCCTCACCCACATTGCTAGTGGCAGGCATGGGGGCTGCTGTGTGCGGGGCGTCACCCCCTTAGAGGTTGTGTGCTGGGCCCGCTGTAGTGGTGCCCGTGGCGGTGTGGGGCTTAAAGTGGCGGTTGCAGGGCCTGTCGGATACAGGGCACCGCACCCTTGTGTGTTGTCATCCTTGGCCAAATGCAGAGCATGGGCGACAGCAGAGGTACCAGGACGTACTGCTTCCTGCTGCACCCTCAGCGCCGGTTGTGGCGCGGAAGTGCTGGGAGGGAAGCAGCGGTGGTGGGTCAGAGCGTGTTTTGGGCGGCTTTGCCGGCTCCACGGGCATGGTGCAGGGCGCAAACGCACAAGTCGAGAGCGAGTTCAGCAAACTCGTAATTCTGACGAGTTTGATCGGTGCAATAGTACCGGGATGCTAAGATCATATTATTTGCGTTGAAGCTTGGGAGCAAATGGCCTTGAGCTCGCATTCGGCCTGTCATGGTAACCGCTATCTCAAACCGCGAGCTTCCCCTTAATTGAAATGATCTTATCAATACGTTGCACTTATACATAAGTACATACGCAGAGAGCTCTGCGCGCGAGGCTTCAGCGAGGAAGGGGCATGGTACCCCTCACTGACTGAACCATGTGCTCCCCAGTTCGCGCAACCTTTTCCAATCCTTGCTACTGCATTGCTTCGGACATTTCTTCACATATTTTCATTTGCTTCAATTCATGCAACGTGCATGCGCAGAGACCAACTCGCACACCGATCGTTGGCCCATGCTAACTTCCGCGAAGTTAGCATAGGGCGCGATATGTTCGACCCATACCGAAGGAACACACATGATCAAAGTGGCATGGAAACACTACTGTAATAGGCTTGCCACGTAGAGGATGCAGGCCAATGATGTCAGCTCACACGCCACTGGCACGCCCCCAGGCCCCCCTACCCCAACCACTCCCCCCCCCCCCACACACACACGTGCCCCGCCGCCCCATCGCGCGGCGGGCGCACCCCTGTGAGCTACGGCACCCAAGTCGCAGACTTGTGTGTGTGTGTGTGTGTGTGTGTGTGTGTGTGTGTGTGTGTGTGTGTGTGTGTGTGTGTGTGTGTGTGGGTTCGTTTGTCGCGACCCCGGGTCGGCGAGAAGCAGCGTCGCGCAGAGGGCGCCAGGCGCGCGGCCGGCAGCGCAGGGCGATAGAATGTAAAATATAAAAGAGCGATAGAGCGAGCGAGCGCGGGAAGAGCGCGCACTTGGCGAGCTCGGTCAGCGACAAAGGGCGTCGCGCAGAGGGCGCCAGGCGCGCGTCCTGCAGCGCAGAGCGATAGAGTGTAATATTAAATATTGAAATGTGTAGAGGCATGAAGAAACGAGCACTTGGCGAGGTCGGCCGAGAACGCGGACCTGCGAAAGCCCCCATGTAGGGCAGCACGCAAGGCGAGAAGGTAGAGCAATACTGTTATTTACGCATAACAAACAGAGCGAGCCCAGAAAGGCCATGCTAGGAAAGGACCGATTGGGCGGCGAGAGTGCCGATTTGTGCAAGACACATTCGCCCTGGATTGGTCCGTTCGATAAACTGCAACTCGAAATATATCAACAGGTGATAAGCCATAAAAAGCAATGCGACTCGGGACATGCGGCTTGCGATACCAGAAAACACGAGCGCAGCGAGCAATAAGCGTACTTGTAAAATAGAGCGCGATTGCGAGCAAAGTACACATCTTGTATCGGCCTATAAGAGCAGACTGGCGAGCAGTGAATGCGCCGAGCGAGGATGGAGCCTGCGCCTGGAAAGCTCGGCATGAACGCGCGGACTGGGGTATCGGCAACAGACTAGCTCAAAGTCGCATTGCAGGTGACTTAGAGCGTGCCCTTCGCGTGTGCGGGTGCCAGCGCCCAGCGGGCACTCGCCGCCGGCACAGGGCCCCGAGGTCCAAGTGGGGGTGTGTGGGGGTGATTAGTTGCGCAGCGCCACGCCATCGCACGTTTTCTATTTGGCCAGATATCAAAGCCAGCAGCATGTTCCACTAGCGGCAGCTTGTGGGTGTTAACAGTGGTGCCCAGGCGGGGGGGGGGGGGTGACAGCCGTGGTGCCCGCTTGGGCAGTTCCAGCATCCTTCAGCGCAAGCAGTATTGATAGTGGCGGGCAGGGGGGCTGCCGAGTGCGGGGCGTCGCGTCCTTGCACCTTGTGTGCTTGGCCAGCTGCCGGGCACCGCTGTGGCCGCGACTTGGCTGGACAGCGAGCAACAGCAAGCGGGTGACAGCAGTGTTGCCCGCTTCTCCCGCTCCCTCGGGGCTGGGTGGGGCTGGGCTGGGCTGGGCTGGGCGGGGCTGGGCGGCGGGCTGGGCAGGGCTGGGCGCGGCGGGACAGGCTGGACAGGGCTGGGCGGGGTGGGGTGGGGGGGTAGCCATCCATAGGATGGTGTGGGGGGCGACAGCCACGGTTCCCGCTTCGGCGCTCACAGCATCGCGCCGCGCCAAGCTTCAGCAGTATTGCTAGTAGCGGGCACGGAAGCTGCTGTGTGCGGGGCGCAGCACCCTTGCATGTTGTGTGCTTGGCCAGCTGCCGGGCACCGCTGTGGCCGCGACTTGGCTGGACAGCGAGCAACAGCATGCGGGTGACAGCAGTGTTGCCCGCTTCTCCCGCTCCCTCGGGGCTGGGTGGGGCTGGGCTGGGCTGGGCGGGGCTGGGCGGCGGGCTGGGCAGGGCTGGGCGCGGCGGGACAGGCTGGACAGGCATGGGCGGGGTGGGGTGGGGGGTAGCCATCCATAGGATGGTGTGGGGGGCGACAGCCACGGTTCCCGCTTCGGCGCTCACAGCATCGCGCCGCGCCAAGCTTCAGCAGTATTGCTAGTAGCGGGCACGGAAGCTGCTGTGTGCGGGGCGCAGCACCCTTGCATGTTGTGTGCTTGGCCAGCTGCCGGGCGCCCCCGTGGCCGTGACTTCACTGCCAAAGGCGGGGTGGCGAGCAACAGCATGCGGGCGACAGCAGCGTTGCCCGCTTGGGCACTCACAGCATTGCGCCGCGCCAAGCCCCAGCAGTATTGCTAGTGGCAGGCACGAGGGCTGCTGTGTGCGGGGCGCAGCGCCCTTGCACGTTATGTGCTTGGCCAGCTGCCGGGCGCCCCTGTGGCCGTGAATTCACTGCCAAAGGGGGGGGGGCGGCGAGCAACAGCATGCGGGCGACAGCAGTGTTGCCTGCTTGGGTGCTCACAGCATCGCGCCGCGCCAAGCTTCTGCAGTATTGCTAGTAGCGGGCACGGAAGCTGCTGTGTGCGGGGCGCCGCACCCTTGCATGTTGTTTCCTTGGTGAGGGCGACAGCAGCGTTGCCCGCTTGGGTGCTCACAGCATTGCACCGCGCCAAGCCCCATCAGTATTGCTAGTAGCGGGCAGCGTGTGGGCTAGAGCAGTCATGCTTGTCCCGGCACCAGCAGCACCGCTTCCTGCCAGGCCCTCATCGGCGGCTCGGACCATGGTAGCATTGCAAGTGGCGGGTGCAGTGGATGGCCGGGTGCAGAGCGCCACACCCTTGCATGTTATTTCCTTGGCCAGCTGCCGGGCGCCGCTGTGGCCGCGACTTTGCTGCCAAAGGCGGGGTGGCAAGCAACAGCATGCGGGCGACAGCAGCGTTGCCCGCTTGGGTGCTCACAGCATTGCGCCGCACCAAGCCCCAGCAGTATTGCTAGTGGCAGGCACGAGGGCTGCTGTGTGCGGGGCGCAGCGCCCTTGCACGTTATGTGCTTGGCCAGCTGCCGGGCGCCCCTGTGGCCGTGACTTCACTGCCAAAGGGGGGGGCGGCGAGCAACAGCATGAGGGCGACAGCAGTGTTGCCTGCTTGGGTGCTCACAGCATCGCGCCGCGCCAAGCCCCAGCAGTATTGCTAGTAGCGGGCACGGAAGCTGCTGTGTGCGGGGCGCAGCGCCCTTGCATGTTGTGTGCTTGGCCAGCTGCCGGGCGCCCCTGTGGCCGCGACTTCACTGCCAAAGGTGGGGTGGCGAGCAACAGCGTGCGGGCGACAGCAGTGTTGCCCGCTTGGGCGCTCACAGCATCGCGCCGCGCCAAGCTTCAGCAGTATTGCTAGTAGCGGGCAAGGAAGCTGTTGTGTGCGGGGCGCCGCGCCCTTGCACGTTATGTGCTTGGCCAGCTGCCGGGCGCCCCTGTGGCCGTGAATTCACTGCCAAAGGGGGGGGGCGGCGAGCAACAGCATGCGGGCGACAGCAGTGTTGCCTGCTTGGGTGCTCACAGCATCGCGCCGCGCCAAGCTCCAGCAGTATTGCTAGTGGCAGGCACGGAATCTGCTGTGTGCGGGGCGCAGCACCCTTGCATGTTGTGTGCTTGGCCAGCTGCCGGGCGCCCCTGTGGCCGCGACTTCGCTGCCAAAGGGCGGGGCGGCGAGCAACAGCATGTGGGCGACAGCAGTGTTGCTTGCTTGGGCGCTCACAGCATCGCGCCACGCCAAGCTTCAGCAGTATTGCTAGTAGCGGGCACGGAAGCTGCTGTGTGCAGGGCACCGCACCCTTGCATGTTGTTTCCTTGGTGAGGGCGACAGCAGCGTTGCCCGCTTGGGTGCTCACAGCATTGCACCGCGCCAAGCCCCATAAGTATTGCTAGTAACGGGCAGCGTGTGGGCTAGAGCAGTCATGCTTGTCCCAGCACCAGCAGCACCGCTTCCTGCCAGGCCCTCATCGGCGGCTCGGACCATGGCAGGATTGCAAGTGGCGGGTGCAGTGGATGGCCGGGTGCAGAGCGCCGCACCCTTGCATGTTGTTTCCTTTGCCAGCTGCCGGGCGCCGCTGTGGCCGCGACTTTGCTGCCAAAGGCGGGGTGGCAAGCAACAGCATGCGGGCGACAGCAGCGTTGCCCGCTTGGGTGCTCACAGCATCGCGCTGCACCAAGCCCCAGCAGTATTGCTAGCGGCAGGCACGGGGGCTGCTGTGTGCTGGGCGCAGCGCCCTTGCACGTTATGTGCTTGGCCAGCTGCCGGGCGCCGCTGTGGCCGTGACTTCGCTGCCAAAGGGGGGGGCAGCGAGCAACAGCATGCGGGCGACAGCAGCGTTGCCTGCTTGGGCGCTCACAGCATCGCGCCGCGCCAAGCTTCAGCAGTATTGCTAGTAGCGGGCACGGAAGCTGCTGTGTGCGGGGAGCCGCGCCCTTGCCTGTTGTGTGCTTGGCCAGCTGCCGGGCGCGCCTGTGGCCGCGACTTCACTGCCAAAGGCGGGGTGGCGAGCAACAGCGTGCGGGCGACAGCAGCGTTGCCTACTTGGGCGCTCACAGCATCACGCCGCGCCAAGCTTCAGCAGTATTGCTAGTAGCGGGCACGGAAGCTGCTGTGTGCGGGGTGCCGCACCCTTGCACGTTGTGTGCTTGGCCAGCTGCCGGGCGCCGCTGTGGCCGTGGTGGTGAGCAACAGCATGCGGGCGACAGCAGCGTTGCCTACTTGGGCGGTCACAGCATCGCGCCACGCCAAGCCCCAGCAGTATTGCTAGTGGCAGGCATGGGGCCTGCCGAGTGCGGGGTGCCGCGTCCTTGCACGTTGTGTGCTTAGCCAGCTTCCGGGCGCCGCTGTGGCCGCGACTTCACTGCCAAAGGCGGGGTGGCGAGCAACAGCGTGCGGGCGACAGCAGTGGTGCCCGCTTGGGTACTCACAGCATCGCACCGCGCCAAGCTTCAGCAGTATTGCTAGTAGCGGGCACGGAAGCTGCTGTGTGCGGGGCGCCGCACCCTTGCACGTTATGTGGTTTGCCAGCTGTCAGGCGCTGCTGTGGCCACGATTTCACTGCCAAAGGGGGGGTGGCGAGCAACAGCGTGCGGGCGACAGCACCGTTGCCCCCTTGGGTGCTCACAGCATCGCGCCACGCCAAGCCCCAGCAGTATTGCTAGTAGCGGGCATGGGGCCTGCCGATTGTGGGGCGCTGCGCCCTTGCATTTGGTTCGCTTGGCCAGCTGCCAGGCGCCACTGTGCCCGGGACTTCACTGCCGAAGGCGGGGTGGCGAGCAACAGCGTGCGGGCAACAGCAGTGTTGCCCGCTTGGGTGGCCACAGCATCCCGCAATGCCAAGCCCCAGCAGTATTGCTAGTAGCGGGCACGAAAGCTGCTTTGTGCAGGGCGTCGCACCCTTGCCTGTTGTGTGCTTGGCCAGCTGCCGGGCGCCACTGTGCCCGCGACTTCACTGCCGAAGGCGGGGTGGCGAGCAAACAGCATGCGGGCAACAGCAGCGTTGCCTGCTTGGGTGCTCACAGCATCGCGCCGCACCAAGCTTCAGCAGTATTGCTAGTAGCGGGCACGGAAGCTGCTGTGTGCGGGGCGCCGCACCCTTGCACGTTGTGTGCTTGGCCAGCTGCCGGGCGCCGCTGTGCCCGCGACTTCACTTCAAAATCAGGGTGGCGAGCAACAGCGTGCGAGCGACAGCAGTGTTGCCCACTTGGGCGCTCACAGCATCGTGCCGCGCCAAGACCCAGCAGTATTGCTAGTGGTGGGCACGAGGGCGGCTGTGTGCGGGGCGTCGCGCCCTTGCATGTTCGCCAGCTGCCGGGCGCCACTGTGGCCACGACTCCGCTGCCAAAGGGGGGGTGGCGAGCAACAGTGTGTGGGTGACAGCAACGTTGCCCACTTGGGTGCTCACAGCATCGCGCCGCACCAAGCCACATCCACCTTGCTAGTGGCACGCACGGGGCCTGCCGAGTGTGGGGTGCCGTGTCCTTGCACGTTGTGTGTTTGGCCAGCTGCAGGGCGCCGCTGTGGCCGCAACTTCACTGCCAAAGGTGGGGTGGCAAGCAACAGCATGTGGGCGACAGCATCGTTGCCCGCTTGGGTGCTCACAGCATCGCGCGGCGCCAAGCCTCACCCACATTGCTAGTGGCAGGCATGGGGGCTGCTGTGTGCGGGGCGTCACCCCCTTAGAGGTTGTGTGCTGGGCCCGCTGTAGTGGTGCCCGTGGCGGTGTGGGGCTTAAAGTGGCGGTTGCAGGGCCTGTCGGATACAGGGCACCGCACCCTTGTGTGTTGTCATCCTTGGCCAAATGCAGAGCATGGGCGACAGCAGAGGTACCAGGACGTACTGCTTCCTGCTGCACCCTCAGCGCCGGTTGTGGCGCGGAAGTGCTGGGAGGGAAGCAGCGGTGGTGGGTCAGAGCGTGTTTTGGGCGGCTTTGCCGGCTCCACGGGCATGGTGCAGGGCGCAAACGCACAAGTCGAGAGCGAGTTCAGCAAACTCGTAATTCTGACGAGTTTGATCGGTGCAATAGTACCGGGATGCTAAGATCATATTATTTGCGTTGAAGCTTGGGAGCAAATGGCCTTGAGCTCGCATTCGGCCTGTCATGGTAACCGCTATCTCAAACCGCGAGCTTCCCCTTAATTGAAATGATCTTATCAATACGTTGCACTTATACATAAGTACATACGCAGAGAGCTCTGCGCGCGAGGCTTCAGCGAGGAAGGGGCATGGTACCCCTCACTGACTGAACCATGTGCTCCCCAGTTCGCGCAACCTTTTCCAATCCTTGCTACTGCATTGCTTCGGACATTTCTTCACATATTTTCATTTGCTTCAATTCATGCAACGTGCATGCGCAGAGACCAACTCGCACACCGATCGTTGGCCCATGCTAACTTCCGCGAAGTTAGCATAGGGCGCGATATGTTCGACCCATACCGAAGGAACACACATGATCAAAGTGGCATGGAAACACTACTGTAATAGGCTTGCCACGTAGAGGATGCAGGCCAATGATGTCAGCTCACACGCCACTGGCACGCCCCCCGGCCCCCCCACCCCAACCCCTCCCCCCCCCCCCCCCACACACACGTGCGCCCCGCCGCCCCATCGCGCGGCGGGCGCACCCCTGTGAGCTACGGCACCCAAGTCGCAGACTTGTGTGTGTGTGTGTGTGTGTGTGTGTGTGTGTGTGTGTGTGTGTGTGTGTGTGTGTGTGTGTGTGTGTGTGTGGGTTCGTTTGTCGCGACCCCGGGTCGGCGAGAAGCAGCGTCGCGCAGAGGGCGCCAGGCGCGCGGCCGGCAGCGCAGGGCGATAGAATGTAAAATATAAAAGAGCGATAGAGCGAGCGAGCGCGGGAAGAGCGCGCACTTGGCGAGCTCGGTCAGCGACAAAGGGCGTCGCGCAGAGGGCGCCAGGCGCGCGTCCTGCAGCGCAGAGCGATAGAGTGTAATATTAAATATTGAAATGTGTAGAGGCATGAAGAAACGAGCACTTGGCGAGGTCGGCCGAGAACGCGGACCTGCGAAAGCCCCCATGTAGGGCAGCACGCAAGGCGAGAAGGTAGAGCAATACTGTTATTTACGCATAACAAACAGAGCGAGCCCAGAAAGGCCATGCTAGGAAAGGACCGATTGGGCGGCGAGAGTGCCGATTTGTGCAAGACACATTCGCCCTGGATTGGTCCGTTCGATAAACTGCAACTCGAAATATATCAACAGGTGATAAGCCATAAAAAGCAATGCGACTCGGGACATGCGGCTTGCGATACCAGAAAACACGAGCGCAGCGAGCAATAAGCGTACTTGTAAAATAGAGCGCGATTGCGAGCAAAGTACACATCTTGTATCGGCCTATAAGAGCAGACTGGCGAGCAGTGAATGCGCCGAGCGAGGATGGAGCCTGCGCCTGGAAAGCTCGGCATGAACGCGCGGACTGGGGTATCGGCAACAGACTAGCTCAAAGTCGCATTGCAGGTGACTTAGAGCGTGCCCTTCGCGTGTGCGGGTGCCAGCGCCCAGCGGGCACTCGCCGCCGGCACAGGGCCCCGAGGTCCAAGTGGGGGTGTGTGGGGGTGATTAGTTGCGCAGCGCCACGCCATCGCACGTTTTCTATTTGGCCAGATATCAAAGCCAGCAGCATGTTCCACTAGCGGCAGCTTGTGGGTGTTAACAGTGGTGCCCAGGCGGGGGGGGGGGGGTGACAGCCGTGGTGCCCGCTTGGGCAGTTCCAGCATCCTTCAGCGCAAGCAGTATTGATAGTGGCGGGCAGGGGGGCTGCCGAGTGCGGGGCGTCGCGTCCTTGCACCTTGTGTGCTTGGCCAGCTGCCGGGCACCGCTGTGGCCGCGACTTGGCTGGACAGCGAGCAACAGCAAGCGGGTGACAGCAGTGTTGCCCGCTTCTCCCGCTCCCTCGGGGCTGGGTGGGGCTGGGCTGGGCTGGGCTGGGCGGGGCTGGGCGGCGGGCTGGGCAGGGCTGGGCGCGGCGGGACAGGCTGGACAGGGCTGGGCGGGGTGGGGTGGGGGGGTAGCCATCCATAGGATGGTGTGGGGGGCGACAGCCACGGTTCCCGCTTCGGCGCTCACAGCATCGCGCCGCGCCAAGCTTCAGCAGTATTGCTAGTAGCGGGCACGGAAGCTGCTGTGTGCGGGGCGCAGCACCCTTGCATGTTGTGTGCTTGGCCAGCTGCCGGGCACCGCTGTGGCCGCGACTTGGCTGGACAGCGAGCAACAGCATGCGGGTGACAGCAGTGTTGCCCGCTTCTCCCGCTCCCTCGGGGCTGGGTGGGGCTGGGCTGGGCTGGGCGGGGCTGGGCGGCGGGCTGGGCAGGGCTGGGCGCGGCGGGACAGGCTGGACAGGCATGGGCGGGGTGGGGTGGGGGGTAGCCATCCATAGGATGGTGTGGGGGGCGACAGCCACGGTTCCCGCTTCGGCGCTCACAGCATCGCGCCGCGCCAAGCTTCAGCAGTATTGCTAGTAGCGGGCACGGAAGCTGCTGTGTGCGGGGCGCAGCACCCTTGCATGTTGTGTGCTTGGCCAGCTGCCGGGCGCCCCCGTGGCCGTGACTTCACTGCCAAAGGCGGGGTGGCGAGCAACAGCATGCGGGCGACAGCAGCGTTGCCCGCTTGGGCACTCACAGCATTGCGCCGCGCCAAGCCCCAGCAGTATTGCTAGTGGCAGGCACGAGGGCTGCTGTGTGCGGGGCGCAGCGCCCTTGCACGTTATGTGCTTGGCCAGCTGCCGGGCGCCCCTGTGGCCGTGAATTCACTGCCAAAGGGGGGGGGGCGGCGAGCAACAGCATGCGGGCGACAGCAGTGTTGCCTGCTTGGGTGCTCACAGCATCGCGCCGCGCCAAGCTTCTGCAGTATTGCTAGTAGCGGGCACGGAAGCTGCTGTGTGCGGGGCGCCGCACCCTTGCATGTTGTTTCCTTGGTGAGGGCGACAGCAGCGTTGCCCGCTTGGGTGCTCACAGCATTGCACCGCGCCAAGCCCCATCAGTATTGCTAGTAGCGGGCAGTGTGTGGGCTAGAGCAGTCATGCTTGTCCCGGCACCAGCAGCACCGCTTCCTGCCAGGCCCTCATCGGCGGCTCGGACCATGGTAGCATTGCAAGTGGCGGGTGCAGTGGATGGCCGGGTGCAGAGCGCCACACCCTTGCATGTTATTTCCTTGGCCAGCTGCCGGGCGCCGCTGTGGCCGCGACTTTGCTGCCAAAGGCGGGGTGGCAAGCAACAGCATGCGGGCGACAGCAGCGTTGCCCGCTTGGGTGCTCACAGCATTGCGCCGCACCAAGCCCCAGCAGTATTGCTAGTGGCAGGCACGAGGGCTGCTGTGTGCGGGGCGCAGCGCCCTTGCACGTTATGTGCTTGGCCAGCTGCCGGGCGCCCCTGTGGCCGTGACTTCACTGCCAAAGGGGGGGGCGGCGAGCAACAGCATGAGGGCGACAGCAGTGTTGCCTGCTTGGGTGCTCACAGCATCGCGCCGCGCCAAGCCCCAGCAGTATTGCTAGTAGCGGGCACGGAAGCTGCTGTGTGCGGGGCGCAGCGCCCTTGCATGTTGTGTGCTTGGCCAGCTGCCGGGCGCCCCTGTGGCCGCGACTTCACTGCCAAAGGTGGGGTGGCGAGCAACAGCGTGCGGGCGACAGCAGTGTTGCCCGCTTGGGCGCTCACAGCATCGCGCCGCGCCAAGCTTCAGCAGTATTGCTAGTAGCGGGCAAGGAAGCTGTTGTGTGCGGGGCGCCGCGCCCTTGCACGTTATGTGCTTGGCCAGCTGCCGGGCGCCCCTGTGGCCGTGAATTCACTGCCAAAGGGGGGGGGCGGCGAGCAACAGCATGCGGGCGACAGCAGTGTTGCCTGCTTGGGTGCTCACAGCATCGCGCCGCGCCAAGCTCCAGCAGTATTGCTAGTGGCAGGCACGGAATCTGCTGTGTGCGGGGCGCAGCACCCTTGCATGTTGTGTGCTTGGCCAGCTGCTGGGCGCCCCTGTGGCCGCGACTTTGCTGCCAAAGGCGGGGTGGCGAGCAACAGCGTGCGGGCGACAGCAGTGGTGCCCGCTTGGGTGCTCACAGCATCGCGCCGCGCCAAGCTTCTGCAGTATTGCTAGTAGCGGGCACGGAAGCTGCTGTGTGCGGGGCGCAGCACCCTTGCATGTTGTGTGCTTGGCCAGCTGCCGGGCGCCCCCGTGGCCGTGACTTCACTGCCAAAGGCGGGGTGGCGAGCAACAGCATGCGGGCGACAGCAGCGTTGCCCGCTTGGGCACTCACAGCATCGCGCCGCGCCAAGCCCCAGCAGTATTGCTAGTGGCAGGCACGAGGGCTGCTGTGTGCGGGGCGCAGCGCCCTTGCACGTTATGTGCTTGGCCAGCTGCCGGGCGCCCCTGTGGCCGTGAATTCACTGCCAAAGGGGGGGGGGGCGGCGAGCAACAGCATGCGGGCGACAGCAGTGTTGCCTGCTTGGGTGCTCACAGCATCGCGCCGCGCCAAGCTTCTGCAGTATTGCTAGTAGCGGGCACGGAAGCTGCTGTGTGCGGGGCGCAGCACCCTTGCATGTTGTGTGCTTGGCCAGCTGCCGGGCGCCCCCGTGGCCGTGACTTCACTGCCAAAGGCGGGGTGGCGAGCAACAGCATGCGGGCGACAGCAGTGTTGCCCGCTTGGGCGCTCACAGCATCGCGCCGCGCCAAGCTTCAGCAGTATTGCTAGTAGCGGGCAAGGAAGCTGTTGTGTGCGGGGCGCCGCGCCCTTGCACGTTATGTGCTTGGCCAGCTGCCGGGCGCCCCTGTGGCCGTGAATTCACTGCCAAAGGGGGGGGGGGGGCGGCGAGCAACAGCATGCGGGCGACAGCAGTGTTGCCTGCTTGGGTGCTCACAGCATCGCGCCGCGCCAAGCTTCAGCAGTATTGCTAGTAGCGGGCACGGAAGCTGCTGTGTGCGGGGCGCAGCACCCTTGCATGTTGTGTGCTTGGCCAGCTGCCGGGCGCCCCCGTGGCCGTGACTTCACTGCCAAAGGCGGGGTGGCGAGCAACAGCATGCGGGCGACAGCAGCGTTGCCCGCTTGGGTGCTCACAGCATCGCGCCGCGCCAAGCCCCAGCAGTATTGCTAGTGGCAGGCACGAGGGCTGCTGTGTGCAGGGCGCAGCGCCCTTGCACGTTATGTGCTTGGCCAGCTGCCGGGCACCCCTGTGGCCGTGACTTCACTGCCAAAGGGGGGGGGCGGCGAGCAACAGCATGCGGGCGACAGCAGTGTTGCCTGCTTGGGTGCTCACAGCATCGCGCCGCGCCAAGCTTCAGCAGTATTGCTAGTAGCGGGCACGGAAGCTGCTGTGTGCGGGGCGCAGCACCCTTGCATGTTGTGTGCTTGGCCAGCTGCCGGGCGCCCCCGTGGCCGTGACTTCACTGCCAAAGGCGGGGTGGCGAGCAACAGCATGCGGGCGACAGCAGCGTTGCCCGCTTGGGCGCTCACAGCATCGCGCCGCGCCAAGCCCCAGCAGTATTGCTAGTGGCAGGCACGGAAGCTGCTGTGTGCGGGGCGCAGCACCCTTGCATGTTGTGTGCTTGGCCAGCTGCTGGGGGCCCCTGTGGCCGCGACTTTGCTGCCAAAGGCGGGGTGGCGAGCAACAGCGTGCGGGCGACAGCAGTGGTGCCCGCTTGGGCGCTCACAGCATCGCGCCGCGCCAAGCCCCAGCAGTATTGCTAGTAGCGGGCACGGAAGCTGCTGTGTGCGGGGTGCAGCACCCTTGCATGTTGTGTGCTTGGCCAGCTGCTGGGCGCCCCTGTGGCCGCGAGTTCGCTGCCAAAGGCGGGGTGGCGAGCAACAGCGTGCGGGCGACAGCAGTGTTGCCCGTTTGGGCGCTCACAGCATCACGCCGCGCCAAGCTTCAGCAGCATTGAAAGTGGCGGGTGCAGTGGATGGCCGGGTGCAGAGCGCCGCGCCCTTGCACGTTATGTGCTTGGCCAGCTGCCGGGCGCCGCTGTGGCCACGATTTCGCTGCCAAAGGGGGGGTGGCCAGCAACAGCATGCGGGCGACAGCAGCGTTGCCCGCTTGGGCGCTCACAGCATCGCGCCGCGCCAAGCCCCAGCAGTATTGCTAGTGGCAGGCACGGAAGCTGCTGTGTGCGGGGCGCAGCACCCTTGCATGTTGTGTGCTTGGCCAGCTGGTCGCGACTTCACTGCCAAAGGCGGGGTGGCGAGCAGCAGCGTGCGGGCGACAGCAGTGTTGCCCGCTTGGGCGCTCACAGCATCGCGCCGCGCCAAGCCCCAGCAGTATTGCTAGTGGCAGGCACGAGGGCTGCTGTGTGCGGGGCGCAGCGCCCTTGCACGTTATGTGCTTGGCCAGCTGCCGGGCGCCGCTGTGGCCACGATTTCGCTGCCAAAGGGGGGGTGGCCAGCAACAGCATGCGGGCGACAGCAGCGTTGCCCGCTTGGGCGCTCACAGCATCGCGCCGCGCCAAGCCCCAGCAGTATTGCTAGTGGCAGGCACGGAAGCTGCTGTGTGCGGGGCGCAGCACCCTTGTTGTGTGCTTGGCCAGCTGGTCGCGACTTCACTGCCAAAGGCGGGGTGGCGAGCAGCAGCGTGCGGGCGACAGCAGTGTTGCCCGCTTGGGCGCTCACAGCATCGCGCCGTGCCAAGCTTCAGCAGTATTGCTAGTAGCGGGCACGGAAGCTGCTGTGTGCGGGGCGCCGCACCCTTGCATGTTGTTTCCTTGGTGAGGGCGACAGCAGTGTTGCCTGCTTGGGTGCTCACAGCATCGCGCCGCGCCAAGCTTCAGCAGTATTGCTAGTAGCGGGCACGGAAGCTGCTGTGTGCGGGGCGCAGCACCCTTGCATGTTGTGTGCTTGGCCAGCTGCCGGGCGCCCCCGTGGCCGTGACTTCACTGCCAAAGGCGGGGTGGCGAGCAACAGCATGCGGGCGACAGCAGCGTTGCCCGCTTGGGCGCTCACAGCATCGCGCCGCGCCAAGCCCCAGCAGTATTGCTAGTGGCAGGCACGGAAGCTGCTGTGTGCGGGGCGCAGCACCCTTGCATGTTGTGTGCTTGGCCAGCTGCTGGGGGCCCCTGTGGCCGCGACTTTGCTGCCAAAGGCGGGGTGGCGAGCAACAGCGTGCGGGCGACAGCAGTGGTGCCCGTTTGGGCGCTCACAGCATCGCGCCGCGCCAAGCTTCAGCAGTATTGCTAGTAGCGGGCACGGAAGCTGCTGTGTGCGGGGCGCAGCACCCTTGCATGTTGTGTGCTTGGCCAGCTGCCGGGCGCCCCCGTGGCCGTGACTTCACTGCCAAAGGCAGGGTGGCGAGCAACAGCATGCGGGCGACAGCAGCGTTGCCCGCTTGGGCGCTCACAGCATCGCGCCGCGCCAAGCCCCAGCAGTATTGCTAGTGGCAGGCACGGAAGCTGCTGTGTGCGGGGCGCAGCACCCTTGCATGTTGTGTGCTTGGCCAGCTGCTGGGGGCCCCTGTGGCCGCGACTTTGCTGCCAAAGGCGGGGGTGGCGAGCAACAGCGTGCGGGCGACAGCAGTGGTGCCCGCTTGGGCGCTCACAGCATCGCGCCGCGCCAAGCCCCAGCAGTATTGCTAGTAGCGGGCACGGAAGCTGCTGTGTGCGGGGTGCAGCACCCTTGCATGTTGTGTGCTTGGCCAGCTGCTGGGCGCCCCTGTGGCCGCGAGTTCGCTGCCAAAGGCGGGGTGGCGAGCAACAGCGTGCGGGCGACAGCAGTGTTGCCCGTTTGGGCGCTCACAGCATCACGCCGCGCCAAGCTTCAGCAGCATTGAAAGTGGCGGGTGCAGTGGATGGCCGGGTGCAGAGCGCCGCGCCCTTGCACGTTATGTGCTTGGCCAGCTGCCGGGCGCCGCTGTGGCCACGATTTCGCTGCCAAAGGGGGGGTGGCCAGCAACAGCATGCGGGCGACAGCAGCGTTGCCCGCTTGGGCGCTCACAGCATCGCGCCGCGCCAAGCCCCAGCAGTATTGCTAGTGGCAGGCACGGAAGCTGCTGTGTGCGGGGCGCAGCACCCTTGCATGTTGTGTGCTTGGCCAGCTGGTCGCGACTTCACTGCCAAAGGCGGGGTGGCGAGCAGCAGCGTGCGGGCGACAGCAGTGTTGCCCGCTTGGGCGCTCACAGCATCGCGCCGCGCCAAGCCCCAGCAGTATTGCTAGTGGCAGGCACGAGGGCTGCTGTGTGCGGGGCGCAGCACCCTTGCACGTTATGTGCTTGGCCAGCTGCCGGGCGCCGCTGTGGCCACGATTTCGCTGCCAAAGGGGGGGTGGCCAGCAACAGCATGCGGGCGACAGCAGCGTTGCCCGCTTGGGCGCTCACAGCATCGCGCCGCGCCAAGCCCCAGCAGTATTGCTAGTGGCAGGCACGGAAGCTGCTGTGTGCGGGGCGCAGCACCCTTGCATGTTGTGTGCTTGGCCAGCTGGTCGCGACTTCACTGCCAAAGGCGGGGTGGCGAGCAGCAGCGTGCGGGCGACAGCAGTGTTGCCCGCTTGGGCGCTCACAGCATCGCGCCGTGCCAAGCTTCAGCAGTATTGCTAGTAGCGGGCACGGAAGCTGTTGTGTGCGGGGCGCCGTGCCCTTGCACGTTATGTGGTTGGCCAGCTGTCAGGTGCCGCTGTGGCCACGATTTCGCTGCCCAAGGGGGGGCGGCGAGCAACAGCGTGCGGGCGACAGCAGTGGTGCCCGCTTGGGCGCTCACAGCATCGCGCCGCGCCAAGCCCCAGCAGTATTGCTAGTGGCAGGCACGGGGGCTGCTGTGTGCGGGGCGCAGCACCCTTGCATGTTATGTGCTTGGCCAGCTGCCGGGCGCCGCTGTGGCCGCGACTTCACTGCCAAAGGGCAGGGCGGCGAGCAACAGCATGCGGGCGACAGCAGTGTTGCCTGCTTGGGCGTTCACAGCATCGCGCCGCGCCAAGCTTCAGCAGTATTGCTAGTAGCGGGCACGGAAGCTGCTGTGTGCAGGGCACCGCACCCTTGCATGTTGTTTCCTTGGTGAGGGTGACAGCAGTGTTGCCCGCTTGGGTGCTCACAGCATTGCACCGTGCCAAGCCCCATCAGTATTGCTAGTAGCGGGCAGCGTGTGGTCTAGAGCAGTCATGCTTGTCCCGGCACCAGCAGCACCGCTTCCTGCCAGGCCCTCGTCGGCGGCTCGGACCATGGCAGCATTGCAAGTGGCGGGTGCAGTGGATGGCCGGGTGCAGAGCGCCGCACCCTTGCATGTTGTTTCCTTGGCCAGCTGCCGGGCGCCGCTGTGGCCGCGACTTTGCTGCCAAAGGCGGGGTGGCAAGCAACAGCATGCGGGCGACAGCAGCGTTGCCCGCTTGGGTGCTCACAGCATCGCGCCGCGCCAAGCCCCAGCAGTATTGCTAGTGGCAGACACGGGGGCTGCTGTGTGCGGGGCGTCGCACCCTTAAGTGTTGTTTGCTTGGCCAGCGGTAGTGGTGCCCGTGCCAGCATCGGTGGCGGTGTGGGGCCCCCGATCATGTCTGTAACACTGCAAAGTGGGCAGGAGCCCATCGAACTGCACAATCGCACAGACTTACACGGCCATGGATCCACCCCCACTTCTGAGTGGCACCGGGATGCAGCAGATCATATGGGCTGGAGAATGTGCTCTAAAGCGTGGGTTGTGGCGGGGAAGTACTGAGAGGGAAGCAGTGGCGGTGGGTCAGAGCATGCTTTGGGCGGCTTTGCCGGCTCCACGGGCATGGTGCGGGCCGCAAATGCACAAGTCAGGAGCGAGTTCAGCAAACTCGTCATTCTTACGAGCTTCATTGGCGCAATAGTATCGGGGTGCTAAGATAATATTATTTGTGTTGAGGCTTGGGAGCAAATGGCCTTGAGCTGGCATTCGGCCTTCCATGGTAACCGCTATCTCAAACCGCGAGCTTCCCCTTAATTGAGATGATCCAATGAATACGTTGCGCCTATACATCAGCGATTACGCAGAGAGCTCTGCGCGCGAGGCCTCAGCGAGGAAGGGGCATGGTACCCCTCGGTGACTGAACCAAGTGTTCCCCAGTTCTCTTTTCGACCTTTTCCAATCCTTGCTACTGCACTGCTTCGGATATTTCTTCACATCTTTTTATTTGCTCAGTCGGTTCATTCGTTCATGCATGCGCAGACACCAACTCGCAGACCGATCGTCGGCCCATGCGAACTTCCGCGGTGTTTGCATGGGGCGCAATATATTCGAAATCCACAGAGGAACACATGGGCATGGTAGAGGACGCAGGGCAATGATGTCCGCTCACACGCCACTGGCACGCCCCCAAGACACCCCACCCTGGCTAGGCCCCCCCCCCCCCCACACACACACGCACCCCGCCACCCCCTCGCGCGGCGGGCGCACCCCTGTGAGCTACGGCACCCAAGTCGCAGACTTGTATCAAGCGCCACGTCGTCCACAAAGTTGAAGTCCGCCGCCAGCATATGAGTGCCGTCGCCACCAGACGCCGACGGCCCCACCCACTCACGAATGAACGCTTGCTGGTTAAGATTGCGGTGTTACAGAGGGGACAACCCGAGCGTGCAAGCACACAAGGGCCGTCTGAAGCCGGCCATACGCACACCGCAGGCATGGCACGGAGCTGCATTACCAGCAGCCAGTTCCCGCGCATGGAGGGGGAAAGCCCAGCACGCATTCGCAGCCACTCTCCACAACGCCTCTTTGTGCTGGTTTTCCCATTTAAGGCCCCACAACCGCGCCAGAGTTCCCGAAAACGCCCCGGCCGCTAAGGGCACGTCCGTATCTAACACACCAGCACACAAACGGGGGGCAGGCCGGGGACAGGGGATGCCCCAGCACTGCCGAGCCACCCCCATGCACCAATAACCGCATCCGAAACACATCCATATCCGCCAAAAACTGCGGTACCATTTGGAACCCCGCAAGCAGAGGCGTGCAGTCATCCGCATACTGAGAGGCCAGGACAGACGCAAGGTCAGCCAGGACGCCGTGCCCCCGACTGCGGAGCCAGGACAGAAGGGCTTGCGCTACAGCAAGGTACAGCAGCGGAGCCAGGGGGCAGCCCTGGCGCACACCCGCCTCCAACGGCACCCACCGAGACACACGCCCGTTCACCAGAGCCGCCCCACGCGTGTCAGTCAACAGACGTGAAACCCAAGACAAGAAACCGGCCCCTACACCCATACGCTCTAGGCACGCCAGCAGAAACGACCGGTCTACCGTATCGTACGCTTTGTAAAAATCGAGAAAGGCCGCCACACCCGGAGCCTTGCCCGCGGCCTTTAGCAAACCCGGCGTAAGTTGCAACAGCAGTATATTATCCGCAATGCGACGCTCAGTCAGAAACGCAGTTTGCTCAGGGTCGATAACGCGCCCAAACACAGGTTGCAACCGCCGGCACAACACCCGTGCGAGAGTGCGATAATCAGTGTCTGTCAAAGTGATGGGGCGGTAGTTGGACGGCTCGGACGCGTCACCCCCTTTATAGAAAAACGTCCACACACCATCCAGGAATCCACCTGACACACCGTGACCCTCCCCCACGGCCGTAAACACCTCTGCCAGCACCGGGGCGAAGTCACTTTCATAATGTTGATACAGTTCGACAGGGATACCGTCAGGGCCGGCCGCGCGCCCAGCGGGAGCAGCAAGCAGGGCGGCACGCACTTCCGCGGCCGTCACCGCCGGCCGGCCAAGCTGCTCGGCATCCTCGGCAGTACAGCGGCGGCCGTGGTGTTGCAGCGCCGCTAAAACCTGTGCCCGGGCGGCTGGGTCCGGCAGCGGCGCGGCACAAACATCCTGCCAATACCGCGCCATGACCTGGCCCATGACCGTGGGATCAGACGTGTACGAGCCGTTGGGTTGTTTCAGTCTGGCGATGGTGCGAGGGCCGCCAGCTGGCCGCAGCATACGGGTAAGGAGAGGACACGGCTTCTCGCCGCCACGCAACCAGGCATGACGTGTACTGCGCGCAGCGCCAGCAGCAGCGGCCACAGCCGCGGCAGCCGCTGTGCAGCGCGCGCGCACCGCCGCTGGCGCTGCCGCCTGCACGTCGCCGCCAGCCTCCACCGCGGCGGTAGCGGCAGCGGCGGCGGCAAGCGCCGCAGCTTCACGCTGGCCGGCTGCCACCCGGCGGGAGACAGCGATCCGGCTCAGGCGATTGGCAGACGTGGCGGCGACGCGTTTGAGGGCGGGCCACCAGGCCAGTAGCTCCACAGGGTCGGTGGGGCGCGCCGCCAGCTCAGCACACAGCCAGGTGCGGTAGGCGCCGTCCAGGTCCTTGAAGTCGCGGAAGCCAAGGTGAGCCTTGGGCAGGCCCCGCGCAGGGCGGGTAACCTCGGCCGACGCCGCCACGGCCACCGTAACCAGCATGTGATCGGAGGGCACGCCGGCAGCGACGCCGCACTCCTGCACGTGCGGCGCGACGCCCCCGCTGCAGAGGATGCGGTCCAGCCGACTGGCCCCGGTGGGGTGGAAGAACGTACACACACGTCGTGCAGGGTGGCGCTGGCGCAGAACGTCAGCAAGGCCAGGGCACGCCGCTGCCAGGGCAGCCGACGCGGGCCTGTCGCCACGCTCGACACCAGTGACAGTGTCCAGCGCCAGGTCGTCCACAAAGTTGAAGTCAGCGGCAAGGATGTGCTCGCCCGCGGCCGCAGCCTGCGGACCCACCCAGTCGCGTATAAACGCCTGCTGCTGCGAAGAAGCCAAGGGGAAGTAGGCTGAAGTCAACGTGAAAGTGTGGCCACCCCACTGCATTGGCACGCTGACGCCACGCCCCGCCCAGGCGCCCGTGGCCACGGCCACTGCAGCATCACCGCCGGGCAGAGTCACGACACCTTGCTGCAGGAGGCACGAGCGAACCAGGATGGCTGTGCCGCCGGTGACGCGCCGCCCTGGGGGCTTCTGTGCCGGCGCCCACCACGCAGTCCACTCCCGAACGCGCAGCCGCTGCGCGGCCGCCGCAAGGTCGGCATTCACCAAATCAATATCGGATTCGAGCACGTGCGTCTCCTGGAGACACACTACGTCCAGGCGCTGCCGTTCCCAGCAGCACAAGAGGGCGTGCAAGCGAGCACACCCCATATGGGGCGTCCGCTTCCGCAGCCCCCGCACGTTGTGGGACCCCACCCGCAGGGGTCGGGGTCCCGCGGCCCGTTGCTTGGGCCGCCGCATTACTGCATGCCCCCTGGCGGGGCGGCTGAGCTGACGTCCATGAAGTCGCCCGTGCCACCCCGGCGGCCCTGGCACTGCAGCTTGGCGTGGACGCCCGGCTCGGCGTCCTCCTCACCACGCCGCCCGAGGCCGCCGCGAACCTCCAGGCCCGACCCCACCGCGCCACCACCGCCGCTGCCGCCACCACCACCCGCCGACGCGAGCAGGGCCAATGCATGCCCCCCAACCTCGCCGCCAGCGTCGCCAACGCCGGCGGCGGCCGCAGTAGGGGCGGCGGTGACCGGCGCGGACGCCGCGGCGGCCGGCAGCACGGCCGCAGGGGCCGCCGCGGCCTTTGTCGCCGCCGCCGCCGTCGCCGCCTCCGCCGCCGCCGCCGCGGCCGCCGCCGCCGCTACCTTCGCCGCCTCGCAGTCTTTGATGGCCTGGTCCAGCAGGGCGGCCTCAGCGGCAGCCGCTGCCTGCGCCGCCGCCCGGCTGCGCTTGGGGGCGGCACGCTGGGCGGCGGCGGCGGTGGCGGCGGCGGCGGCGGCGGCGTCCAGCGCCGTGGGCGTCTGGTCCATCGCCACCTCCTCGCCCACCGCGGCATCGGCGCCCTCATCCTGCAGCACGGCAAAGGGATTGGCAGCCGCCGCCGCCGGCACGCCACCGCCCCCCACGGCGCCAGACGCCGCCCGCCCTGTCACCTGCGCAAAGATCGACTGCACCAGCGAGTGGACAGCCGCCGCGTCCACATCTCCGGTCACGGCCACCACCCGGCCGTTCGTTTTCTGGCTCCACGTCCCAGCGGCGGAGGACGTGCCGGCGCCAGCAGCCCCGGCACCCGCCCCAGCCCGGACAGAGCCCCCAGCGGCGCCGGCGTGGACAGGGCCGCCAGCGCCGCTGCCGCTGCCACTGCCGCCGCCGCCGAGCACCCGCCCCGCCACGCCGCTGACCACGCCGCCGCCCGCGGCCCCGCCGGCAGGGTGCCGCATGAAGCGCACCCGGGGCCCACGGGCCGCTTGCAGCTGATATAGCCCAATGTCCTCAGGCTGCACCACAACCCGGTCCTTCCGCTTGCCCAGCTGCACCGCGAACACGGGGTCGGCGGATGGTAGCTGCGCGGTCTGGCTCACCCGCACCAGCACGGTGCCGCCCTGCACCACCGGCACCGAGTAGGCGTACGTCCGGACTGTTCCAATCACCTCCTCAACCTCAACGCCCAGGCACCGCTTCGCGACGGCCAGTTGCAGGTCTGCGGGCAGGCCCGGGGGCAAGTTGGTGAGCCGCAGCCACCGAGCCTCCGCCGCCGTCGCGCCTGCCGACACCGGCACCCAGCGCAAGCTTGGGATGCCGTTGCCGCTAGGGGCATCCACGCCGCCCGCCGGATCCAGGAGCGACTCCAGTACCGGCTCCAGTGCGCGGGCATACCGCACATCCAGCATGAGGGTCACGCCGGGGCCCTGTGCGTCCGTGTGCTCCGTGACGAGCAGTCCTTTGTCAAGCTCCGGCTCCGCCACGCCGGCCTCCGACGCCTTCGCCTGGAGCGGGCCAAAGAAAGCCGACACGAAGCCACCAATCACGGCTCTGCGATTTGTGCGGAAGACGGCCGCGTTCGGCGAGGTCAATCCCGGGACGACTGCCCGAAACTGTTTCACCGCCAAGCCGGCCCCTGCCGCGTCAATTCGCTCTTGCAATGCTGTCTCAATCGGAATACGCAATGCTATGGGTATCGGCCCCCGGCGGGCAGGGCCCGCCTGAGCCATGTCTAAGGAAAGTCAGAGTCTGGAGTCTGGGAGCGTCTGGGTGCGTCTGAAGTGCGTTAAGATTGCGGTCGCCGTAGCTCCACGAAGCGTAGCGTAGTGCAGAGCGGAGGACTGTCAGCGTTTTTTAAGATTGCGGTGTTACAGAGGGGACAACCCGAGCGTGCAAGCACACAAGGGCCGTCTGAAGCTGCAGCAAACCCTCCCGCAGTCGGAGTCCGCGTGACTTCGCGCACAGCGAGTCCCAGCCAAGCCATGGCCCGCCAGATCCCCACCGTTTGCATCGTGGCCACAGTCCAGATACGACAGGGGTGAACCCCAAACAGCAACAGACCCAGTAGGGTGGCGCAAAGTATACACACCAGCCAAGGCGCAAGCGTCTAGGCACCCGTGCGAAATACCAAACAGCACCCCACCGCCCAACCCCACGCCCTTTTAAGGGGACGGAGGCGGGGATTCAAAGTCGTAAGGCAACACCAGGAGCATACCATCATCACGGCCACGAGCGAGAAAAGGGTGGCCAGGCGAAACCGCGTCCCAGCCCTTCGGCCGAATACCCAGGCTCACATATGTTTGCAAACGGCCCCAAAAGTCCGCAACGACAGCCAAGCCAATGCTAAGAACCAGGGCGGACGGCAGAGTCTGTCGCGCTGCCAAACCAGCCATCACCACCCGTTGCCGCCCAAGATCCATGGCGGACATAGCGGCAAGACACACAACGTCCCACACCGGCTGGCGCAGGCCCGCAGGCGGCCGCACCAGCCACAGTT
Organism: Chlamydomonas schloesseri; assembly: GCA_016834595.1. Lineage (NCBI taxonomy): Eukaryota > Viridiplantae > Chlorophyta > Chlorophyceae > Chlamydomonadales > Chlamydomonadaceae > Chlamydomonas > Chlamydomonas schloesseri. Next base: position 748,394 of record JAEHOD010000048.1, on the reverse strand, counting down.
CCTCACGCGAGAAGGCAGACAGAGCCTCCTCCGGATGCCATCCCAGTGCCATGCCCATACTCTCCCGTAACGCTTGGGCGACCCGACACTCCCAAAACCAATGGCGCCGGTCCCCATCCTGCATACGCACACCGCAGGCATGGCACGGAGCTGCATTACCAGCAGCCAGTTCCCGCGCATGGAGGGGGAAAGCCCAGCACGCATTCGCAGCCACTCTCCACAACGCCTCTTTGTGCTGGTTTTCCCATTTAAGGCCCCACAACCGCGCCAGAGTTCCCGAAAACGCCCCGGCCGCTAAGGGCACGTCCGTATCTAACACACCAGCATCCAGAATGTATGCCCGGTGCTTAGCGTGCAGGGCCGCTAATTGCGGCGCCATCTGCAGCACTGTCCCCGCCTTGACCGTATACTCCGTAAGCAGCAGCGGTGGGCCGGCCTCTTGTGACCATCCCAGCCCTTGCACCACCTGCCGCACAGACTCCGCAGTAGCCTGTGTTAGCGCTGCGCCCTCCAACGGCAGGGCAGCGGCACGACCCCGCGCCAGCCGCGCGGCGCGCGCGGCCGCCGCCCAGCCAGGCGGCAGGAGGGCGACCGCCTCCGCAAACCGGTCCGCCGCATCTTGGACTGAGGCCGGGCCGCGGAGGGGCGACGGCAGAGCCCGCCACCGATACCTGAGCACCCGCCTCCACACATTATTCAAGTACATCTCGTCAAAAGCCTCAGCAAACCGTGTCCCCCAGCGGCCAGGGTGCTGACTGGCCTCACGATACTCATCCAAGCCGTCATGCGCATCCACCAGTTGGCCCACACGCAACAGGCCTGGGAGAGCGTACAGATCCGCAAACGCCACATCCCACGTGCTGCTCCCCACACACAGGGCTGGGTTAGCCCACAAGGGCACATGCGCCACCCACGCCCCGGGTGGGGGCGGCGCCACCAACGACAACGGCGGCAAGTGCGACATAGCGCCCAACAAACGCACAAACGGGGGGCAGGCCGGGGACAGGGGATGCCCCAGCACTGCCGAGCCACCCCCATGCACCAATAACCGCAGCGGCGTCACATCCATACACAGCTGACGAAGCCACGCGACCACCACCCGGGTCCAAGGAGGGACATACGGCAGCAGGCCACACGCACCCAGCACACACCGCACTGCCAACCCCGCCTGTCGCGCCTGCACGTGCTGCACCAACGGGAGCAGGCCCACACCCCCAACCACCGGAGGCAGCTGCATAATGTCAAGGGACACACCAGGCGGCCGAGCGCGTGCATTAGCCTCATATTTGGCCGGAGACAGCCGCCGGTCCACCACCGCCGCAACCCGCTTCAGGAGGCCCTGGACAGGCGCCTGAGTACGGGGGAGCCCCGCAAACTCTAAATGGTACAGTACTTTGCCAAGTGCATACGCCGACACCGCCGCCGCCCGTCCGAACATGGACACAGGCATACGCACAATTTTGCCGAGGACACTGATCACGCCCTCAAACGCAACGGGCGGCGTGGCGGTGGCCCAGTCCCCAAAGTGGACCCCCAGGGACTTAGACGTAGGCACAGCCCGCCAACCTGGGGGCAGCGGTGGGCCCGCCACGCCTGCCGGCAAACCACCCCCGCCCCCCCCTGCCGCCCCCAGCAGTAGCAACTCAACTTTAGTCATGTTCAATCGTTGCCCAGACGCACGCCGAAACACATCCATATCCGCCAAAAACTGCGGCACCATTTGGAACCCCGCAAGCAGAGGCGTGCAGTCATCCGCATACTGAGAGGCCAGGACAGACGCAAGGTCAGCCAGGACGCCGTGCCCCCGACTGCGGAGCCAGGACAGAAGGGCTTGCGCTACAGCAAGGTACAGCAGCGGAGCCAGGGGGCAGCCCTGGCGCACACCCGCCTCCAACGGCACCCACCGAGACACACGCCCGTTCACCAGAGCCGCCCCACGCGTGTCAGTCAACAGACGTGAAACCCAAGACAAGAAACCGGCCCCTACACCCATACGCTCTAGGCACGCCAGCAGAAACGACCGGTCTACCGTATCGTACGCTTTGTAAAAATCGAGAAAGGCCGCCACACCCGGAGCCTTGCCCGCGGCCTTTAGCAAACCCGGCGTAAGTTGCAACAGCAGTATATTATCCGCAATGCGACGCTCAGTCAGAAACGCAGTTTGCTCAGGGTCGATAACGCGCCCAAACACAGGTTGCAACCGCCGGCACAACACCCGTGCGAGAGTGCGATAATCAGTGTCTGTCAAAGTGATGGGGCGGTAGTTGGACGGCTCGGACGCGTCACCCCCTTTATAGAAAAACGTCCACACCCCATCCAGGAATCCACCTGACACACCGTGACCCTCCCCCACGGCCGTAAACACCTCTGCCAGCACCGGGGCGAAGTCACTTTCATAATGTTGATACAGTTCGACAGGGATACCGTCAGGGCCGGCCGCGCGCCCAGCGGGAGCAGCAAGCAGGGCGGCACGCACTTCCGCGGCCGTCACCGCCGGCCGGCCAAGCTGCTCGGCATCCTCGGCAGTACAGCGGCGGCCGTGGTGTTGCAGCGCCGCTAAAACCTGTGCCCTGGCGGCTGGGTCCGGCAGCGGCGCGGCACAAACATCCTGCCAATACCGCGCCATGACCTGGCCCATGACCGTGGGATCAGACGTGTACGAGCCGTTGGGTTGTTTCAGTCTGGCGATGGTGCGAGGGCCGCCAGCCGGCCGCAGCATACGGGTAAGGAGAGGACACGGCTTCTCGCCGCCACGCAACCAGGCATGACGTGTACTGCGCGCAGCGCCAGCAGCAGCGGCCACAGCCGCGGCAGCCGCTGTGCAGCGCGCGCGCACCGCCGCTGGCGCTGCCGCCTGCACGTCGCCGCCAGCCTCCACCGCGGCGGTAGCGGCAGCGGCGGCGGCAAGCGCCGCAGCTTCACGCTGACCGGCTGCCACCCGGCGGGAGACAGCGATCCGGCTCAGGCGATTGGCAGACGTGGCGGCGACGCGTTTGAGGGCGGGCCACCAGGCCAGTAGCTCCACAGGGTCGGTGGGGCGCGCCGCCAGCTCAGCACACAGCCAGGTGCGGTAGGCGCCGTCCAGGTCCTTGAAGTCGCGGAAGCCAAGGTGAGCCTTGGGCAGGCCCCGCGCAGGGCGGGTAACCTCGGCCGACGCCGCCACGGCCACCGTAACCAGCATGTGATCGGAGGGCACGCCGGCAGCGACGCCGCACTCCTGCACGTGCGGCGCGACGCCCCCGCTGCAGAGGATGCGGTCCAGCCGACTGGCCCCGGTGGGGTGGAAGAACGTACACACACGTCGTGCAGGGTGGCGCTGGCGCAGAACGTCAGCAAGGCCAGGGCACGCCGCTGCCAGGGCAGCCGACGCGGGCCTGTCGCCACGCTCGACACCAGTGACAGTGTCCAGCGCCAGGTCGTCCACAAAGTTGAAGTCAGCGGCAAGGATGTGCTCGCCCGCGGCCGCAGCCTGCGGACCCACCCAGTCGCGTATAAACGCCTGCTGCTGCGAAGAAGCCAAGGGGAAGTAGGCTGAAAGTCAACGTGAAAGTGTGGCCACCCCACTGCATTGGCACGCTGACGCCACGCCCCGCCCAGGCGCCCGTGGCCACGGCCACTGCAGCATCCCCGCCGGGCAGAGTCACGACACCTTGCTGCAGGAGGCACGAGCGAACCAGGATGGCTGTGCCGCCGGTGACGCGCCGCCCTGGGGGCTTCTGTGCCGGCGCCCACCACGCAGTCCACTCCCGAACGCGCAGCCGCTGCGCGGCCGCCGCAAGGTCGGCAGTCACCAAATCAATATCGGACTCGAGCACGTGCGTCTCCTGGAGACACACTACGTCCAGGCGCTGCCGTTCCCAGCAGCACAAGAGGGCGTGCAAGCGAGCACACCCCATATGGGGCGTCCGCTTCCGCAGCCCCCGCACGTTGTGGGACCCCACCCGCAGGGGTCGGGGTCCCGCGGCCCGTTGCTTGGGCCGCCGCATTACTGCATGCCCCCTGGCGGGGCGGCTGAGCTGACGTCCATGAAGTCGCCCGTGCCACCCCGGCGGCCCTGGCACTGCAGCTTGGCGTGGACGCCCGGCTCGGCGTCCTCCTCACCACGCCGCCCGAGGCCGCCGCGAACCTCCAGGCCCGACCCCACCGCGCCACCGCCGCCGCTGCCGCCACCACCACCCGCCGACGCGAGCAGGGCCAATGCATGCCCCCCAACCTCGCCGCCAGCGTCGCCAACGCCGGCGGCGGCCGCAGGAGGGGCGGCGGTGACCGGCGCGGACGCCGCGGCGGCCGGCAGCACGGCCGCAGGGGCCGCCGCGGCCTTTGTCGCCGCCGCCGCCTTCGCCGCCTCCGCCGCCGCCGCCGCGGCCGCCGCCGCCGCTACCTTCGCCGCCTCGCAGTCTTTGATGGCCTGGTCCAGCAGGGCGGCCTCAGCGCCCCTCTGTCAACCATCTGCGCGGGTTCGCCGACCCTGGGTCGGCGGACGCGCACTCCCTGAGGACGCCGAGATAGCGCCCCGGGCAAGTTTCATCGTATAACACTATACCTCAGAGCCCCATAACGCCTCTCGGCGCCTTGAAAACGCCCGGGTGCGAGCAGCGCGCGTCGGCCGATCGGTACTTTCTCGATACGCCTGCAGACCTCTCCGACACACCTTCAATACATACACTGTAATATCAAAGGGCCAATGCCGCCGAGAGCGCCTCGAAAACGTGAGCGAGCGAGACAAACATATATTTACCTTCCAAGTTGACACCGCGATTCTTGCCCGCGCTTGCTCCATAATTTTATGTGCACAAGTTAATGACCTCTTAATAATGACAAGGGAGCCAAAGTCGAGCGACGCCGAAGTAACCGCGACCTGCTGGATCCAAGCTCGCTCGCCCAAACTTCACATCACAGACGTCTTACACCGGGGTCTAAACAGACGCCCCTCTGTCAACCATCTGCGCGGGTTCGCCGACCCTGGGTCGGCGGACGCGCACTCCCTGAGGACGCCGAGATAGCGCCCCGGGCAAATTTCATCGTATGAAACTATACCTCAGAGCCCCATAACGCCTCTCGGCGCCTTGAAAACGCCCGGGTGCGAGCAGCGCGCGACAAACATGTATGATATAATTAGCTCCTACATTTCACCCGCGATTTCTTTCCGCAATCCCTCCAAGTTTAACCTTACAATTTTAATACCGCACACAAATTACAAGGGAGCCGAAGTTGCCAGCGACGCCGAGGTAACCGCGGCCTGGATCCAAGCTCGCCCAGACTTCACATCACAGACGTCTTACACCGGGGTCTGGACAGACCCCGGCTTTAAGACGCCCCTCTGTCGCCCATCTGTGCCCCTGACCCCGGGTCGGCCGATCGGTACTTTCTCGATACGCCTGCAGACCTCTCCGACACACCTTCAATACATACACTGTAATATCAAAGGGCCAATGCCGCCGAGAGCGCCTCGAAAACGTGAGCGAGCGAGACAAACATATATTTACCTTCCAAGTTGACACCGCGATTCTTGCCCGCGCTTGCTCCATAATTTTATGCATAAGTTAATGACCTCTTAATAATTACAAAGGAGCCAAAGTCGCGAGCGACGCCGAAGTAACCGCGACCTGCTGGATCCAAGCTCGCTCGCCCAAACTTCACATCACAGACGTCTTACACCGGGGTCTGGACAGACCCCGGCTTTGGGGGGTGTAAGTGGCCGTGTCGCCGTAGCTCCACGAAGCGTAGCGTAGTGCAGAGCGGAGGACTGTCAGCGTTTTTGGGGGGTGTAAGTGGCCGTGTGTGTGTGTGTGTGTGTGTGTGTGTGTGTGTGTGTGTGTGTGTGTGTGTGTGTGTGTGTGTGTGTGTGTGTGTGGGTTCGTTTGTCGCGACCCCGGGTCGGCGAGAAGCAGCGTCGCGCAGAGGGCGCCAGGCGCGCGGCAGGCAGCGCAGGGCGATAGAATGTAAAACATAAAACATAAAAGAGCGAGAGAGCGAGCGAGCGCGGGAAGAGCGCGCACTTGGCGAGCTCGGTCAGCGACAACGGGCGTCGCGCAGAGGGCGCCAGGCGCGCGGCCCGCAGCGCAGAGCGATAGAATGTAATATTAAATATTGAAATGTGTAGAGGCATGAAGAAACGAGCACTTGGCGAGGTCGGCCGAGAACGCGGACCTGCGAAAGCCCCCATGTAGGGTAGCACGCAAGTCGAGAAGGTAAAGCAATACTGCTATTTACGCATAACAAACAGAGCGAGCTCAGAAAGGCCATGCTAGGAAAGGACCGATTGGGCGGCGAGAGTGCCGATTTGTGCAAGACACATTCGCCCTGGATTGGTCCGTTCTAATTACTGCAACTCGAAATATATCAACAGGTGATAAGCCATAAAAAGCAATGCGACTCAGGACATGCGGCTTGCGATACCAGAAAACACGAGCGCAGCGAGCAATAAGCGTACCTGTAAATTACAGCGCGATTGCGAGCAAATTACACATCTTGTATCGGCCTATAAGAGCAGACTGGCGAGCAGTGAATGCGCCGAGCGAGGATGGAGCCTGCGCCTGGAAAGCTCGGCATGAACGCGCGGACTGGGGTATCGGCAACAGACTAGCTCAAAGTCGCATTGCAGGTGACTTAGAGCGTGCCCTTCGCGTGTGCGGGTGCCAGCGCCCAGCGGGCACTCGCCGCCGGCACAGGGCCCCGAGGTCCAAGTGGGGGGTGTGGGGGTGATTGGTTGCGCAGCGCCACGCCATCGCATGTTTTCTATTTGGCCAGATATCAAAGCCAGCAGCATGTGGGTGTTAACAGTGGTGCCCAGGCGGGGGGGGGGTGACAGCCGTGGTGCCCGCTTGGGCAGTTACAGCATCCTTCAGCGCAAGCAGTATTGATAGTGGCGGGCACGGGGGCTGCCGAGTGCGGGGCGTCGCGTCCTTGAACCTTGTGTGCTTGGCCAGCTGCCGGGCACCGCTGTGGCCGCGACTTGGCTGGACAGCGAGCAACAGCATGCGGGTGACAGCAGTGTTGCCCGCTTCTCCCGCTCCCTCGGGGCTGGGTGGGGCTGGGCTGGGCTGGGCGGGGCTGGGCGGCGGGCTGGGCAGGGCGGGGCGCGGCGGGACAGGCTGGACAGGGCTGGGCGGGGTGGGGTGGGGGGGTAGCCATCCATAGGATGGTGTGGGGGGCGACAGCCGTGGTTCCCGCTTGGGCACTCACAGCATCGCGCCGCGCCAAGCTTCAGCAGTATTGCTAGTAGCGGGCACGGAAGCTGCTGTGTGCGGGGCGCAGCACCCTTGCATGTTGTGTGCTTGGCCAGCTGCCGGGCACCGCTGTGGCCGCGACTTGGCTGGACAGCGAGCAACAGCATGCGGGTGACAGCAGTGTTGCCCGCTTCTCCCGCTCCCTCGGGGCTGGGTGGGGCTGGGCTGGGCTGGGGGGGGGCTGGGCGGCGGGCTGGGCAGGGCTGGGCGCGGCGGGACAGGCTGGACAGGGCTGGGCGGGGTGGGGTGGGGGGGTAGCCATCCATAGGATGGTGTGGGGGGCAACAGCCACGGTTCCCGCTTGGGGGCTCACAGTGTCGCGCCGCGCCAAGCTTCAGCAGTATTGCTAGTAGCGGGCACGGAAGCTGCTGTGTGCGGGGCGCAGCACCCTTGCATGTTGTGTGCTTGGCCAGCTGCCGGGCGCCCCTGTGGCCGTGACTTCACTGCCAAAGGCGGGGTGGCGAGCAACAGCATGCGGGCGACAGCAGTGTTGCCCGCTTGGGTGCTCACAGCATCGCGCCGCGCCAAGCTTCTGCAGTATTGCTAGTAGCAGGCACGGAAGCTGCTGTGTGCGGGGCACCGCACCCTTGCATGTTGTTTCCTTGGTGAGGGCGACAGCAGCGTTGCACGCTTGGGTGCTCACAGCATTTCACCGCGCCAAGCCCCATCAGTATTGCTAGTAGCGGGCAGCGTGTGGGCTAGAGCAGTCATGCTTGTCCAGGCACCAGCAGCACCGCTTCCTGCCAGGCCCTCATCGGCGGCTCGGACCATGGCAGCATTGCAAGTGGCGGGTGCAGTGGATGGCCGGGTGCAGAGCTGCTGTGTGCGGGGCACCGCACCCTTGCATGTGGTTTCCTTGGTGAGGGTGACAGCAGCGTTGCCCGCTTGGGTGCTCACAGCATTGCACCGCGCCAAGCCCCATCAGTATTGCTAGTAGCGGGCAGCGTGTGGGCTAGAGCAGTCATGCTTGTCCCAGCACCAGCAGCACCGCTTCCTGCCAGGCCCTCGTCGGCGGCTCGGACCATGGCAGCATTGCAAGTGGCGGGTGCAGTGGATGGCCGGGTGCAGAGCGCCACACCCTTGCATGTTATTTCCTTGGCCAGATGCCGGGCGCCGCTGTGGCCGCGACTTTGCTGCCAAAGGCAGGGTGGCAAGCAACAGCATGCGGGCGACAGCAGCGTTGCCCGCTTGGGTGCTCACAGCATTGCGCCGCACCAAGCCCCAGCAGTATTGCTAATGGCAGGCACGAGGGCTGCTGTGTGCGGGGCGCAGCGCCCTTGCACGTTATGTGCTTGGCCAGCTGCCGGGCGCCCCTGTGGCCGTGACTTCACTGCCAAAGGGGGGGGCGGCGAGCAACAGCATGAGGGCGACAGCAGTGTTGCCTGCTTGGGTGCTCACAGCATCGCGCCGCGCCAAGCTTCAGCAGTATTGCTAGTAGCGGGCACGGACGCTGCTGTGTGCGGGGCGCCGCACCCTTGCCTGTTGTGTGCTTGGCCAGCTGCCGGGCGCCGCTGTGGCCGCGACTTCACTGCCAAAGGTGGGGTGGCTAGCAACAGCGTGCGGGCGACAGCAGTGTTGCCCGCTTGGGCGCTCACAGCATCGCGCCGCGCCAAGCTTCAGCAGTATTGCTAGTAGCGGGCAAGGAAGCTGTTGTGTGCGGGGCGCCGCGCCCTTGCACGTTATGTGGTTGGCCAGCTGTCAGGCGCCGCTGTGGTCACGATTTCGCTGCCAAAGGGGGGGCGGCGAGCAACAGCGTGCGAGCGACAGCAGTGGTGCCCGCTTGGGCGCTCACAGCATCGCGCCGCGCCAAGCTCCAGCAGTAATGCTAGTGGCAGGCACGGGGGCTGCTGTGTGCGGGGCGCAGCGCCCTTGCACGTTATGTGCTTGGCCAGCTGCCGGGCGCCGCTGTGGCCGCGACTTTGCTGCCAAAGGGGTGGCGGCGAGCAACAGCATGCGGGCAAAAGCAGTGGTGCCCGCTTGGGTGCTCACAGCATCGCGCCGCGCCAAGCTTCAGCAGTATTGCTAGTGGCAGGCACGGAAGCTGTTGTGTGCGGGGCGCCGCGACCTTGCACGTTATGTGGTTGGCCAGCTGTCAGGCGCCTGTGGTGGCCGCCAGGAAATAACATGCAAGTGGCGGGTGCAGTGGATGGCCGGGTGCAGAGCGCCACACCCTTGCATGTTATTTCCTTGGCCAGCTGCCGGGCGCCCCTGTAGCCGCGACTTTGCTGGCAAAGGCGGGGTGGCCAGCAACAGCATGCGGGCGACAGCAGCGTTGCCCGCTTGGGCGCTCACAGCATCACGCCGCGCCAAGCTTCAGCAGTATTGCTAGTAGCGGGCACGGAAGCTGCTGTGTGCGGGGCGCCGCACCCTTGCCTATTGTGTGCTTGGCCAGCTGCCGGGTGCCTTGTGGCCGCGACTTCACTGCCAAAGGTGGGGTGGCGAGCAACAGCGTGCGGGCGACAGCAGTGTTGCCTGCTTGGGCGCTCACAGCATCGCGCCGCGCCAAGCTTCAGCAGTATTGCTAGTAGCGGGCAAGGAAGCTGTTGTGTGCGGGGCGCTGCACCCTTGCATGTTGTTTCCTTGGTGAGGGCGACAGCAGTGTTGCCCGCTTGGGTGCTCACAGCATTGCACCGCGCCAAGCTTCAGCAGTATTGCTAGTGGCAGGCACGGGGGCTGCTGTGTGCGGGGCGTCGCACCCTTAAGCGTTGTTTGCTTGGCCAACTGCTGGGCGCCCCTGTGGCCGCGACTTCACTGCCAAAGGTGAGGTGGCGAGCAACAGCGTGCGGGTGACAGCAGTGGTGCCCGCTTGGCCGCTCACAGCATCGCGCCGCGCCAAGCTTCAACAGTATTGGTAGTAGCGGGCACGGAAGCTGCTGTGTGCGGGGCGCCGCACCCTTGCATGTTGTGTGCTTGGCCAGCTGCCGGGCGCCCCTGTGGCCGCGACTTTGCTGCCAAAGGTGGGGTGGCCAGCAACAGCATGCGGGCGACAGCAGCGTTGCCCGCTTGGGCGCTCACAGCATCGCACCGCACCAAGCTTCAGCAGTATTGCTAGTAGCGGGCACGGAAGCTGCTGTGTGCGGGGCGCCGCACCCTTGCCTGTTGTGTGCTTGGCCAGCTGCCGGGCGCCCCTGTGGCCGCGACTTCACTGCCAAAGGTGGGGTGGCGAGCAACAGCGTGCGGGCGACAGCAGTGTTGCCCGCTTGGGCGCTCACAGCATCGCGCCGCGCCAAGCTTCAGCAGTATTGCTAGTAGCGGGCAAGGAAGCTGTTGTGTGCGGGGTGCCGCGCCCTTGCACGTTATGTGGTTGGCCAGCTGTCAGGCGCCGCTGTGGCCACGATTTCGCGGCCCAAGGGGGGGCGGCGAGCAACAGCGTGCTGGCGACAGCAGTGGTGCCCGCTTGGGCGCTCACAGCATCGCGCCGCGCCAAGCCCCAGCAGTATTGCTAGTGGCAGGCACGGGGGCTGCTGTGTGCGGGGCGCAGCGCCCTTGCATGTTATGTGCTTGGCCAGCTGCCGGGCGCCGCTGTGGCCGCGACTTCGCTGCCAAAGGGCGGGGCGGCGAGCAACAGCATGCGGGCGACAGCAGTGTTGCCTGCTTGGGCGCTCACAGCATCGCGCCGCGCCAAGCTTCAGCAGTATTGCTAGTAGTGGGCACGGAAGCTGCTGTGTGCAGGGCACCGCACCCTTGCATGTTGTTTCCTTGGTGAGGGCGACAGCAGTGTTGCCCGCTTGGGTGCTCACAGCATTGCACCGTGCCAAGCCCCATCAGTATTGCTAGTAGCGGGCAGCGTGTGGGCTAGAGCAGTCATGCTTGTCCCGGCACCAGCGGCACCGCTTCCTGCCAGGCCCTCGTCGGCGGCTCGGACCATGGCAGCATTGCAAGTGGCGGGTGCAGTGGATGGCCGGGTGCAGAGCGCCGCACCCTTGCATGTTGTGTGCTTGGCCAGCTGCCGGGCGCCGCTGTGGCCGCGACTTTGCTGCCAAAGGCGGGGTGGCCAGCAACAGCATGCGGGCGACAGCAGCGTTGCCCGCTTGGATGCTCACAGCATCACGCCGTGCCAAGCCCCAGCAGTATTGCTAGTGGCAGGCACGAGGGCTGCTGTGTGCAGGGCGCAGCGCCCTTGCACGTTATGTGCTTGGCCAGCTCCCGGGCGCCCCTGTGGCCGTGACTTCACTGCCAAAGGGGGGGGCGGCGAGCAACAGCATGAGGGCGACAGCAGTGTTGCCTGCTTGGGTGCTCACAGCATCGCGCCGCGCCAAGCTTCAGCAGTATTGCTAGTGGCAGGCACGGGGGCTGCTGTGTGCGGGGCGTCGCACCCTTAAGCGTTGTTTGCTTGGCCAGCGGTAGTGGTGCCCGTGCCAGCATCGGTGGCGGTGTGGGGCCCCCGATCATGTCTGTAACACTGCAAAGTGGGCAGGAGCCCATCGAACTGCACAATCGCACAGACTTACACGGCCATGGATCCACCCCCACTTCTGAGTGGCACCGGGATGCAGCAGGTCATATGGGCTGGAGAATGTGCTCTAAAGCGTTGGTTGTGGCGGGGAAGTACTGAGAGGGAAGCAGTGGCGGTGGGTCAGAGCATGCTTTGGGCGGCTTCGCCGGCTCCACGGGCATGGTGCGGGCCGCAAATGCACAAGTCGGGAGCGAGTTCAGCAAACTCGTCATTCTAACGAGCTTCATTGGCGCAATAGTATCGGGGTGCTAAGATAATATTATTTGTGTTGAGGCTTGGGAGCAAATGGCCTTGAGCTGGCATTCGGCCTTCCATGGTAACCGCTATCTCAAACCGCGAGCTTCCCCTTAATTGAGATGATCCAATGAATACGTTGCGCCTATACATCAGCGATTACGCAGAGAGCTCTGCGTGCGAGGCCTCAGCGAGGAAGGGGCATGGTACCCCTCGGTGACTGAACCAAGTGTTCCCCAGTTCTCTTTTCGACCTTTTCCAATCCTTGCTACTGCACTGCTTCGGATATTTCTTCACATCTTTTTATTTGCTCAGTCGGTTCATTCGTTCATGCATGCGCAGACACCAACTCGCAGACCGATCGTCGGCCCATGCGAACTTCCGCGGTGTTTGCATGGGGCGCAATATGTTCGAAATCCACAGAGGAACACATGGGCATGGTAGAGGACGCAGGGCAATGATGTCCGCTCACACGCCACTGGCACGCCCCCAAGACCCCCCCCCCCCCTGGCCAGGCCCCCCCCCCCCCCCCCACACACACACCACCCCCCTCGCGCGGCGGGCGCACCCCTGTGAGCTACGGCACCCAAGTCGCAGACTTGTGTGTGTGTGTGTGTGTGTGTGTGTGTGTGTGTGTGTGTGTGTGGGTTCGTTTGTCGCGACCCCGGGTCGGCGAGAAGCAGCGTCGCGCAGAGGGCGCCAGGCGCGCGGCAGGCAGCGCAGGGCGATAGAATGTAAAAATAAAAGAGCGATAGAGCGAGCGAGCGCGGGAAGAGCGCGCACTTGGCGAGCTCGGTCAGCGACAACGGGCGTCGCGCAGAGGGCGCCAGGCGCGCGGCCCGCAGCGCAGAGCGATAGAATATAAGATTAAATATTGAAATGTGTAGAGGCATGAAGAAACAAGTCTGCGACTTGGGTGCCGTAGCTCACAGGGGTGCGCCCGCTGCGCGAGGGGGTGGCGGGGCGCGCGTGTGTGTGTGGGGGGGGGGGGGGGGCCTGGCCAGGGTGGGGGGTCTTGGGGGCGTGCCAGTGGCGTGTGAGCGGACATCATTGCCCTGCGTCCTCTACCATGCCCATGTGTTCCTCTGGTGATTTCGAACATATTGCGCCCCATGCAAACACCGCGGAAGTTCGCATGGGCCGATGATCGGTCTGCGAGTTGGTGTCTGCGCATGCATGAACGAATGAACCGACTGAGCAAATAAAAAGATGTGAAGAAATATCCGAAGCAGTGCAGTAGCAAGGATTGGAAAAGGTCGAAAAGAGAACTGGGGAACACTTGGTTCAGTCACCGAGGGGTACCATGCCCCTTCCTCGCTGAGGCCTCGCACGCAGAGCTCTCTGCGTAATCGCTGATGTATAGGCGCAACGTATTCATTGGATCATCTCAATTAAGGGGAAGCTCGCGGTTTGAGATAGCGGTTACCATGGAAGGCCGAATGCCAGCTCAAGGCCATTTGCTCCCAAGCCTCAACACAAATAATATTATCTTAGCACCCCGATACTATTGCGCCAATGAAGCTCGTTAGAATGACGAGTTTGCTGAACTCGCTCCCGACTTGTGCATTTGCGGCCCGCACCATGCCCGTGGAGCCGGCGAAGCCGCCCAAAGCATGCTCTGACCCACCGCCACTGCTTCCCTCTCAGTACTTCCCCGCCACAACCAACGCTTTAGAGCACATTCTCCAGCCCATATGACCTGCTGCATCCCGGTGCCACTCAGAAGTGGGGGTGGATCCATGGCCGTGTAAGTCTGTGCGATTGTGCAGTTCGATGGGCTCCTGCCCACTTTGCAGTGTTACAGACATGATCGGGGGCCCCACACCGCCACCGATGCTGGCACGGGCACCACTACCGCTGGCCAAGCAAACAACGCTTAAGGGTGCGACGCCCCGCACACAGCAGCCCCCGTGCCTGCCACTAGCAATACTGCTGAAGCTTGGCGCGGCGCGATGCTGTGAGCACCCAAGCAGGCAACACTGCTGTCGCCCTCATGCTGTTGCTCGCCGCCCCCCCCTTTGGCAGTGAAGTCACGGCCACAGGGGCGCCCGGGAGCTGGCCAAGCACATAACGTGCAAGGGCGCTGCGCCCTGCACACAGCAGCCCTCGTGCCTGCCACTAGCAATACTGCTGGGGCTTGGCACGGCGTGATGCTGTGAGCATCCAAGCGGGCAACGCTGCTGTCGCCCGCATGCTGTTGCTGGCCACCCCGCCTTTGGCAGCAAAGTCGCGGCCACAGCGGCGCCCAGCAGCTGGCCAAGGAAACAACATGCAAGGGTGCGGCGCTCTGCACCCGGCCATCCACTGCACCCGCCACTTGCAATGCTGCCATGGTCCGAGCCGCCGACGAGGGCCTGGCAGGAAGCGGTGCTGCTGGTGCCGGGACAAGCATGACTGCTCTAGCCCACACGCTGCCCGCTACTAGCAATACTGATGGGGCTTGGCACGGTGCAATGCTGTGAGCACCCAAGCGGGCAACACTGCTGTCGCCCGCACGCTGTTGCTCGCCGCCCCCCCTTGGGCAGCAAAGTCGCGGCCACAGGGGCACCCGGCAGCTGGCCAAGCACACAACATGCAAGGGCGCGGCACCCCGCACACAGCAGCTTCCGTGCCCGCTACTACCAATACTGTTGAAGCTTGGTGCGGCGCGATGCTGTGAGCGCCCAAGCGGGCACCACTGCTGTCGCCCGCACGCTGTTGCTCGCCACCCCGCCTTTGGCAGTGAAGTCGCGGCCACAGGGGCGCCCAGCAGCTGGCCAAGCACACAACATGCAAGGGCGCGGCACCCCGCACACAGCAGCTTCCGTGCCCGCTACTAGCAATACTGCTGAAGCTTGGTGTGGCGCGATGCTGTGAGCGCCCAAGCGGGCAACGCTGCTGTCGCCCGCATGCTGTTGCTGGCCACCCCCCCTTTGGCAGCGAAATCGTGGCCACAGCGGCGCCTGACAGCTGGCCAAGCACATAACGTGCAAGGGCGCTGCGCCCCGCACACAGCAGCCCCCGTGCCTGCCACTAGCAATACTGCTGGGGCTTGGCGCGGTGCAATGCTGTGAGCACCCAAGCGGGCACCACTGCTGTCGCCCGCACGCTGTTGCTCGCCACCCCGCCTTTGGCAGCGAAATCGTGACCACAGCGGCGCCTGACAGCTGGCCAACCACATAACGTGCAAGGGCGCGGCGCCCCGCACACAACAGCTTCCTTGCCCGCTACTAGCAATACTGCTGAAGCTTGGCGCGGCGCGATGCTGTGAGCGCCCAAGCGGGCAACACTGCTGTCGCCCGCACGCTGTTGCTCGCCACCCCACCTTTGGCAGTGAAGTCGCTGCCACAGGGGCACCCGGCAGCTGGCCAAGCACACAACATGCAAGGGCGCGGCACCCCGCACACAGCAGCTTCCGTGCCCGCTACTAGCAATACTGTTGAAGCTTGGTGCGGCGCGATGCTGTGAGCACCCAAGCGGGCAACACTGCTGTCGCCCGCACGCTGCTGCTCGCCACCCCGCCTTTGGCAGTGAAGTCGCGGCCACAGGGGCGCCCGGCAGCTGGCCAAGCACACAACATGCAAGGGTGCTGCGCCCCGCACACAGCAGCTTCCGTGCCCGCTACTAGCAATACTGCTGAAGCTTGGCGCGGCGCAATGCTGTGAGCACCCAAGCGGGCACCACTGCTGTCGCCCGCACGCTGTTGCTCGCCACCCCACCTTTGGCAGTGAAGTCGCGGCCACAGGGGCGCCCAGCAGCTGGCCAAGCACACAACATGCAAGGGCGCGGCACCCCGCACACAGCAGCTTCCGTGCCCGCTACTAGCAATACTGCTGAAGCTTGGTGTGGCGCGATGCTGTGAGCGCCCAAGCGGGCAACGCTGCTGTCGCCCACATGCTGTTGCTGGCCACCCCCCCTTTGGCAGCGAAATCGTGGCCACAGCGGCGCCTGACAGCTGGCCAAGCACATAACGTGCAAGGGCGCTGCGCCCCGCACACAGCAGCCCCCGTGCCTGCCACTAGCAATACTGCTGAAGCTTGGCGTGGTGCGATGCTGTGAGCGCCCAAGCGGGAACCGTGGCTGTCGCCCGCATGCTGTTGCTTGCCACCCCGCCTTTGGCAGCAAAGTCGCGGCCACAGCGGCGCCCGGCAGCTGGCCAAGCACACAACATGCAAGGGTGCTGCGCCCCGCACATAGCAGTTTCCGTGCCCGCTACTAGCAATACTGCTGAAGCCTGGCGCGGCGCGATGCTGTGAGCACCCAAGCGGGCACCACTGCTGTCGCCCGCACGCTGTTGCTCGCCACCCCGCCTTTGGCAGTGAAGTCGCGGCCACAGGGGCGCCCAGCAGCTGGCCAAGCACACAACATGTAAGGGTGCTGCGCCCCACACACAGCAGCTTCCGTGCCCGCTACTAGCAATACTGCTGAAGCTTGGCGCGGCACGATGCTGTGAGCGCCCAAGCGGGAACCACAGCTGTCGCCCCCCACACCATCCTATGGATGGCTACCCCCCCACCCCACCCCGCCCAGCCCTGTCCAGCCTGTCCCGCCGCGCCCAGCCCTGCCCAGCCCGCCGCCCAGCCCAGCCCAGCCCAGCCCAGCCCCACCCAGCCCCGAGGGAGCGGGAGAAGCGGGCAACACTGCTGTCACCCGCATGCTGTTGCTCGCTGTCCAGCCAAGTCGTGGCCACAGCGGTGCCCGGCAGCTGGCCAAGCACACAAGGTGCAAGGACGCGACGCCCCGCACTCGGCAGCCCCCGTGCCCGCCACTATCAATACTGCTTGCGCTGAAGGATGCTGGAACTGCCCAAGCGGGCACCACGGCTGTCACCCCCCCCCCCCCCCCGCCTGGGCACCACTGTTAACACCCACAAGCTGCCGCTAGTGGAACATGCTGCTGGCTTTGATATCTGGCCAAATAGAAAACGTGCGATGGCGTGGCGCTGCGCAACTAATCACCCCCACACACCCCCACTTGGACCTCGGGGCCCTGTGCCGGCGGCGAGTGCCCGCTGGGCACTGGCACCCGCACATGCGAAGGGCTCGCT
Organism: Chlamydomonas schloesseri; assembly: GCA_016834595.1. NCBI lineage: Eukaryota > Viridiplantae > Chlorophyta > Chlorophyceae > Chlamydomonadales > Chlamydomonadaceae > Chlamydomonas > Chlamydomonas schloesseri. The sequence goes on along the minus strand of JAEHOD010000048.1, from coordinate 731,449 downwards.
CAAAGTCACCTGCAATGCGACTTTGAGCTTGTCTGTTGCCGATACCCCAGTCCGCGCGTTCATGCCGAGCTTTCCAGGCGCAGGCTCCATCCTCGCTCGGCGCATTCACTGCTCGCCAGTCTGCTCTTATAGGCCGATACAAGATGTGTAATCTGCTCGCAATCGCGCTGTAATTTACAGGTACGCTGATTGCTCGCTGCGCTCGTGTTTTCTGGTATCGCAAGCCGCATGTCCTGAGTCGCATTGCTTTCTATGGCTTATCATCTGTTGATATATTTCGAGTTGCAGTTTATCGAACGGACCAATCCAGGGCGAATGTGTCTTGCACAAATCGGCACTCTCGCCGCCCAATCGGTCCTTTCCTAGCATGGCCTTTATGAGCTCGCTCTGTTTGTTACGCGTAAATAGCAGTATTGCTCTACCTTCTCGACTTGCGTGCTGCCCTACATGGGGGCTTTCGCAGGTCCGCGTTCTCGGCCGACCTCGCCAAGTGCTCGTTTCATCATGCCTATACACATTTCAATATATAATATTACATTCTATCGCTCTGCGCTGCGGGCCGCGTGCCTGGCGCCCTCTGCGCGACGCCCGTTGTCGCTGACCGAGCTCGCCAAGTGCGCGCTCTTCCCGCGCTCGCTCGCTCTATCGCTCTTTTATGTTTTACATTCTATCGCCCTGCGCTGCCTGCCGCGCGCCTGGCGCCCTCTGCGCGACGCTGCTTCTCGCTGACCCGGGGTCGCGACAAACGAACCCACACACACACACACACACACACACACACACACAAATCTTAAAACGTTAATGTTCCCAACATACATACGCCTCTAGGGCTTCACCCCTAGCCTCCGAGCCTTGGCTCGTGAGGGGGCTCGGCTGACATTTCTGTTTCGTCGACTTTGGCGTATTATGCAAACTTTTTGTAGCTCGATACGAGCTCTCTGACTGCTAGGAATGCCGATTTAGGCGCCGACGGGCGCTCAGACCTCGAAGTTCCATGGCGGCTGGTCCGCGGCTCCCGCGGCCGGCCGGGCGGGTCCTTCCTTGTTGCTGCTGTTAAGGCGTTTGTGTGTGCAGGTTGCTGGCGGCTCTCGTAGCCGTCTGTGGCCGGGCGCAAGCCTCGATGGGCAACTCGCTGGCGGCATGGCGCTCCACTGAGGATGCTCGACAGCCTTCTTTCCAGCCGGTGCCAGACTGCCGTTAAAAGCCTGGCGAGGAGGCGCAGCGCCGGAATGCTGCACGCCGGGTTGCCGTGTTAGTGGATGCAACGTGTCGGTAGCGAGTTGTCTGTCTTGGTGGGTTGTTCGGGGCGCTGCCCTGTGTTGGGCCTGTAGGCCAGGACCAGACTGTGCCGTTGGCACGATTGATGTGAGGGCGCTGCCCCGTGTTGGGCCTTAGGGCCAGGACCAGACTGTGCCGCAGGCACGCAACGACGCCCAGTCACGTCCGCGCGGCGGGGGCGACCCTGCTTCGCGGCGTGCGAAATGAGTGGTGTTTCTGTTTGATGCGGATGACGGCGGACCACTGGCCTGTCCGCGCCGTGTTGTGCGGGGGCACCACCACCAAAAGACCTAAAACTGAAGCATTGCTTCTTTGGACTTGGCAATGAGGAAGCTGTGCGGTGTGGCTGTGACGGGTCATGCATCCGGGTGTCTGACTTGGTTTCGACACACTGTGCGTGGAGTTGCCGGACTGAGGACTTGAAAGTGGGCAGCAAAACCTGGCGGTGGTTTCCGGTCGCAGGGTGGATCCCTCTGGCTTATGTCAGCCCAGGGCCCGAGTATGCCCCTTGCTCGCTTGCGAGCTCGGAGTGTCCTTTCCTGTAAACACGCAATCACACACACACACACACGGCCACTTACACCCCCCAAAAACGCTGACAGTCCTCCGCTCTGCACTACGCTACGCTTCGTGGAGCTACGGCGACGAGCACTTGGCGAGGCCGGCCGAGGACGCAGACGAGCGAAAATCCGCATGCAGCACGGCAATTTAAGCGAAACGATAAAGCGTAATTCAATGTTTTAAGTGGCGATTTGGGCAGGTAAGGAGCTGCATGCTCGAAGGAAGACGGTAGTGCCGGTTGCAAGTAGTGGCAGATGTCAGTCAGCGCCAGGGCGTGAACGACGACGGCCTGAAAAGGTCGCAGGTACACACACAAGTACACCACCCAGCAGCAGGGTAATGCCGAACTGGCAACCAAGCTGAAATGTGCTACTGACTTACTGACGACGTGGTCAGCACTGCCAGGATAACCATACAACAGTGAATGCGTGTGTCTGTACCTTTGTATGCAACACCGAGACGAAGTAGTCTCACAACGGGTGCGTGCTTGGACTGACATCCTCGATTGTGCACCGCGGACAAGTGGGCGCCTGCTATGGGATAGTCTCTGCTCGGCAACCATCGCGGTAAGGAGAACGTGAAGAGTGTGAAGAGGCGATGTGCGTCACAGTGCGGACCGTGTCCTTGCACGGGTTGCAGCTCGGCGGTGACTCCAGTGTGACAACGCCTTCCTTATGCTTGCAGTTGCGGATTCGTGAGACACCGAGGCCATCGCGTTGTCAGCCATGGCCACCTCCGGTCGTGATGGCCCTGTGCAAGCAACTTTGGTGTCTAGGACTGTGACACCATCGGATGGGGCCTGTGCAGTCGCGTCGTTGGCGTGCTGCCTGCCGGTGTCAGGACAGCGAGGCGCGCTAATGGCACGCCTGCGGCAGCTTGTGGTGCGGGGCATGACGCTACCGGCAGTGTGGGCGCACTTCAAGGCCTTGGGTGGCGGATACAGCTTTGCAGTGGCGCATGAGTCCGCATCGAGCGACATTGACAACAGTGTCCACCTGGTGACTCCAGAAGCGTACTCGGAGTGGATGTCCCTCCCCAGGACCATGTTGTCTGACATTGAGCTTATGGTGCTGTCAGAGGTGCTGGGTGTGGTCATCCTCATCTGGCGGCGAGTTGGAGACGAGTACTGGGGCAACTGGAAGCTGCTGCCAACATCCCCTACCCATGTCGCATGCATCTTGGCGTCGGGAATGACATCCGGTATGGGGGCTGGGCACTATGATGGAGTGGAGAGCACAACACACCAGCCATTGGCATCATACATCGACCTACCGGCTGTGGCGCCCAAGGGATGGGACCCATGGTGTGAGGGCGAGGCGACGGTGCAGGAGGCTCTCCGGGAACTGCGCGTGCAGGCGCTAGGTAAGCATGCACAGGAACCTAGGGCTGTGAGAGCATGGAAGCGATGTTCTGACTCCTGTGTGATCTGTGCAGGTGACCCGCTGATACAAGCCATGCTGGCTGGCTGCGCGCAGCTGGGCAGCAGGGCGCGGCCTGGAGCAGGTGTGTTAGGCCTACGTTGCAAGGACAGTACTGTGCATGGTGCTAAGTGGGCGGATGCCGGTGGTCGGCACTGAGTGCTGTGTGGTGTTTAATTAATCGTGTTGAAGTAGTGCACCTACTGTTGCGCCAGTATAGCTGGTGTACTAGGCACCGAGCACTGCACGATTGGTGTCTGATTAATGTATGCATGCCTGTGCAGGTGTGGCTAACACAGCCACTGCAGCTGCTCCAATGGATGTGTGTCCGGGTGCTGGGCAAACCTTGGCAGCGCTCCGTGTCCCAGCATCTGCCGCTGCACACCCAGCAGGATCGCGCGGCCCATCATGCACTGGTGCGTGACAGGCATTATGGAGCTTGGTAGGGGCTGGGTGGGGCTGGGTGGGGCTGGGCGGCAGGCTGTGTAGCTAGTTGGGTGGGGCTGGGCAGGGCTGGGCGGCGGGCAGGGTGTGGGCTGTGTGTGAGTGGGTGTTGGGCGCCTTGCTATCATCGTGTATGACTGCACCTCTTAGTGCATATGTGCTCAGTCATCAGACCTGAATCTTGAGCCTGGAAGCAGGGCTACTGTGACTAATACTGGTGCACGCATGCCTTTACAGGTGAAGCTGGCAAAGGCACTACAGCTGCTGCCGTGGTGACGCACGGTGGCAGTGATCAAGCACGGGCAGTTCTGCCTTTGTCCGCATCTCCCAGTGTGCAGCCCACTGCATCATGCGGCCAATCAAGAACTGGTACGGCAGGGGCTGAATACCTGCAGTGGGTACTAGTGCTATGGACACCACCTTGTCTTGGGTGGTGTATGCCTTGCCAGGGAGGTAACTAGACTGCCTGGGGCTGCAGAGGTTCAAATTCACGGGCATCTTCCTAGTGCACATATGCTCAGCCAGCACACCTGAAACATGCAGGGGAGGCTGGCAATGGCAGTACAGCTGCTGCCGCGGTGACGCATGGTGGCAGTGCTCAAGCACGGGCAGTTCTGCCCTCGACCGCATCTCCCAGTGTGCAGCCCACTGTGTCTCGCAGCGAATCAACAACTGGTACGGCAGGGGCTGAATGCCTGCAGTGGGTACTAGTGCTATGGACACCACCTTGTCCTAAGTGGTGCATGCCTTGACAGGGAGGTAACTCGACTGCCTGGGGTGTGTGTCCAAACCAGGGTGTCCGTCGCTATGTCCATGTTGGATAACACAGGCCTGCTCCATGATCACTCGAATGTGGCCCTGCACGCTCACAGGTGTGAACAGGGAAGAATGGCCAGACCTGGCAGCTTTGCCAGTTACATCCACAGCCGGTGAGTGCTGCATGTATTGATTGCTGGGACGGGCAGGGTGTAGATAAAGGGGCTTTCACACGTGGGAACCCGGCTTTGGGGAAAGCCTGCTTCGCGGGCGAATCGTGTTCACCCGCGGTTCAGAGCAAACACGACTAGTCGCTGAGTTTACATAGTATTTTCCATAAAGTATATAGTTGTACCCCTCTGCCAGGACGCTTCGCGTCTCTTTGCTTCTGCTCTTCATGGCCATGCCAATGCTGGCGCCGCCCACGTTGTTTAAGATGCTCGGCCCCCTAACAACTCGTTATGAGGTACCTAGCAAACTAGCAAAAGCTCAGAGTTTTGCTCGAGGCGCTGCCATGTTTCCGCATTGCATTGATGACATTGCCGAGCGAGCGCTGCCAGCGACGCTTGTGCAGCGCTCGAGGAATACAATCAGAGTCGGTTAGGCACCGACAGCCTGTGGACGCATTTACGTGGAGAAGCGAGCCGATGCAGCGATTCCGCGGCCCAGAGCAGAGCTTCCTACTGGTTATAGTTTCCAACGGTGTTTGGTCAAGTTGTACATTGCACCTAGTACACCTAGCGATCGTGGCATTACCAATTCTACTCGGTCAGGCAGCTTCTCTTCGACATTATGGTTCACATGTTGTCACTTCATCATGTTGTTGTTGCTGAAGGTATAGAACAATGAGAGTATAGGTATATAACATACTGAAAAGCAGCAAGCCCGACTATGACCTGCTGAAGCCGGCGTTGGTAGGGGGGGGGCGGATTCGGGAGTCGGATTCAGAGTCAGATTCGAGGTCATCTCCCACCTGGATTCGGGGTCGAAGCGCGATTCACATGACACGTGTGGAAGCCCCCTAATGCTAGGCGAGCAGGGGTGTGCTACTATTAGATGGCCATGGCAAGTTGACTATGTTGCTCACTGAGCAGGCCACCTTGACGGGCTGGGTAGGCACAGCCATGTCGGGAGGGCAGGGGCTGGTCTAGGCGAGGGCTGGGTGGGCCACAGGCCCCACTGGGCTGGGTGAACCCAGGAACTAATGCTGCGCAACCAGGTCTTGACAAGGTATGCTGTACATATTATGCTGCTCTGCAGAATTCACAACACTGCTGGCACCCTTGTGGAGTTCTGGTCGCGCCCCAGTTCCCGCGGCTGTGATATTGGAGGCGTTGTACCCTGGCCCATCAGCTGCACGCCTACGCCAGGCAAAGGCACTGCTGGAACAGCAAGGCACACGCCTCGGCACAGCTATATTCCAGAAAAAGCCAGCAGGTCGGAAAAAACAATTGGCACAACGTGAAGATGCAGTGGCCTGCCTGTCGGAGCTTGTTAGCATTGTGACCCTGTGTGAGCGGAGCCACTTAGGGGCTACTCGTCTCAGCTTCAAGACGAGTGCTGTCTCAACCTTGACCACTGTGCTTGGACGTTCCGGCGGTGAGAAAAGTGGCTGGGGGTGGGGCTTGGGGTAGAGAGCGTGTGTGGGTGGGTGGGTGGGGGGCCAGGGCGGCGGGTTTGGGGTTAGCAAGCCTATTATATAGACAGGGGGGAAGAGAAACTGTACAAATGCTGCTCAGCACAGCCTGTGACACCTCACTCGCATGTCATACAGGTGGTGTGGAGTACATGCCTGCAGCGGTGCAGCTGACACGTGCACATATGCGAGCAGCAGCTGCTGCAATCGGAATGCCCCCCCAGCATCCTACAGGGATGCATGCTGCACGCCTGCAGCAGGCAGCAGCTAGCACTGCTGAGAAGCGAGCACGGGAGGCATCACCTGATCGCTGTGCACGCTTGCAAGCGGTGGCAACCGGAATGGCGCACATGCGGGCAGCTCAGAGTCCTGCTGAGCAGGCCATAGCTGCCCAGCATGATGCTGAGAGGCTGGCCACGGCACGGCTGCACCTTGATCCACAGCAGCGCTATGAGCGCACTCACAGCAATGCAGCAGCTATGGCGAATGCGCGAGCTCAGCTACAGCCCGCAGACCGGATACAACATGCGCTTGCAAACGCAGCAGCAATGGTGGACGCACGCATGCAACAGACCCCGCAGCAGCGTGTCAAGCGCGCACAGGACAATGCGGCTGCGATGGCAGAGGCGCGCATGCAACAGACTGTGCAGCAGCGTGTCGAGCGCGCGCAGGACAATGCGGCTGCGATGGCGGAGGCGCGCATGCAGCAGACCGTGCAGCAGCGTGTCGAGCGCGCGCAGGACAATGCGGCTGTGATGGCGGAGGCCCGCCGCATGCAACAGACCGTGCAGCAGCGTGTCGAGCGCGCGCAGGACAATGCGGCTGCGATGGCAGAGGCGCGCATGCAGCAGACCGTGCAGCAGCGTGTCGAGCGCGCGCAGGACAATGCCGCTGCGATGGCAGAGGCGCGCACGCAGCAGACCCTCCAGCAGCGTGTCGAGCGCGCGCAGGACAATGCCGCTGCGATGGCGGAGGCGCGCACGCAACAGAACCTGCAGCAGCGTGTCGAGCGCGCGCAGGACAATGCGGCTGCGATGGCCGAGGCACGCACACAGCAGACCCTGCAGCAGCGCGTCGAGCGTGCACAGAACAATGCTGAAATGATGGCCGTGGCGCGCATGCAGGCAGATCCTGTAGAACGCTATGAAGGACACTTGGCAAATACCATGCACCATCATCATGCGTTGGCAGCAGCTACGGGAGTGCAACGGTCGACTAGACGGCGCCGCAAGACAGACCTGGCAGGTCAAAGACTTGTCGCTGCCACACCTGATGTGCGTGCCGCAAAAGTAGCTAAGCAGCGGGCCCTCGGGCGACGAGCATCAGGCTCTGCAGTCACCCCTGCCGGTGCAGACCAGGCAGGCAGCGACACTGAGGTGGAGGAGGCTGTTACCACCACCACCAGTGGCGCACTTGTGCGGCGAGTGCTGGACGCTGTGCACTGGTCAGCACGGGCAGGCCCCCACACAAAGCTACTTGGAAGCGCAGACGATGGTGCTGTGCAGTGGCCGAGTAGGCAGCAGGATGTGCCTGACGGTCAGCCATTGCCGTCTGTGTCATTAGATAAGCACATCGACACAGCCCGCAGACTGGACGCTGTCATGAAGGCGCACATGCCCTCACGCGTGTGTGCATGCTGCAGCGAGATGAAGTCAGCAGCTGACTCGCAGCAGCTGGAGTTCACCTCCATCCCCGGCGTGGAACTCTTGCGGGCAGACATCCGGCGCACAGATGCAGTCCGCAGGCCAGCTCATGTTATTACATGGCGTTCACGGCCTGGACCTGACCCAGACGTTCCGCCGCCACCGCCCGACCCAGTCCTGCCTTTCGGCTTTCGGCGTGACTGGGCACGCGGCCGACGTATGGTACGTCCGATCAACACGGCACCTGATGCTGCTGATGATATGGACGTGGCAGTCCCGCCGCCTGCTGTGATGGCTGCCAGCAGTCCTGCTGCAGTGCATGATGAGTGGCATGTGCAGCATGTCGGTGCATATGGTGGTGGTGAGGAGCAGGATAACGTGGCGGAGCAGCAGCGCCTCCTCAACCGCCGCACTGTACACGAGATCTATACTGAGCCGGAGGAGGATGTACACGAGAATGCCTGTGCGGCACTGCCCTCATACCCGCCACGGCCAGGGCTGGAGCCTCGCATGGATGCCGATATGCCAGGCAACTGGCTGGTGCCATACTGCTTGCGTTGGGAGACAAGCGGCCCAAACCAGACGGTGACCATCAATGACGGAGCCGAGCTCGTGACAATGTGCGACACCTGCGTCAACGCGCTGAAAGGTATGTAGGTATGGGTATGTAGGAAGGGAGGGGGGCGGGAGGCAGGGCAGGGAGGGTGAATGAGGTTGGGCCATCGAGAAGGTTAGGGAGATGGAAGGGCAGTGGGAATTTCCGGCTAGGGGGGGGTCAACCATACCATGATGTTTAGCAACTTAATAGATGCCACAAAATGTAGGCGACGAGTTGAGCGGGTGGTGGCAGGGAAGTGCTGTGAGGGAAGCTGTGGTGGTGGGTCGAAGCGCTTGTGGGGCAGCTTAGCAGACTAGTGTGGGGGCGCAAACGCACAAGTCGAGAGCGAGTTCAGCAACCTCGTGCTTAGTTCAGCGAACTTGTGCTTCTGATGAGTTCAATTGACGCATTCGTATTGAGATTCTCAGATAGTACTGTCTGCTTGGGACAAATGGCCTTGGGCTGGCATTCGGCCTTTGTTGGAAACCGCTATCACAAACCGCGAGCTTCCCGGTAGGTTAGGTCATCCAATCAAAACGTTGTACATATACATAAGCAAATACGCCAAGTGCTCTGCATGCGCGGCCTCAGCGATGAAGGGGCATGGTTACTCCCGAGCGACTGCACGAAGGGCTGCCCGGTTCGCGCGACCTGTCCGAATCCTTGCTACCAGACTGCTTCCGATACCTCTTCACATATTTTCATTAGGTCAGTAAGTTCATCCGTTCGTGCATACATTGTCAGCTCATGCGCACTTTCGCAGAGTTCACATTGGGCGCGATGTTCGACCCATACCGGCAGACCAGGAATCCCGCAAAGGGAACATAGTTGTATACTTTAAGTTGCAAGTCAAGACTACTGTAATGGGCTTGCCGCGGACAGGTCGCACGGCAATGTTGCCCGCAAAGACTTCGCTGCTTCTGTATGCTGGCGTGGCGCATGATGGGCGGCTTATAGAGATAAACAGAGTAGCGACTGTTCTGGGGTTCTGCGTGATGGATATTTTCGGGCTCGGTCTCCCCCCCCTCTCGGGTGCTGCAGACACCCACAGCCGCTCTGACGTGGGCTCGAAAGGGGAGGAACGGCCAGGAGGGGGAGGGCACAAGGGGGACGAGGGGGGGAAGGGAAACATAGGGGTCAGGGGAGGGGGGAGGGGGAGTGGAAGGAGGGGAGCGGCTCAGCAGAGGAAGGTGGGCGGAAGGGAGGGCAGGAGGAGGAGGAGGGTGACACATGGATAGCAGCAGACAGGGGCACAGGATACTAATACGCTAAAGAGGAACCTATACGAGAAGGGAGGACGTGGGCGAGGGAGGAATACGCATGGAGGGGCAGAATAAAGATAGAGGCGGGGGCCCAAAGACGGCAGGAGGGGGGGGAGGGGAGAGGGACAGGGGGGAAAGGGGGGAGGGTGGATTACACATGGAGGGGCAGAAGGGGGGGGGATAGGGACACAGGCGAGGGGAGACAACGACAGCTACAGACAGGGGGATAGCTGAAGACCACCCTCATTCCCAGAGGTGGGGAGGATAGACAACGGCAGTCGCAGGCTGGGGCTGATGTGTGGCTATGGAGAGGGGGGATGGGATGACCAACACAGCTGCACCGTATAGTAGGAATATGGACAGCTGACAGCGCACTACATACATGCCCTGCCCTACAGGTGAGAGGATACCAACAGCCTGCCTGGCCCGGGTTGATGGCGGTGACATCCCGGAGGTAAACCACCTCGGGCAGCCCCTCTTGGCGCCGACACAGCTGGAGGCACAAGTGCTGGGCCTGGGCGCTGTCCACCAATACCTGTACACCTTGCAGCTCAAGAACCGCCCTTCAGATGTGCAACCAGTCGCGGTGACAGTGCATGGCATCGCAGTCGCGAATCCGCCGCGGCAGCAGCTGTACGACTTACTGCCGCGCCATCCAGACCAACTCGCAGACACCGTGTCCTTGGTGTGTCTGGACGTGGTGAAGGATGCGCATGACCTGCAAGCACGGCTGGCAAAGGCCAAGACGCTTCACGTCCGGACGCGCGTTCTGGTGGCATGGGTCAACTTCCTTGCACAGACCTGCAGCGCCGGTGCAGTTGATGATGCTGCCTTGGCTGCGTGGCAGGCGACACACCACGCAGACGGTGTGCCCGCATCCCTCCTCAGCACGGTTGTAGCGCCTACCAACGAGGAAGCTGCCGGCCTGCTGCGTGGGGCATTCACCAGAGACCGCGGTGGGAACTCCAGCGTGCGCGACGCCAACATGGGCGTTCCGTTTGCAGACACGGAAGCCGCACCCACAACAGCTGCAGCGCCAAGCTCGGGTACAGCCGGGTCGGGCAGCAGCAGCACGCTGCCCGCCACTGACCGCTCCGCTGGAGTGAGCCCATCCTTCTTCCTGGTAGGGACGTCACAGCCAGACAGTGCAGCTCAGGTTGCTGTACCAGCAGACGCAGGCCAGGCAGATGGTCTGGAGGACCTGGAGGTGCTGGTGCCAGTGACCCAGGCCCCACTCGGCCCGAACGAAGAAGAGCAACAAGTGCCCGTGGATGAGATGGCGGAGCGCCTGACCCGCGAGAAACGCCTCGTGTACTGCGCTGGTGGCCCTGGTGCAAAGGTGCGTGTTGCAGTCCTGCCCATGTTGTGTGTGGGGGAGGGGGGGGGGAGGGGGGAGGGGGGGAGGGGGGGAGGAGGGGGGAGGGGGGTGGGGGGAGGGGGGGAGGGGGGAGGGGGGTGGGGGGAGGGGGGAAGGGGGAGGGGGGAGGGGGACGGGGGGAGGGGGGAAGGGGGAGGGGGGAGGGTGCGCCGGTGGGGGGGGGGGGCAAGCCAGACTGCCAGCACTGACCGCCCATGTCTTACCTGCTGTTCCCGGGTGAGGAGCCAGACAGCCAGCACTGCACCTACAGTTGGGGTGCTCAGATGCAGATGCCTATTCTCCAGAGGGTTTGCCATGCCAACGCATTGTCCCTCCCGGTGGCATGTGGTGCAGGTGTTGAAGCAGGACCACGAAGACGTGCTGGCGGAGTGCTTCCCAACAGCATTCCCGCACACCGCGGGCGGGCGGCGACCGATGGGCATGTCTAACAAGGCGTTTTTCCGGCACCTCTCAGCACGCGTGCCTCGCCAGCAGTTCAGCGGCAACCTGCCCATGCTCGCCCGCATGCTCGATGTCCTCCATCTCGACGCAGCGCGCAACAACACCGTGGTCACTGCCAAGACCTGTGGGGCGGAGGTCGGGGCTGTGGGATACATTCCCCGCGACATCGTGCGGTCCATTGCAACGGTGCTTGCGCTCCCGCGCTCGCACCCAGACCGCCAGGCGGCCCTCCGGTCAACCTCCCCACTCGTCCGAGCGCTGGTCACCACGATGCGCCGCACTGCTGGGCGCATCGATATGACCGACGCCTTCTACACCAACGCCCAATCCAGCCTGCGCTTCACCAACGCGGCAATGGGCCCACCGCTGCTGGCATTCAACATCAACCCCGCTGATATGCACAGCGGTGCAGCCATCTTCGCTGGCGGCGAGGTGGTGCAGTTCGGCGACGATGGCGTGCCCACCACGACCGACACCGTGACGCGGCGATGGCGACGAGTGAAGGACAACCCGCACGCCAGCAAGTCGCTCCTGAAGGCGGTGACAACTGCTCTCCTGGAGGTATTGTTCGGCTGGAAGCAGGGCGACAAGCGCCAGTTCGACCCCAACTGCTTCTGCGGGGTTGTGTTCCATGTCACCATCAAGGTGGAGCAGAGTGGGCGCCTCGCACTGCACATCCACGGCGTTGCGCATCTGGGTGCCTTCAAGGTGGAGAGCCTCAAGGAGCTGTTTGAAGGGCCCAACTGTCGCGCGCTGGCGCTGGCGCACGCGCTGTGCACCATGTGGTACCCGGATCCATATTACGCGCCAAAGGAAGACCGCGCGCTCGTGTTCCGGGATGACTCGGCCCGTGACACAACCTTGGTGGCGGAGCCGTCCACGTCAACCCAGGCAGAGCTGCACACCGCCAGCCCCCCGCCAGAGACTCACAGCGCGCACCTCGCCACTCGCCCCGAACAGCAAGACACGGGACCCGCCGGTGAGGCATGTAGCAAATTGCGGGCACGTCGCTGGCAGGGCGCATGCTTGGTGCTAAGCATCGGGTGATGTGAGGCTGTAGGACAGTACTATGGGATCCTACAGACAGCCACATTATGTTTTGTGATGCGCACACCCTCGAGCTGGGGGTCATAGCGGGCGGGTGTGGGGGCAGCAAGTCTCACCCCAGCGTGCTGCTGCCACCTGTGCAGGTGCTGCGCCTGCCAGCCCGCCCGCTGATGGTGAAGCCACAGGCCATGCCGGAGCCGGTGCTGAGGAGAGCCGCGGTGGGTCAGCGTCCACAGGCCAAGACACACCGACCCAGCCACACGTGGCTGCCGTGGCTCCCTGCGAGGAGCCACCCGAACTGCCGCCTAAACCGCTGGACAAGCTGCCGCCAGCCGCGCACGACTTTGCTATTATTGCCGGCAGTCGGATCGCCGCCGCTGCAGCGACTGCATCGCTGGCCGTACGCAGGCAAATCCGCAAGCGCTGCGCGCGGCACCTCGCAGTGGTCACCTCCACCACCAATACACACAACCACTCGGACACATGCAAGCGCCACGGCTGCGCTGGCATCGACGGTGACTGCGGCATGCAGTACCCTCGCACGCTGCGCCTGCGATTCCGGTGGATCGGGCGGGAAGGCCTGTTTGCGCTGCCGCGCTTTGGCCGCAACATCGTGGCCCACATGCCGGCTGTGGCCATGGCCTTTGGCTGCAACAACAACTTCACGCTCGCTTGCGAAGTGGACCGCCAGCTGACGCCAGAGGTGCAGGCAGAGCTGGCTAAGCCGCCGGCAGAACAAGACCCCGACCTCGTCGCACCTGTCAACCTGCCCGCACACTTCCGGGCGCACCTGTCGTCGTACTATGCCTGCAAGTACGTCTGCAAGGCAATGCCCGCCAGCCAGGCCGCGAACCTTGTCAAAGCGCTTGCCGCGACACGGGAGTGCATCGCTTCACCGGCATCAGCAGTGAGCCAGGACAGTGTTGCGGTCGCCAACCCCAGGGCTCGCGGCTTCGGGAACGTCATGGCAGCCGTCAACCGCCTGACTGCCAGCTCGACCATCGGCATGGCCATGGCGTCGTACATCTTAGGCGGCGACGAGACCATCATCACCACCTATGACACCAGCATCCTGGTACACGGCGAATTTGCGGCGCTGGCCGCAGACGGAGCTGGTGACGAGGAGGACGCCGGGTGGGGCGGGCAGGACCGCCTTGCTGAGACCGTGCTGGTGCTGCCGTCGGATGGAGACCCTTTGGATGTGCCGGCGGCCGCCGTCACTGCAGCCACGCACTACAAGCTCCGGGGCAGTGGCCTGGATGGCACCGAGTGCAGCCCCTTCACCCTCGCCATGACCTACGAGGTCAAGCGGCTGCCGCAAGGCCGCCACCCCTCCATGCGTAGAGATCCACACACGAAACGCCGCCGCAAAAGCAAGGCCGCCGCAGAGCGCCTGGTTGATGCAGATGCGGCGGAGGACAACGGGGATGAGGACGCAGATCAGGAGGACAGCGGCGATGCGCAGCTCGCCGGGGGGCCCACGGCAACGGCCACAGCTGCGCAGGCCGAGCTCGGGGCTGCAGCAGATGTGCACACATGCCGCGGCCACACCAACGCACGGAAGTGGGTCGCACTCGCCGAATCCCACCCGCTGTTTGCGACGCATGCACACCACCGCCTTCCGCAGCCACGCTACGTGCGCTTGCTCGGCGTCATCCCGAGGCATCCTCCGCCTGATGACACCGACAGCCCCGCAGCGCGCCAGTACTACGCGTTCGTGCTGGGCGTGTTCAAGGCCTACCGGAGCCAGCCAGTGCCACCAGGCATGTCGCTGCGCGAGGCGTACAACGACTGGCGCGATAACATCCTGCCGCTGGCTGGCGCTGACTACGCTGCGTTCATCATGTCATACCTGGACGCGCTGGAGACTGACCACGCCTGCCGCGCGCACCTCACCGACGAGTACAACCGTCGCCGCCGTGAGGCCCGGTCACGAGGCCTGCCAGAGCTGGACGCGTCAGACGCCTCCGACCCTGACGAGGATGCCCCCCTGCGACAGCGGCGCGTGCGTGACGTGGCGGGCTCAGCGAGTGATGCCGAGTGTGAGGATGAGGACGCCGGTTCGGCTCCAGGCATGCCTGGGCAGGACGACGACGGCAGCAACGACGGCCAGCTCCTGGCTTTCAACCTCCATGAGAGGGACCTGCACCTGCTCTTTGACGAGAACAACCGGGAGGATGCATATGCACTCGGAGCAGCATCCCGCTGCCCGTTGCCGGCCCTCGAGGATGGGCTCAATGCAGCTGCGCCCGGGCATGTGACATGCTGCACACCAGAGCTCGCAGTCGCCATCAAGCAGGCTTGCCGCGACCTGGAGAACTTCCGCATGTCCAGCTGCGCAGAACAGGTGGACGGGGCCGCAGCCGCATTAGCTGATGGTGGCCAACCAGCTGTTGCAACACGGCCAGCACGGCTGCACCTGGTACGCGAGCGTGGAGCAACCTTTGCTGTCGTGAGCACTGAGGACCCAGCAGGTGCGGTCGTGGAGTCACACCGTCTCCTCCCCGGCACCATGCCGCCGATGATCAAGATGCAGAGGCCCCCAACTGCTGCGGAGACTGTGGACCTCTTCACGCTGGCAACGAACCAGGCCGTGCCGTTCCTGTTGCTAGCGCGCTACTTCGACGCTCGCAACACGCGGGACAGGGGACCACCGCCACGCATCAAGGTCATGGGTGGACCCGGCACTGGCAAGAGCCAGTTCATCCACGCGCTGCTGTGGTATACCTTCCAGCATGATGACCCTACCTGGCTGGCCACAGCTTCATATGCTTGGACGGGCGCCATCTCGTTCACGACGCCATACCACCGCTCCCTATCAACGCATGAGATGTTCGGCCTCCTGGTTGGCAACCGTGTCCGGAGCAACAACGAGCGGCAGGTGAGCAGGGGCAGGGGGGGACAGGGGGGGGGGCCAGAGGGGAGGGAGGGGGGAGGGGCGACGGGAGGAGGGGGCAGAGGGGAGGGGGGAGGAGGGAGCGATGAAGGGGGAGGGGGAAGGCGGGTGTGGGCAGGGGGGGAGGGGGGAAGAGGGGAGAGGGGAGAGAAGAGGGGGGAGAAGGGAGGGGGGAGGGGGCAGGGGGGAGGGGGCAGGGGGGAGGGGGGACAGGGGAGGGGGACATGGTGGAGGAGAGGTGGAGAGGGGAGCGGGGGGAGGGGGAGGGGAGGAGGGGGCGACACATGGTGGGAGGGGGGAGGGGGGAGGGGGGAGGGGGGAGGGGGGAGGGGGGAGGGGGGAGGGGGGAGGGGGGAGGGGGGGAGGGGGGGAGGGGGGGAGGGGGGAGGGGGGAGGGGGGAGGGGGGGAGGGGGAGGGGGGAGGGGGGAGGGGGGAGGGGGGGAGGGGGGAGGGGGGAGGGGGGAGGGGGGAGGGGGGGAGGGGGGACGGGGGACACATGGGGGACGGGGGGACACATGGGGGGGGGGGGGAGAAGGGAGGGGGGGAGGGGGGACAAGGGAGCAGGGAGGTGGGGGGAGGGGGTGTGAGCAGAGGGGGGGCGGAGCCGGGAGAGGGAAGAGGAGACGTGGGACAAGCAGAGGGGAGGGGGAGGGGTGGAGGGGAAGGGGACAGGGGTGTGTGGGGGGGGAGGGAGCAGGTGTCAGAGAGGGGGCGAGAGGGGAGGGCAGAGGGGGGAGGGAGAGAGGAGGGGAGAGGGGAGGGCAGAGAGAAGGAAGGGGCAGGGGGCAGGGGGGAGGCAAGGGAAGTAGGGAGGGGGGAGGGAGGGGGTGGACGGATGGAGGGGAAAGGGAAGATGGGGGAGGGGGGGAGGGGGGGAGGGGGGAGGGGGGAGCGGGGGAGGGGAGAGGGAAGATGGGGGAGGGGGAGGGGGGGAGGGAGGAGCGGGATGGGGGAAGGGGGAGGGGGGACATAGGGCACGGGGGAGGGGGGAGGGGGGACACACGGGATGGGGAGAGGGGGGAGGGGGGGACATAGGGAACGGGGAAGAGGGGAGGGGGGGAGAAGGAAGGCAAGGGGAGGGGGGAGGGCGGACAGGTGGAGGAGCGGGGGGATGGAGGAGGGGGACAGGGGAGGGGGAATGGGGAAGGGTGGAGGGTCCAGGGTGGAGGGTCTAGGCAGTTGGCGGTGGCACGCTGGAGCAGGCCGAGCGCTGGACAGAGCTGAACCCTTGTCCTGGCCCCCGCAGGTCCGACAAAACATCGGCAATGGAGCGCTCGGGCTGGACGAGATCGGCTACAACAGCCTGGAGCACACTGGCGCCTGCAACCGCTCCGCACAGAAGGCTCTGGACGCGCCCTGAACACCTGGACCCGCTAGACCCGAGCCTGACGACGTTCAAGGGCCGACCAAGCGCGCTGGTCGGAGACCTGTTCCAGAACACTCAGCCAAGTGGCACACCCATGTACAAGTGGGCGGCAGATGTTGAACGCGACCCCAGCTTCACCCCGCGGCGGCTCCTTGTGGAAGACACAGATGAGGAGCAGGCTGCTGGCGCTCCAGCAACTGCAAATGCAAAACGCAGGAAGGGCAAGGCCACGGACAAGGGCAAGGGCAAGGGCAAGGACAAGCGGAGGGGCAAAGCCGCCGCCCCGAAGCACAACCTGTCAGAGGACGTGCTGGCAGGGTTCGATGTGTACCGCGCTGCCTCAGATGTGTTCTTGCTGGACAAGCAGCAGCGCCAGGACAGCTCTGCCGGTGGGGTGCAGCTCACTGCATACTCGCGGTTCTTCAACGGGCAGCGCCCAGTGAACGAGCTGGAAGTTCGAGCGATGGTCACAGACCTAAACAGCCGTGTGTGCAACCTCGCGGACCTGGCACGCAAGGCCTCGGAAGCAACCCGCGTCCCACAGCCCGCCAACCCACACGCCTGGATGAAGCTGTTCCCACGTGTGGTGCTCCAGCGCAATGCCCCGCGCCACACACTGAACACCCGGCTGATGCAGATGGCCGCCAAGGTCGCTGGGAAGCGGCTGGTCGTGTGGAACGCGACACACATCCGCGTGCGGGAGCAGCGCGGCAGGCCTTCACAGCCGCTGAGCCAGACAGACCAGCTGAATGCCATGCGCGTGATGGACGACAAGGCGTTCGAGGGCCTCACAGCTGACACGTGGTACTTTGACGGCGCGCCATTCCTGGTCACCACCAAGCTGGGTGTGGACGCGGGCGCCTGCAAGAACAACCTCGTGCGCGCAGTGGGACTTGTGACTGACCCGAGGGAGCCGCCCGACACGGGTGAGGGCGGCTTCTGGCGCCTTCGGTACCTGCCCAAGGCGGTGTTGGTAGTGCCGATCAACAACGCGGCACCGCTGGACATCCTGGGGCCTGCTTTCAGCGGCGTGGACACTGCCGGCGTGTTCCCTGTGACGCCAATCACTACCCACAACTCTGTCCTTGTGGACTCGGCACCCTCCAAGGTCCGGGTTCGGCGACGGAACTTGCCGCTCGGAGACGCCTTCGCTGTGACAGACTTCTTTGTGCAGGGTGCCAGCTTCAAAGATGCGCGCTGGGTGGTGGACCTGAAGCCCACACCCTTGCCCAACGCTGACGGCATCGTGGTGTCACGCGCGTGCCTGTTTGTGGTGCTCACCCGCTACCGCAGCCTCGACGATGTCATGCTGCTGCGGCCCCTTTACACCAACGAGTTGGAGAAGTGCCGGGGTGGTGAAAGCATTCATGAACGCCATGCGACTGCCACCAGATCTCGCAGCAGAGGACCGCCTGCTCAGGCGCCAGGCCGAGCAGACACGAGACCGGCATGCTGCATTGTTCGCAGAGGCAGCCGCCCTCGAGGCTGCACGCGAGCAGGCTGCCAGGGATGCGTCCGCCGGACGTGTGCAGGCACCCAGTGCAGTGTAGTTGTAGATGTAGTGTACAGATCATGCGCAGACAGAAAGATAACGCAATTGTGGTTAGGAATGAGGCTGTGCTGTGCCGTGAATTGGTTATACACTGCTGCACTGATAGCTGCCCGACACACATGCACGTAGTGCCCAACAATAATGCACCCTGCCTCGCCCACGGATGGTGGCGTGATTTAGCTTTTGTTTTGCAATTTAGCGCATGTCTTTTATGGTAGTAAGCGTGGGCTGAAGGGCGTGTTTCATTGTGTGGGGGGAGTTACCATGTGGCAACCATCAGGATCCAGTTGCTGCTCAATCCCGCAGGGCGCTGCTGCGTGTGCTGCTCTCTAGACATCTGTTTGAGCAGCTCATATAGCAGTATTGCTAGTAGCGGGCAGTGCGTGGGCTACAGCAGTCATACTTGTCCCGGCGCCATCATTACTGCTTCCTGCCAGGACCTCGGCGGCCGCTCGGACCACGGCAGCATTGCAAGTCGCGGGTGTGGTGGATGGCCGGCTGGGCTTGGCTGGGCGAGGGCTGGGCGGGGGCTGGGCGGGGCGGGACTGGTGTGTGGGCACATGGGTATCGTCCTGAAGGGAAGGGCAGCCTGCGCGACTGTGCTATGGGCGGCATATGTGCTTGGCCAAACATTGTGAATCTGAAGGTTATGCCTATGCTTTGTAAATGCAGTGAGGCTATGAGCATGGTTCCCAACGGCATCCTGGGCGACCTGGGTGGCAGGGAGAAGGAGGGGGGTACAGAGGGTAGAAGCAGGGCAGAAGGGAGAAGGGAGAAGGGCTGGGCGGGCGGGGCGGTGGGCTGCCCAGCGGGCTGGGCAGTGGGCGGGGTGGGGCTGGGTGGTGACGGGCCGGAGCCTAAACGCTGTGCTTATCCTGACCCCCCACAGGTCCGACAAAACGTCGGCAACGGGTTCAGCGGGTTGTGGCGGGGAAGTGCTGGGAGGGAAGCAGTGGCGGTGGGTCAGAGCGTGTTTTGGGCGGCTTTGCCGGCTGGTGCGTGTGGTTCCCATACACCCCTCCGATTTCGATCGGAATGAAATGACTACGGACATGCAGTAGGCTGGACAAGTTTAGGACTTAGTTGATTTGGCCGGATTCTGTCCGGAAGGTTTGCTGCGGACTCCTATAAATCGAGTAGTGAAGGTCGATCGGGTGACTGAATTAGCGGATGGTAGGATGAGGGCGGTGCAGGTGGCGCACCCCTCAGGTCAGAGCAGAAGCTCGCGATCCACGTCAGTGGTCCCTGTTGTAAACAATGCAATCTGGTGCGGGGCACAAACGCGCAAGTCGAGAGCGACTTCAGCAACCTCGTGATTCTGACGAGTTGATCGGCGCAATAGTATCGGGGTGCTAAGATCACATTATCTGCGTTGAAGCTTGGGAGCAAATGGCCTTGAGCTGCCGTTCGGCCTTCCACGGTAACCGCTATCTCAAACTGCGAGCTTCCCTTTCAATAAGATGATCCTATCAATACGTTGTACCTATACATAAGTAAATATACAAAGAGCTCTGCACGCGAGGCCTCACCGAGAAGGGGCATGGTTACCCCTCAGTTACTGAACAAAGGGCTCCCCAGTTCACGCGACCTTTTCCAATCCTTGCTACTGCACTGCTTCGGATATTTCTTGACATATTTTCATTTTCTTCAGTCGGTTCACTCGTTCGTGCATGCGCAGAGACCACCTCGCACACCGATCGTTGGCCCATACATGCGGACTTCCGCGGAGTTCACATGGGGCGCAATATGTTGGACCCATACCGGCACGCCAGGAATCCCACAGAAGGAACACATTTGTATAGTTGAAGGTGGAGGATGCAGGGCAATGATGTCCGCTCACACGCCACTGGCACGCCCCCGGGCCCCCCTACCCCAACCACTCCCCCCCACACACACGCACGCGCGCCCCGCCGCCCCCTCGCGCGGCGGGCGCACCCCTGTGAGCTACGGCACCCAAGTCGCAGACTTGTGTTATGCTGCCCTATGGTTAAGAGTGCTGGTTACAAGAAGGGGACAGTGTGAACACTGCCTCGGGCACAGGTGGCCAACCGCCACCCTGCTTGGCTGCCCACCCGACTCACAGCTGCGTAGGCGTGTCGAAGCTAAGCTAAACGCCCGCCAGAGCCACACCAGACACAGCATCACAAGACACGCGGCTCATAAGGCACCGCTACGCGAAGACCAAGTCGTAAACGTCAAGGCAGCACACCGTCAAGCCAGCACAGTAGGCCCGAGGCCAGCTGCACGCCGCACGCCCCTCAAGGAGAAGGGGGCGGAGAAGCAGCGTCATACGGCAACACCACGTCAATGCGGTCACCAGCCCCCCGCGACAGGAACACGTGCCCGGAGGGGACAGCATCCCAGCCACTAGGGCGCACGCCCAAGCTAGCAAACGCCTGCAACCGTCCCCAGAAATCAGCCACCACCTCCAGTCCAATAGCTAAAACACGGCGAGAAGGGAGCGGGGCCTCAGCAGGCAACCCTTGGCCGGCCATCACAACCCGCTGCCGCCCCATGTCCATAGCAGACAACGCAGCCAGACACACCACATCCCAGACCGGCGGCGCCAGACCCGGCGGCGGCCGCACCAGCCACAAGGCAGCCCGAGTAAACACGCCTAGCGAGTCTTCGGGAAGCGCCCCCATCGCCATACCCATGGACTCACGCAGGCCACGGGCGACCACACAGTCCCAGTAATAATGCCGCCGATCCCCAAACGTCATATCCGCACCACATGCCTGGCACACGTGGATGACACCGCCGGCATGTTCACGGGCACGCATGGGGAACGCCCAACACGCATCGGCAGCGACACGCCACAAGGCCTCTTTGTGCCGATTCTCCCACTTAAGGTTCCACAACCGTAACAGCACAGCAGCAAACGCACCCGCAGCCAGCACACAGTCAGACTCAGTCACACCGGGGTCGAAAGCAGCAGCCACATACGTACGATGTTTGGCACGCAGCTGCGCCAGGGGCGCCGCGAGTTGCATGAGGGTACCAGCTTTCACCGTATACTCCAGCACCAGGAGAGGCGGGCCGCCGGCCTGGGCCCACCCCAACCCCCTGGCCAGCTCCCGCACGGACGCAGCTTGGTTCGGCGCTGTAACCCGACCGCTGCGGGGTGCCCGCGCCGCCCGCGCCGCTGCCGCCCAGCCCTCCGGCAGGAGGGCCATGGCGGCGGCGACACGTGCGGCCGCGGCCTGGGCCGACGGCGGCCCCTTAAGCGGGACCGGTAGCGGCCGGCGGGGCCCCCACTGGAGCACCTTGCGCCACACACCTGTCAAGTAAAGTTTCTCGCACTCTGCATGTATACGGGTGCCGTAAGCACCACGCTCATAAGCATCTCGCACTTCTTGCAACGCGCCATCAATGGCCACCAGGTCCCCAACGCACCGCAAGTTGGGGAGTGCCAGCAAATCAGGGAATGCCGCATCAAGAGTCCTAGCCCCATCACGCAGCGCCGGGTTACCCCACAGAGGTACATTGTACACCCAGGGCCCCGGTGCCGGGGGCGCCACCAAGGTAACAGCAGGCAACTTGGAGATTGCCTTCAGCACACGCTTGAATGGCGGGGAGGCGGGAGTCACCGGAGTATCAAGCACACGCGTACCGTCACCCCCACAGAGCAAACAAAGCACAGTAGCACCCGCGTGCCGCTGGCGCAGCCACGCCGCCACGACAGCGGTCCACGGCGGCACAAACGGAAGCAGCTCACACGCCCCCAACACACACCGAACTGCCAAGCCCGCGTGCCGCGCCTGCACATGAGCCGCCAGGGGCAGGAGCCCCGCACCCCCACACGCCGGCGGCAGCTGCATAACCTCCAAGGACATACCGGGCAGGCGCTTGGTGGCCCGGGCGTCATACTGCGCAGGCGACATGCGCCGGTCCACCACCGCCGCCACCCGCTTCAGCAAGTCCTCAACCAAGCGTTTAGGCTTAGGAAACCCCGCAAACTCCAGATGATACAACACTTTGCCCAAGGCATACGCCGACACCGCGGCCGCACGCCCAAACATGGACACGGGCATGCGCGCTACGTTACCAAGCACACTCAAAACCCCATCAAAAGCCACAGGCGGCACGGGAGTGCTCCAGTCGCCAAACCGGACCCCAAGGGACTTGGCGGCCTGCACCACTTGCAGGCCGGGCGGCAGCGCCGGTCCCGCGACCGTGCCTCCCTGCCCATTCCCCGACCCAACCACCAACAGTTCAACTTTACTCATGTTCAACCGCTGTCCAGACGCACGACGAAACACGTCCATATCTGCCAGGAAGCCGGGCACCGCCTGCAGCCCAGCCAACAGCGGCGCGCAATCATCCGCATACTGCGACGCCAGCACCGACGCCAAATCAGCCAGCACACCATGCCCCCGGTGCCGCAGCCACGACAACAGGGCCTGCGCGACCGCCAGGTAGAGCAGTGGGGCCAGGGGGCACCCCTGCCGCACCCCTGCGGCCAGCGGCACCCACCCCGACACGCGCCCGTTGACCAGTGCCGCTCCGCGCGTGTCCGTCAACAAGCGCGACACCCACGTCAGGAAGCCAGCCCCCACACCAAGCCGCTGCAGGCAGGCGAGGAGGAATGACCGGTCGACCGTGTCATACGCTTTGTAGAAGTCCAAAAACGCCGCCACACCCGGGGCACGCCCGGCGGCTTTCAACAACCCAGGAGTAAGTTGCAGCAGGAGAACATTATCAGCAATGCGGCGGTCGGCCAGGAACGCAGTTTGTTCAGGGTCAATGATGCGGCCAAACACAGGTTGCAGCCGACTACACAGCACACGGGCAAGCGTGCGATAATCAGTGTCAGTTAAAGTAATGGGGCGGTAGTTGGAGGGCTCAGACGCATCACCCCCCTTATAGAAAAACGTCCACACACCATCTAACAGCCCATCAGGCACCCCCACCCCCTCTCCCACCGCCGTGAAGACCTCCGCCAACGCGGGCGCAAACTCAGCGGCATAATGCTGGTACAGCTCTACCGGGATGCCGTCCGGGCCAGGCGACCGGCCAGGCGGCGCCGCCATGAGGGCAGCACGGACCTCGGCCACCGTAACAGCCGCGCACCCAAGCCGCTCTGCCTCCGCCGCCGTACACTGCCTCCCACACTGCTGCAGCGCACCCAGCACTTGGTCCCGGGCATCCGAGTCGGGCGGGGGTGCAGCGCTGACATCACGCCAGTAGTGCGCCATCACCTTGCCCATGGTCGCAGAGTCCGTGGTGACACGCCCGTCCGGCTGTTTCAAGCGCGCAATGGCGCACGGGCCGCCAGCTGGCCGCAGCATGCGTGTGAGGAGCGGGCACGGCCGCTCCCCCCCGCGCAGCCAGTCATGGCGCGTACGGCGGGCTGCGCCAGCGGCCGCTCCAACGGCGGCGGCGGCGGCGGCGCATCGCGCCGCCACAGCCACCGGTGCGGCCGCCTGGACGGCCCCACCCTCTTCCACTGCTGCCACGGCCGCTGCCTCCGCCGCCAGGGCGGCCGCTTCCTGCTGGCTAGCTTCCACGCGCCGCCGCACAGCTTCACGGCTAAAACGAGTGGCTGACGTAGCGGCCGCCTTCTTCAGAGCCGGCCACCACACCAGCAGGTCCACTGCGGTAGCAGGCCGCGCCGCGACGGCGGCACGCAGCCACCGGCCGTACGCCGCGTCCAGGTCCTTGAAGTCCAAGAAGCCCAGTCGTGCTTTCGGCAGCCCCCGAGGGGCCGGGAGGGCCCCCGGGGACGCTGCCAACGACATTGTGACAAGCCGGTGGTCAGCCGGCGCGCCGGGGGCCACGCCACATTCCACGACTTGCGATGCAAGGCCGGCGCTGCACAACACCCGGTCGAGGCGCGCACCCCCCGTTGGGTGAAGGAAGGTGCACACACGACGCGCTGGGTGCCGCTGCCGCATGACATCAATCATGCCCGGGCACGCGACCGCCAAGGCAGCCGCGGACGCCCGATCCCCACTGCGGGGCACGCCCGTCACTGTATCAAGCGCCACGTCGTCCACAAAGTTGAAGTCCGCCGCCAGCATATGAGTGCCGTCGCCACCAGACGCCGACGGCCCCACCCACTCACGAATGAACGCTTGCTGGTCGGGGCCGTCCAGCGGGAAGTACGCGGCCGTAAGGACGAAGGAGTGGCCGCCCCATCGCAGGGGCAGACTGACGCCACGGCCAGCCCACCGCTCCCCAGCGACAGCGACAGCTGCAGCGCCGCCAGGGATGGATACAGCGCCACTGTGGAGGAGGGCTGACCGCACCAGAATAGCAGTGCCGCCGGTGACCCGGCGACCATCAGGCTTAGAAGCAGGCGACCAGAAAGCAGTCCACTCACGTACACGCAGCCGCTGGGCGGCTGCACGCAAATCAGTCGTCACGAGATCAATGGCAGATGAAAGGACGTGCGTTTCTTGCAGGCACACGACGTCCAGTTGCTGCCGCTCCCAGCACCGGAGCAGGGCGTGCAGGCGCGGGCAGCCCAGGTCCCGGACCTGGCTGCGCAGGCCGCGCACGTTGTGGGTCCCTACCCGCAGCGGCCGCGGACCGACAGCCGGCAGCTTAGGCCGCCGCATTACCTCAGCGCCCCGGCCGGGGCACCTGGGCTGGCGGCGGCAGGCTGCACACCAGCGCCACCGTGCACACTGCCGCCACTGCCAGCGTCGCCACTGCCGCCGCCACCGCCAGGGGTGCGACCGCCATCGCCGCCACCGCCGGGGCTACCGCCACAACCGCCGCCGCTGTGGCCGCTACCCGCGGGCAGCTCGGCGCCCGGCACCACCACCGCCACCGCGGCACCGGCCGCAGCGGGCGCCGGCGCCCCACCTGCAGCCGCCGCGGCCGCCCCGCCGGCAGCCGCCGTGGCCGCGCCGCCCGCAGCCACCACAGCCGCAGCGGTCGCAGCCGCCGCGGCCGTGGCCGCAGCCGCCTCTGCAGCGACGGCCTCGGCCGCGGCCGCCGCAGCCGCCGCAGCAAGCTTGGCGGCCTCCTCCTTCTCACGAATAGCGGCGTCCAGCAGCTCGTTGTCGGCCGCCGCCTTGGCAGCCGCCGCTGCCGCCGTCGCCGCCTCCTCACGCTTCCGATTCGCCAGCATCTGGGCCTTGGTGGCAAGGCGCCGGGCGCCCTCCGCGGCCTCCGCTGCAGCCGCCGCAGACGGGTCCATCACCTCGTCTGGGTCGTCGCCACCACCGACACCGTCCTCGCGCCCCAGGGTAGCCAGCAGGGCGAACGCATTGTCACCCACACCCGCGCCCGCCCCCCGGCCCGAACCCTGCGGCAGGGCCGCCGCTGCCGCCGTCTTCTCGGCCGCCGCCTTCACAGCCGCCTCCGTCTCAGCGGCTGCCGCCGCAGCCGCTTCCTTCTCGGCCGCCGCCTTCGCAGCCGCCTCCTTCGCAGCCGCCGCCTTCGCAGCCGCCGCCTTCTCAGCCGCCGCCTGCGCAGCCGCCTCCTTCGCAGCCGCCGCCGCCACAGCCGCCTCCTGCTCAGCCGCCGCTTTCGCAGCTGCCGCCGCTTCAGCCGCCACGGCCGCCGCCGCCGAGAGCGGCACGACCCGGCCGCCGACGAGCTGGCTCCACGAACCGCCAGCCCCCGCGCCACCGGCTGCACCCGGCCCGCCAGGCCGAGGCGCATCTGGCTCGGCCGGCGGTGCCGGCATGCGGCTCTGCCGCGGACCACGCGTCAAAAACGCCTGGTACCGGTCATAGTCCGCCGGCTCAAAGAGCAGCTGCATCTCCCCAAGGCGCACACGGAAAGCATTCCCGGCACCAGGCAGCTGCGCCGACGCAGGCACTTTCACCAGCGCGCAGTCAAGCTGCTCCACCACCACCTCCGGGAAGCGGGTGTCCATGTACACCTCGACAACCTCGGCGGGGACTCCACCCAAGCAGCGCTGCATCTCCACCATCATCAGGCCGGGCTCCCGGGCCAGCCCAGCCTCCAGTCCCGACACCTTCAGCCAGCGGGACCCTCCCCGCACCCGCATGCGCTTCACCGGGTCCCACGCCACCCAGCGCAGCGCAGGCACCCCGCGTGCCGCGGGCACTTCCACAGCGCCGTTGTCGTCCAGCATCGCCAGCAGCGCGGGGAAGAGGGCCTGGTCCATGGTCAGGTCGACTTGCAGGCAGGTGCCCGCCGAGTCAAGGTGCACCGGCAGCCCCTTCGTCCGGCCCGGCGGCCCGACCTGCGCCAGGGCCGCCGCGGCCTTGAGCTTGGGAAACAGGTGCCCAAGGAGGCCACCAGCCAAATGCTCACGGTTCCTAGCCAAATGTTCGTGCGAGCCGGCGCCCGGCGGAATACTGGTGCGCATGGTGGTCGTCACCATGCGCGACTTCTTCCGCATCCATTGCTGCGTTGTGTCAGCTAGTTCTAAGGTAGCTACTTGCACGACGTCGCCGCGCTTAAAGCGCGACAAGGCCATGCTCGCTATAAGGAACTAAGTCAAACCAGGGCAAGAGTCAGAACCAGGGCAGAACCAATTCAGAACCAATTATGAGTCGTTATGAGTGCTGGTTAAGATTGCGTGTTTACAGGAAAGGACACGCCGAGCTCGCAAGCGAGCAAGGGGCATACTCGGGCCCTGGGCTGACATAAGCCAGAGGGATCCACCCTGCGACCGGAAACCACCGCCAGGTTTTGCTGCCCACTTTCAAGTCCTCAGTCCGGCAACTCCACGCACAGTGTGTCGAAACCAAGTCAGACACCCGGATGCATGACCCGTCACAGCCACACCGCACAGCTTCCTCATTGCCAAGTCCAAAGAAGCAATGCTTCAGTTTTAGGTCTTTTGGTGGTGGTGCCCCCGCACAACACGGCGCGGACAGGCCAGTGGTCCGCCGTCATCCGCATCAAACAGAAACACCACTCATTTCGCACGCCGCGAAGCAGGGTCGCCCCCGCCGCGCGGACGTGACTGGGCGTCTTTGCGTGCCTGCGGCACAGTCTGGTCCTGGCCCTAAGGCCCAACACGGGGCAGCGCCCTCACATCAATCGTGCCAACGGCACAGTCTGGTCCCGGCCTACAGGCCCAACACAGGGCAGCGCCCCGAACAACCCACCAAGACAGACAACTCGCTACCGACACGTTGCATCCACTAACACGGCAACCCGGCGTGCAGCATTCCGGCGCTGCGCCTCCTCGCCAGGCTTTTAACGGCAGTCTGGCACCGGCTGGAAAGAAGGCTGTCGAGCATCCTCAGTGGAGCGCCATACATGCCGCCAGCGAGTTGCCCATCGAGGCTTGCGCCCGGCCACAGACGGCTACGAGAGCCGCCAGCAACCTGCACACACAAACGCCTTAACAGCAGCAACAAGGAAGGACCCGCCCGGCCGGCCGCGGGAGCCGCGGCCCAGCCGCCATGGAACTTCGAGGTCTGAGCGCCCGTCGGCGCCTAAATCGGCATTCCTAGCAGTCAGAGAGCTCGTATCGAGCTACAAAAAGTTTGCATAATACGCCAAAGTCGACGAAACAGAAATGTCAGTCGAGCCCCCTCACGAGCCAAGGCTCGGAGGCTAGGGTGAAGCCCTAGAGGCGTATGTATGTATAATTAGTTAAGACGCCCCTCTGTCAACCATCTGCGCGGGTTCGCCGACCCTGGGTCGGCGGACGCGCACTCCCTGAGGACGCCGAGATAGCGCCCCGGGCACATTCCATCGTATAAAACTATACCTCGGAGCCCCATAACGCCTCTCGGCGCCTTGAAAACGCCCGGGTGCGAGCAGCGCGCGACAAACATGTATGATATAATTAGCTCCTACATTTCGCCCGCGATTTCTATCCGCAATCCCTCTAATTTTAACCTTACAATTTTAATACCGCATACAAATTACAAGGGAGCCGCAGTTGCCAGCGACGCCGAGGTAACCGCGGCCTGGATCCAAGCTCGCCCAACCTTCACATCACAGACGTCGCCGTAGCTCCACGAAGCGTAGCGTAGTGCAGAGCGGAGGACTGTCAGCGTTTTCGGGGGGTGTAAGTCGCCGTAGCTCCACGAAGCGTAGCGTAGTGCAGAGCGGAGGACTGTCAGCGTTTTTGGGGGGTGTAAGTGGCCGTCGCCGTAGCT
The DNA here is from genome assembly GCA_016834595.1 of Chlamydomonas schloesseri. Taxonomy (NCBI): domain Eukaryota; kingdom Viridiplantae; phylum Chlorophyta; class Chlorophyceae; order Chlamydomonadales; family Chlamydomonadaceae; genus Chlamydomonas; species Chlamydomonas schloesseri. Next base: position 703,126 of record JAEHOD010000048.1, on the reverse strand, counting down.
CCACGAAGCGTAGCGTAGTGCAGAGCGGAGGACTGTCAGCGTTTTTGGGGGGTGTAAGTGGCCGTGTGTGTGTGTGTGTGTGTGTGTGTGTGTGTGTGTGTGTGTGTGTGTGTGTGTGTGTGTGTGTGTGTGGGTTCGTTTGTCGCGACCCCGGGTCGGCGAGAAGCAGCGTCGCGCAGAGGGCGCCAGGCGCGCGGCAGGCAGCGCAGGGCGATAGAATGTAAAACATACAAAAGTGATAGAGCGAGTGAGCGCGGGAAGAGCGCGCACTTGGCGAGCTCGGTCAGCGACAACGGGCGTCGCGCAGAGGGCGCCAGGCGCGCGGCCCGCAGCGCAGAGCGATAGAATGTAATATTAAATATTGAAATGTGTATAGGCATGAAGAAACGAGCTCTTGGCGAGGTCGGCCGAGAACGCGGACCTGCGAAAGCCCCCATGTAGGGCAGCAGGCAAGTCGAGAAGGTAGAGCAATACTGCTATTTACGCATAACAAACAGAGCGAGCTCAGAAAGGCCATGCTAGGAAAGGACCGATTGGGCGGCGAGAGTGCCGATTTGTGCAAGACACATTCGCCCTGGACTGGTCCGTTCGATAAACTGCAACTCAAAATATATCAACAGGTGATAAGCCATAAAAAGCAATGCGACTCAGGACATGCGGCTTGCGATACCAGAAAACACGAGCGCAGCGAGCAATAAGCGTACTTGTAAAATACAGCGCGATTGCGAGCAAAGTACACTTCTTGTATCGGCCTATACGAGCAGACTGGCGAGCAGTGAATGCGCCGAGCGAGGATGGAGCCTGCGCCTGGAAAGCTCGGCATGAACACGCGGACTGGGGTATCGGCAACAGACTAGCTCAAAGTCGCATTGCAGGTGACTTAGAGCGTGCCCTTCGTGTGTGCGGGTGCCAGCGCCCAGCGGGCACTCGCCGCCGGCACAGGGCGAGGTCAAAGTGGGGGTGTGTGGGGGTGATTAGTTGCGCAGCGCCACGCCATCGCACGTTTTCTATTTGGCCAGATATCAAAGCCAGCAGCATGTTCCACTAGCGGCAGCTTGTGGGTGTTAACAGTGGTGCCCAGGCGGGGGGGGGGGGGGTGACAGCCGTGGTGCCCGCTTGGGCAGTTACAGCATCCTTCAGCGCAAGCAGTATTGATAGTGGCGGGCACGGGGGCTGCCGAGTGCGGGGCGTCGCGTCCTTGCACCTTGTGTGCTTGGCCAGCTGCCGGGCACCGCTGTGGCCGCGACTTGGCTGGACAGCGAGCAACAGCATGCGGGTGACAGCAGTGTTGCCCGCTTCTCCCGCTCCCTCGGGGCTGGGTGGGGCTGGGCTGGGCTGGGCGGGGCTGGGCGGCGGGCTGGGCAGGGCTGGGCACGGCGGGACAGGCTGGACAGGGCTGGGCGGGGTGGGGTGGGGGGGTAGCCATCCATAGGATGGTGTGGGGGGCGACAGCCGCGGTTCCCGCTTGGGTGCTCACAGCATCACGTGACGCCAAGCTTCAGCAGTATTGCTAGTAGCGGGCACGGAAGCTGCTGTGTGTGGGGCGCAGCGCCCTTGCACGTTATGTGCTTGGCCAGCTGCCCGGCGCCGCTGTGGCCGCGACTTCGCTGCCAAAGGGCGGGGCGGCGAGCAACAGCATGCGGGCGACAGCAACGTTGCCCGCTTGGGCGCTCACAGCATCGCGCCGCGCCAAGCTTCAGCAGTATTGCTAGTAGCGGGCACGGAAGCTGCTGAGTGCGGGGCGCCGTTACCTTGCATGTTGTGTGCTTGGCCAGCTGCCGGGCGCCGCTTTGGCCGCGACTTCACTGCCAAAGGCGGGGGGGCGAGCAACAGCGTGCGGGCGACAGCAGTGGTGCCCGCTTGGGCCCTCACCGCATCGTGCTGCGCCAAGCTTCAGCAGTATTGCTAGTAGCGGGCACGGAAGCTGCTGTGTGCGGGGCGCAGCACCCTTGCCTGTTGTGTGCTTGGCCAGCTGCCCGGCGCCGCTGTGGCCGAGACTTCGCTGCCAAAGGGGGGGGCGGCGGCGAGCAACAGCGTGCGGGCGACAGCAGTGGTGCCCGCTTGGGCGCTCACAGCATCGCGCCGCGCCAAGCTTCAACAGTATTGCTAGTAGCGGGCACGGAAGCTGCTGTGTGCGGGGTGCAGCGCCCTTGCACGTTATGTGCTTGGCCAGCTGCCCGGCGCCGCTGTGGCCGCAACTTCGCTGCCAAAGGGCGGGGCGGCGAGCAACAGCATGCGGCCGACAGCAGCGTTGCCCGCTTGGGCGCTCACAGCATCGCGCCGCGCCAAGCTTCAGCAGTATTGCTAGTAGCGGGCACGGAAGCTGCTGAGTGCGGGGCGCCGTTACCTTGCATGTTGTGTGCTTGGCCAGCTGCCAGGCGCCGCTGTGGCCGAGACTTCGCTGCCAAAGGGGGGGCGGCGGCGAGCAACAGCGTGCGGGCGACAGCAGTGGTGCCCGCTTGGGCGCTCACAGCATCGCGCCGCGCCAAGCTTCAACAGTATTGCTAGTAGCGGGCACGGAAGCTGCTGTGTGCGGGGTGCAGCACCCTTGCACGTTATGTGCTTGGCCAGCTGCCCGGCGCCGCTGTGGCCGCGACTTCGCTGCCAAAGGGCGGGGCGGCGAGCAACAGCATGCGGGCGACAGCAACGTTGCCCGCTTGGGCGCTCACAGCATCGCGCCGCGCCAAGCTTCAGCAGTATTGCTAGTAGCGGGCACGGAAGCTGCTGAGTGCGGGGCGCCGTTACCTTGCATGTTGTGTGCTTGGCCAGCTGCCGGGCGCCGCTTTGGCCGCGACTTCACTGCCAAAGGCGGGGGGGCGAGCAACAGCGTGCGGGCGACAGCAGTGGTGCCCGCTTGGGCCCTCACCGCATCGTGCTGCGCCAAGCTTCAGCAGTATTGCTAGTAGCGGGCACGGAAGCTGCTGTGTGCGGGGCGCAGCACCCTTGCCTGTTGTGTGCTTGGCCAGCTGCCCGGCGCCGCTGTGGCCGAGACTTCGCTGCCAAAGGGGGGGCGGCGGCGAGCAACAGCGTGCGGGCGACAGCAGTGGTGCCCGCTTGGGCGCTCACAGCATCGCGCCGCGCCAAGCTTCAACAGTATTGCTAGTAGCGGGCACGGAAGCTGCTGTGTGCGGGGTGCAGCGCCCTTGCACGTTATGTGCTTGGCCAGCTGCCCGGCGCCGCTGTGGCCGCAACTTCGCTGCCAAAGGGCGGGGCGGCGAGCAACAGCATGCGGCCGACAGCAGCGTTGCCCGCTTGGGCGCTCACAGCATCGCGCCGCGCCAAGCTTCAGCAGTATTGCTAGTAGCGGGCACGGAAGCTGCTGAGTGCGGGGCGCCGTTACCTTGCATGTTGTGTGCTTGGCCAGCTGCCAGGCGCCGCTGTGGCCGAGACTTCGCTGCCAAAGGGGGGGCGGCGGCGAGCAACAGCGTGCGGGCGACAGCAGTGGTGCCCGCTTGGGCGCTCACAGCATCGCGCCGCGCCAAGCTTCAACAGTATTGCTAGTAGCGGGCACGGAAGCTGCTGTGTGCGGGGTGCAGCACCCTTGCACGTTATGTGCTTGGCCAGCTGCCCGGCGCCGCTGTGGCCGCGACTTCGCTGCCAAAGGGCGGGGCGGCGAGCAACAGCATGCGGGCGACAGCAACGTTGCCCGCTTGGGCGCTCACAGCATCGCGCCGCGCCAAGCTTCAGCAGTATTGCTAGTAGCGGGCACGGAAGCTGCTGAGTGCGGGGCGCCGTTACCTTGCATGTTGTGTGCTTGGCCAGCTGCCGGGCGCCGCTTTGGCCGCGACTTCACTGCCAAAGGCGGGGGGGGCGAGCAACAGCGTGCGGGCGACAGCAGTGGTGCCCGCTTGGGCCCTCACCGCATCGTGCTGCGCCAAGCTTCAGCAGTATTGCTAGTAGCGGGCACGGAAGCTGCTGTGTGCGGGGCGCAGCACCCTTGCATGTTGTGTGCTTGGCCAGCTGCCAGGCGCCGCTGTGGCCGAGACTTCGCTGCCAAAGGGGGGGCGGCGGCGAGCAACAGCGTGCGGGCGACAGCAGTGGTGCCCGCTTGGGCGCTCACAGCATCGCGCCGCGCCAAGCTTCAACAGTATTGCTAGTAGCGGGCACGGAAGCTGCTGTGTGCGGGGTGCAGCGCCCTTGCACGTTATGTGCTTGGCCAGCTGCCCGGCGCCGCTGTGGCCGCAACTTCGCTGCCAAAGGGCGGGGCGGCGAGCAACAGCATGCGGCCGACAGCAGCGTTGCCCGCTTGGGCGCTCACAGCATCGCGCCGCGCCAAGCTTCAGCAGTATTGCTAGTAGCGGGCACGGAAGCTGCTGAGTGCGGGGCGCCGTTACCTTGCATGTTGTGTGCTTGGCCAGCTGCCAGGCGCCGCTGTGGCCGAGACTTCGCTGCCAAAGGGGGGGCGGCGGCGAGCAACAGCGTGCGGGCGACAGCAGTGGTGCCCGCTTGGGAGCTCACAGCATCGCGCCGCGCCAAGCTTCAACAGTATTGCTAGTAGCGGGCACGGAAGCTGCTGTGTGCGGGGTGCAGCACCCTTGCACGTTATGTGCTTGGCCAGCTGCCCGGCGCCGCTGTGGCCGCGACTTCGCTGCCAAAGGGCGGGGCGGCGAGCAACAGCATGCGGCCGACAGCAGTGTTGCCCGCTTGGGCGCTCACAGCATCGCGCCGCGCCAAGCTTCAGCAGTATTGCTAGTAGCGGGCACGGAAGCTGCTGTGTGCGGGGCGCAGCACCCTTGCCTGTTGTGTGCTTGGCCAGCTGCCGGGCGCCGCTTTGGCCGCGACTTCACTGCCAAAGGCGGGGGGGCGAGCAACAGCGTGCGGGCGACAGCAGTGGTGCCCGCTTGGGCCCTCACCGCATCGTGCTGCGCCAAGCTTCAGCAGTATTGCTAGTAGCGGGCACGGAAGCTGCTGTGTGCGGGGCGCAGCACCCTTGCCTGTTGTGTGCTTGGCCAGCTGCTGGGCGCCGCTGTGGCCGCGACTTCGCTGCCAAAGGGCGGGGTGGCGAGCAACAGCGTGTGGGCGACAGCAGTGGTGCCCGCTTGGGCGCTCACCGCATCGCGCTGCGCCAAGCTTCAGCAGTATTGCTAGTAGCGGGCACGGAAGCTGCTGTGTGCGGGGCGCAGCACCCTTGCATGTTGTGTGCTTGGCCAGCTGCTGGGCGCCGCTGTGGCCGAGACTTCACTGCCAAAGGGAGGGGTGGCGAGCAACAGCGTGCGGGCGACAGCAGTGGTGCCCGCTTGGGTGCTCACAGCATCGTGCTGCGCCAAGCTTCAGCAGTATTGCTAGTAGCGGGCACAGAAGCTGCTGTGTGCGGGGCGCAGCGCCCTTGCACGTTATGTGCTTGGCCAGCTGCCAGGCGCCCCTATGGCCAAGACTTCACTGCCAAAGGCGGGGTGGAGAGCAACAGCGTGCGGGCGACAGCAGTGGTGCCCGCTTGGGCGCTCACAGCATCGCGCCGCACCAAGCTTCAGCAGTATTGCTAGTAGCGGGCACGGAAGCTGCTGTGTGCGGGGTGCCGCGCCCTTGCATGTTGTGTGCTTGGCCAGCTGCCGGGCGCCCCTGTGGCCGCGACTTCACTGCCAAAGGCGGGGTGGCGAGCAACAGCATGCGGGCGACAGCAGCGGTGCCCGCTTGGGCGCTCACAGCATCACGCCGCACCAAGCTTCAGCAGTATTGCTAGTAGCGGGCACGGAAGCTGCTGTGTGCGGGGTGCAGCACCCTTGCATGTTGTGTGCTTGGCCAGCTGCTGGGCGCCCCTGTGGCCGCGACTTCACTGCCAAAGGCGGGGTGGCGAGCAACAGCGTGCGGGCGACAGCAGTGGTGCCCGCTTGGGCGCTCACAGCATCGCGCCGCGCCAAGCTTCAGCAGTATTGCTAGTAGCGGGCACAGAAGCTGCTGTGTGCGGGGTGCAGCACCCTTGCACGTTATGTGGTCGGCAAGCTGCCGGGCGCCGCTGTGGCCACGATTTCACTTCCAAAGGGGGGGCGGCCAGCAACAGCATGCGGGCGACAGCAGCGTTGCCCGCTTGGGTGCTCACAGCATCGCGCCGCACCAAGCTTCAGCAGTATTGCTAGTAGCGGGCACGGAAGCTGCTGTGTGCGGGGCGCAGCACCCTTGCATGTTGTGTGCTTGGCCAGCTGCTGGGCGCCCCTGTGGCCGCGACTTCACTGCCAAAGGCGGGGTGGCGAGCAACAGCGTGTGGGCGACAGCAGTGGTGCCCGCTTGGGCGCTCACAGCATCGCGCCGCACCAAGCTTCAGCAGTATTGCTAGTAGCGGGCACGGAAGCTGCTGTGTGCGGGGTGCCGCGCCCTTGCATGTTGTGTGCTTGGCCAGCTGCCGGGCGCCCCTGTGGCCGCGACTTCACTGCCAAAGGCGGGGTGGCGAGCAACAGCATGCGGGCGACAGCAGCGGTGCCCGCTTGGGCGCTCACAGCATCGCGCCGCACCAAGCTTCAGCAGTATTGCTAGTAGCGGGCACGGAAGCTGCTGTGTGTGGGTAGTGCGGGGTGCCGCGCCCTTGCATGTTGTGTGCTTGGCCAGCTGCTGGGCGCCCCTGTGGCCGCGACTTCACTGCCAAAGGCGGTGTGGCGAGCAACAGCGTGCGGGCGACAGCAGTGGTGCCCGCTTGGGCGCTCACAGCATCGCGCCACGCCAAGCTTCAGCAGTATTGCTAGTGGCAGGCACGAGGGCTGCTGTGTGCGGGGCGCAGCGCCCTTGCACGTTATGTGCTTGGCCAGCTGCCGGGCGCCCCTGTGGCCGTGACTTCACTGCCAAAGGGGGGGGGGCGGCGAGCAACAGCATGAGGGCGACAGCAGTGTTGCCTGCTTGGGTGCTCACAGCATCGCACCGCGCCAAGCTTCAGCAGTATTGCTAGTGGCAGGCACGGGGGCTGCTGTGTGCGGGGCGTCGCACCCTTAAGCGTTGTTTGCTTGGCCAGCGGTAGTGGTGCCCGTGCCAGCATCGGTGGCGGTGTGGGGCCCCCGATCATGTCTGTAACACTGCAAAGTGGGCAGGAGCCCATCGAACTGCACAATCGCACAGACTTACACGGCCATGGATCCACCCCCACTTCTGAGTGGCACCGGGATGCAGCAGGTCATATGGGCTGGAGAATGTGCTCTAAAGCGTGGGTTGTGGCGGGGAAGTACTGAGAGGGAAGCAGTGGCGGTGGGTCAGAGCATGCTTTGGGCGGCTTTGCCGGCTCCATGGGCATGGTGCGGGCCGCAAATGCACAAGTCAGGAGCGAGTTCAGCAAACTCGTCATTCTTACGAGCTTCATTGGCGCAATAGTATCGGGGTGCTAAGATAATATTATTTGTGTTGAGGCTTGGGAGCAAATGGCCTTGAGCTGGCATTCGGCCTGCCATGGTAACCGCTATCTCAAACCGCGAGCTTCCCCTTAATTGAGATGATCCAATGAATACGTTGCGCCTATACATCAGCGATTACGCAGAGAGCTCTGCGCGCGAGGCCTCAGCGAGGAAGGGGCATGGTACCCCTCGGTGACTGAACCAAGTGTTCCCCAGCAGTTCTCTTTTCGACCTTTTCCAATCCTTGCTACTGCACTGCTTCGGATATTTCTTCACATCTTTTAATTTGCTCAGTCGGTTCATTCGTTCATGCATGCGCAGACACCAACTCGCAGACCGATCGTCGGCCCATGCGAACTTCCGCGGTGTTTGCATGGGGCGCAATATGTTCGAAATCCACAGAGGAACACATGGGCATGGTAGAGGACGCAGGGCAATGATGTCCGCTCACACGCCACTGGCACGCCCCCAAGACCCCCCACCCTGGCCAGGCCCCCCCCCCCCCCCCCACACACACACACGCACCCCGCCACCCCCTCGCGCGGCGGGCGCACCCCTGTGAGCTACGGCACCCAAGTCGCAGACTTGTGTGTGTGTGTGTGTGTGTGTGTGTGTGTGTGTGTGTGGGTTCGTTTGTCGCGACCCCGGGTCAGCGAGAAGCAGCGTCGCGCAGAGGGCGCCAGGCGCGCGGCAGGCAGCGCAGGGCGATAGAATGTAAAACATAAAAGAGCGATAGAGCGAGCGAGCGCGGGAAGAGCGCGCACTTGGCGAGCTCGGTCAGCGACAACGGGCGTCGCGCAGAGGGCGCCAGGCACGCGGCCCGCAGCGCAGAGCGATAGAATGTAATATTATATATTGAAATGTGTATAGGCATGATGAAACGAGCACTTGGCGAGGTCGGCCGAGAACGCGGACCTGCGAAAGCCCCCATGTAGGGCAGCACGCAAGTCGAGAAGGTAGAGCAATACTGCTATTTACGCGTAACAAACAGAGCGAGCTCATAAAGGCCATGCTAGGAAAGGACCGATTGGGCGGCGAGAGTGCCGATTTGTGCAAGACACATTCGCCCTGGATTGGTCCGTTCGATAAACTGCAACTCGAAATATATCAACAGGTGATAAGCCATAGAAAGCAATGCGACTCAGGACATGCGGCTTGCGATACCAGAAAACACGAGCGCAGCGAGCAATCAGCGTACCTGTAAATTACAGCGCGATTGCGAGCAGATTACACATCTTGTATCGGCCTATAAGAGCAGACTGGCGAGCAGTGAATGCGCCGAGCGAGGATGGAGCCTGCGCCTGGAAAGCTCGGCATGAACGCGCGGACTGGGGTATCGGCAACAGACTAGCTCAAAGTCGCATTGCAGGTGACTTTGAGCGAGCCCTTCGCATGTGCGGGTGCCAGTGCCCAGCGGGCACTCGCCGCCGGCACAGGGCCCCGAGGTCCAAGTGGGGGTGTGTGGGGGTGATTAGTTGCGCAGCGCCACGCCATCGCACGTTTTCTATTTGGCCAGATATCAAAGCCAGCAGCATGTTCCACTAGCGGCAGCTTGTGGGTGTTAACAGTGGTGCCCAGGCGGGGGGGGGGGTGACAGCCGTGGTGCCCGCTTGGGCAGTTCCAGCATCCTTCAGCGCAAGCAGTATTGATAGTGGCGGGCACGGGGGCTGCCGAGTGCGGGGCGTCGCGTCCTTGCACCTTGTGTGCTTGGCCAGCTGCCGGGCACCGCTGTGGCCACGACTTGGCTGGACAGCGAGCAACAGCATGCGGGTGACAGCAGTGTTGCCCGCTTCTCCCGCTCCCTCGGGGCTGGGTGGGGCTGGGCTGGGCTGGGCGGGGCTGGGCGGCGGGCTGGGCAGGGCTGGGCGCGGCGGGACAGGCTGGACAGGGCTGGGCGGGGTGGGGTGGGGGGGTAGCCATCCATAGGATGGTGTGGGGGGCGACAGCCACGGTTCCCGCTTGGGCGCTCACAGCATCGCGCCGCGCCAAGCTTCAGCAGTATTGCTAGTAGCGGGCACGGAAGCTGCTGTGTGCGGGGTGCAGCACCCTTGCATGTTGTGTGCTTGGCCAGCTGCCGGGCACCGCTGTGGCCGCGACTTGGCTGGACAGCGAGCAACAGCATGCGGGTGACAGCAGTGTTGCCCGCTTCTCCCGCTCCCTCGGGGCTGGGTGGGGCTGGGCTGGGCTGGGCGGGGCTGGGCGGCGGGCTGGGCAGGGCTGGGCGCGGCGGGACAGGCTGGACAGGGCTGGGCGGGGTGGGGTGGGGGGGTAGCCATCCATAGGATGGTGTGGGGGGCGACAGCCACGGTTCCCGCTTGGGCGCTCACAGCATCGCGCCGCGCCAAGCTTCAGCAGTATTGCTAGTAGCGGGCACGGAAGCTGCTGTGTGCGGGGCGCAGCACCCTTGCATGTTGTGTGCTTGGCCAGCTGCTGGGCGCCCCTGTGGCCGTGACTTCACTGCCAAAGGCGGGGCAGCGAGCAACAGCGTGCGGGCGACAGCAGGGTTGCCCGCTTGGGCGCTCACAGCATCGCGCCGCGCCAAGCTTCAGCAGTATTGCTAGTGGCAGGCACGAGGGCTGCTGTGTGCGGGGCGCAGCGCCCTTGCACGTTATGTGCTTGGCCAGCTGCCGGGCGCCCCTGTGGCCGTGAATTCACTGCCAAAGGGAGGGGCGGCGAGCAACAGCATGCGGGCGACAGCAGTGTTGCCTGCTTGGGTGCTCACGGCATCGCGCCGCGCCAAGCTTCAGCAGTATTGCTAGTAGGGGGCACGGAAGCTGCTGTGTGCGGGGCGCCGCACCCTTGCCTGTTGTGTGCTTGGCCAGCTGCCGGGCGCCGCTGTGGCCGCGAGTTCGCTGCCAAAGGTGGGGTGGCGAGCAACAGCGGGCGACAGCAGTGTTGCCCGCTTGGGCGCTCACAGCATCGCGCCGCGCCAAGCTTCTGCAGTATTGCTAGTAGCAGGCACGGAAGCTGCTGTGTGCGGGGCACCGCACCCTTGCATGTTGTTTCCTTGGTGAGGGCAACAGCAGCGTTGCCCGCTTGGGTCCTCACAGCATTGCACCGCGCCAAGCCCCATCAGTATTGCTAGTAGCGGGCAGCGTGTGGGCTAGAGCAGTCATGCTTGTCCCGGCACCAGCAGCACCGCTTCCTGCCAGGCCCTCATCGGCGGCTCGGACCATGGCAGCATTGCAAGTGGCGGGTGCAGTGGATGGCCGGGTGCAGAGCTGCTGTGTGCGGGGCACCGCACCCTTGCATGTTGTTTCCTTGGTGAGGGCGACAGCAGCGTTGCCCGCTTGGGTGCTCACAGCATTGCACCGCGCCAAGCCCCATCAGTATTGCTAGTAGCGGGCAGCGTGTGGGCTAGAGCAGTCATGCTTGTCCCGGCACCAGCAGCACCGCTTCCTGCCAGGCCCTCGTCGGCGGCTCGGACCATGGCAGCATTGCAAGTGGCGGGTGCAGTGGATGGCCGGGTGCAGAGCGCCACACCCTTGCATGTTATTTCCTTGGCCAGCTGCCGGGCGCCGCTGTGGCCGCGACCTTGCTGCCAAAGGCGGGGTGGCAAGCAACAGCGTGCGGGCGACAGCAGCGTTGCCCGCTTGGGCGCTCACAGCATTGCGCCGCACCAAGCCCCAGCAGTATTGCTAGTAGCGGGCACGGAAGCTGCTGTGTGCGGGGCGCAGCGCCCTTGCACGTTATGTGCTTGGCCAGCTGCCGGGCGCCCCTGTGGCCGTGACTTCACTGCCAAAGGGGGGGGTGGCGAGCAACAGCATGAGGGCGACAGCAGTGTTGCCTGCTTGGGTGCTCACAGCATCGCGCCGCGCCAAGCTTCAGCAGTATTGCTAGTAGCGGGCACGGAAGCTGCTGTGTGCGGGGCGCCGCACCCTTGCCTGTTGTGTGCTTGGCCAGCTGCCGGGCGCCGCTGTGGCCGCGAGTTCGCTGCCAAAGGTGGGGTGGCGAGCAACAGCGTGCGGGCGACAGCAGTGTTGCCCGCTTGGGCGCTCACAGCATCGCGCCGCGCCAAGCTTCTGCAGTATTGCTAGTAGCAGGCACGGAAGCTGCTGTGTGCGGGGCACCGCACCCTTGCATGTTGTTTCCTTGGTGAGGGCGACAGCAGCGTTGCCCGCTTGGGTCCTCACAGCATTGCACCGCGCCAAGCCCCATCAGTATTGCTAGTAGCGGGCAGCGTGTGGGCTAGAGCAGTCATGCTTGTCCCGGCACCAGCAGCACCGCTTCCTGCCAGGCCCTCATCGGCGGCTCGGACCATGGCAGCATTGCAAGTGGCGGGTGCAGTGGATGGCCGGGTGCAGAGCTGCTGTGTGCGGGGCACCGCACCCTTGCATGTTGTTTCCTTGGTGAGGGCGACAGAAGCGTTGCCCGCTTGGGTGCTCACAGCATTGCACCGCGCCAAGCCCCATCAGTATTGCTAGTAGCGGGCAGCGTGTGGGCTAGAGCAGTCATGCTTGTCCCGGCACCAGCAGCACCGCTTCCTGCCAGGCCCTCGTCGGCGGCTCGGACCATGGCAGCATTGCAAGTGGCGGGTGCAGTGGATGGCCGGGTGCAGAGCGCCACACCCTTGCATGTTATTTCCTTGGCCAGCTGCCGGGCGCCGCTGTGGCCGCGACCTTGCTGCCAAAGGCGGGGTGGCAAGCAACAGCGTGCGGGCGACAGCAGCGTTGCCCGCTTGGGCGCTCACAGCATTGCGCCGCAACAAGCCCCAGCAGTATTGCTAGTAGCGGGCACGGAAGCTGCTGTGTGCGGGGCGCAGCGCCCTTGCACGTTATGTGCTTGGCCAGCTGCCGGGCGCCCCTGTGGCCGTGACTTCACTGCCAAAGGGGGGGGGCGGCGAGCAACAGCATGAGGGCGACAGCAGTGTTGCCTGCTTGGGTGCTCACAGCATCGCGCCGCGCCAAGCTTCAGCAGTATTGCTAGTAGCGGGCAAGGAAGCTGTTGTGTGCGGGGCGCCGCGCCCTTGCACGTTATCTGGTTGGCCAGCTGTCAGGCGCCGCTGTGGGCACGATTTCGCTGCCCAAGGTGAGGTGGCGAGCAACAGCGTGCGGGCGACAGCAGTGGTGCCCGCTTGGGTGCTCACAGCATCGCGCCGCGCCAAGCTTCAGCAGTATTGCTAGTAGCGGGCACGGAAGCTGCTGTGTGCGGGGCGCAGCACCCTTGCCTGTTGTGTGCTTGGCCAGCTGCCGGGCGCCCCTGTGACCGCGACTTCACTGCCAAAGGCGGGGTGGCGAGCAGCCGCGTGCGGGCGACAGCAGTGTTGCCCGCTTGGGCGCTCACAGCATCGCGCCGCGCCAAGCTTCAACAGTATTGGTAGTAGCGGGCACGGAAGCTGCTGTGTGCGGGGCGCCGCGCCCTTGCACGTTATGTGCTTGGCCAGCTGTCAGGCGCCGCTGTGGCCACGATTTCGCTGCCAAAGGGGGGGCGGCGAGCAACAGCGTGCGGGCGACAGCAGTGGTGCCCGCTTGGGTGCTCACAGCATCGCGCCGCGCCAAGCTTCAGCAGTATTGCTAGTAGCGGGCACGGAAGCTGTTGTGTGCGGGGCGCCGCGACCTTGCACGTTATGTGGTTGGCCAGCTGTCAGGCGCCGCTGTGGCCACGATTTCGCTGCCAAAGGGGGGGTGGCCAGCAACAGCATGCGGGCGACAGCAGCGTTGCCCGCTTGGGCGCTCACAGCATCACGCCGCACCTAGCTTCAGCAGTATTGCTAGTAGCGGGCACGGAAGCTGCTGTGTGCGGGGCGCCGCACCCTTGCACGTTATCTGGTTGGCCAGCTGTCAGGCGCCGCTGTGGGCACGATTTCGCTGCCCAAGGTGAGGTGGCGAGCAACAGCGTGCGGGCGACAGCAGTGGTGCCCGCTTGGGCGCTCACAGCATCGCGCCGCGCCAAGCCCCAGCAGTATTGCTAGTGGCAGGCACGGGGGCTGCTGTGTGCGGGGCGCAGCGCCCTTGCACGTTATGTGCTTGGCCAGCTGCCGGGCGCCGCTGTGGCCGCGACTTCGCTGCCAAAGGGGGGGCGGCGAGCAACAGCGTGCGGGCAAAAGCAGTGGTGCCCGCTTGGGTGCTCACAGCATCGCGCCGCGCCAAGCTTCAGCAGTATTGCTAGTAGCGGGCACGGAAGCTGTTGTGTGCGGGGCGCCGCGACCTTGCACGTTATGTGGTTGGCCAGCTGTCAGGCGCCGCTGTGGCCACGATTTCGCTGCCAAAGGGGGGGTGGCCAGCAACAGCATGCGGGCGACAGCAGCGTTGCCCGCTTGGGCGCTCACAGCATCACGCCGCACCTAGCTTCAGCAGTATTGCTAGTAGCGGGCACGGAAGCTGCTGTGTGCGGGGCGCCGCACCCTTGCACGTTATCTGGTTGGCCAGCTGTCAGGCGCCGCTGTGGGCACGATTTCGCTGCCCAAGGTGAGGTGGCGAGCAACAGCGTGCGGGCGACAGCAGTGGTGCCCGCTTGGGCGCTCACAGCATCGCGCCGCGCCAAGCTTCAGCAGTATTGCTAGTAGCGGGCACGGAAGCTGCTGTGTGCGGGGCGCAGCACCCTTGCATGTTGTGTGCTTGGCCAGCTGCCGGGCGCCCCTGTGGCCACGACTTCACTGCCAAAGGCGGGGTGGCGAGCAGCCGCGTGCGGGCGACAGCAGTGGTGCCCGCTTGGGCGCTCACAGCATCGCGCCGCGCCAAGCTTCAGCAGTATTGGTAGTAGCGGGCACGGAAGCTGCTGTGTGCGGGGCGCCGCGCCCTTGCATGTTGTGTGCTTGGCCAGCTGCCGGGTGCCCCTGTGGCCGCGACTTTGCTGCCAAAGGCGGGGTGGCCAGCAACAGCATGCGGGCGACAGCAGCGTTGCCCGCTTGGGCGCTCACAGCATCGCGCCGCCACAAGCTTCAGCAGTATTGCTAGTAGCGGGCATGGAAGCTGCTGTGTGCGGGGCGCAGCACCCTTGCATGTTGTGTGCTTGGCCAGCTGCTGAGCACCCCTGTGGCCGTGACTTTACTGCCAAAGGCGGGGTGGCGAGCAACAGCGTGCGGGCGACAGCAGTGTTGCCCGCTTGGGCGCTCACAGCATCGCGCCGCGCCAAGCTTCAGCAGTATTGCTAGTAGCAGGCACGGAAGCTGTTGTGTGCGGGGCGCCGCGCCCTTGCATGTTATGTGGTTGGCCAGCTGTCAGGCGCCACTGTGGGCACGATTTCGCTGCCCAAGGGGGGGCAGCGAGCAACAGCGTGCGGGCGACAGCAGTGGTGCCCGCTTGGGCGCTCACAGCATCGCGCCGCGTTAAGCCCCAGCAGTATTGCTAGTGGCAGGCACGGGGGCTGCTGTGTGCGGGGCGCAGCGCCCTTGCATGTTATGTGCTTGGCCAGCTGCCGGGCGCCGCTGTGGCCGCGACTTCGCTGCCAAAGGGCGGGGCGGCGAGCAACAGCATGCGGGCGACAGCAGTGTTGCCTGCTTGGGCGCTCACAGCATCGCGCCGCGCCAAGCTTCAGCAGTATTGCTAGTAGCGGGCACGGAAGCTGCTGTGTGCAGGGCACCGCACCCTTGCATGTTGTTTCCTTGGTGAGGGCGACAGCAGTGTTGCCCGCTTGGGTGCTCACAGCATTGCACCGTGCCAAGCCCCATCAGTATTGCTAGTAGCGGGCAGCGTGTGGGCTAGAGCAGTCATGCTTGTCCCGGCACCAGCAGCACCGCTTCCTGCCAGGCCCTCGTCGGCGGCTCGGACCATGGCAGCATTGCAAGTGGCGGGTGCAGTGGATGGCCAGGTGCAGAGCGCCGCACCCTTGCATGTTGTTTCCTTGGCCAGCTGCCGGGCGCCGCTGTGGCCGCGACTTTGCTGCCAAAGGCGGGGTGGCAAGCAACAGCATGCGGGCGACAGCAGCGTTGCCCGCTTGGGTGCTCACAGCATCGCGCCGCGCCAAGCCCCAGCAGTATTGCTAGTGGCAGACACGGGGGCTGCTGTGTGCGGGGCGTCGCACCCTTAAGTGTTATTTGCTTGGCCAGCGGTAGTGGTGCCCGTGCCAGCATCGGTGGCGGTGTGGGGCCCCCGATCATGTCTGTAACACTGCAAAGTGGGCAGGAGCCCATCGAACTGCACAATCGCACAGACTTACACGGCCATGGATCCACCCCCACTTCTGAGTGGCACCGGGATGCAGCAGGTCATATGGGCTGGAGAATGTGCTCTAAAGCGTGGGTTGTGGCGGGGAAGTACTGAGAGGGAAGCAGTGGCGGTGGGTCAGAGCATGCTTTGGGCGGCTTTGCCGGCTCCACGGGCATGGTGCGGGCCGCAAATGCACAAGTCGGGAGCGAGTTCAGCAAACTCGTGATTCTAACGAGCTTCATTGGCGCAATAGTATCGGGGTGCTAAGATAATATTATTTGCGTTGAGGCTGGGGAGCAAATGGTCTTGAGCTGGCATTCGGCCTTCCATGATAACCGCTATCTCAAACCGCGAGCTTCCCCTTAATTGAGATGATTCAATGAATACGTTGCGCCTATACATCAGCGATTACGCAGAGAGCTCTGCGCGCGAGGCCTCAGCGAGGAAGGGGCATGGTACCCCTCGGTGACTGAACCAAGTGTTCCCCAGTTCTCTTTTCGACCTTTTCCAATCCTTGCTACTGCACTGCTTCGGATATTTCTTCACATCTTTTTATTTGCTCAGTCGGTGCATTCGTTCATGCATGCGCAGACACCAACTCGCAGACCGATCGTCGGCCCATGCGAACTTCCGCGGTGTTTGCATGGGGCGCAATATGTGCGAAATCCACAGAGGAACACATGGGCATGGTAGAGGACGCAGGGCAATGATGTCCGCTCACACGCCACTGGCACGCCCCCAAGACCCCCCACCCTGGCCAGCCCCCCCCCCCCCCACACACGCACCCCGCCACCCCCTCGCGCGGCGGGCGCACCCCTGTGAGCTACGGCACCCAAGTCGCAGACTTGTGGCCGTGTGTGTGTGTGTGTGTGTGTGTGTGTGTGTGTGTGTGTGTGTGTGTGTGTGTGTGTGGGTTCGTTTGTCGCGACCCCGGGTCGGCGAGAAGCAGCGTCGCGCAGAGGGCGCCAGGCGCGCGGCCGGCAGCGCAGGGCGATAGAATGTAAGACATAAAAGAGCGATAGAGCGAGCGAGCGCGGGAAGAGCGCGCACTTGGCGAGCTCGGTCAGCGACAACGGGCGTCGCGCAGAGGGCGCCAGGCGCGCGGCCCGCAGCGCAGAGCGATAGAATATAATATTAAATATTGAAATGTGTATAGGCATGAAGAAACGAGCTCTTGGCGAGGTCGGCCGAGAACGCGGACCTGCGAAAGCCCCCATGTAGGGCAGCACGCAAGTCAAGAAGGTAGAGCAATACTGCTATTTACGCATAACAAACAGAGCGAGCTCAGAAAGGCCATGCTAGGAAAGGACCGATTGGGCGGCGAGAGTGCCGATTTGTGCAAGACACATTCGCCCTGGATTGGTCCGTTCGATAAACTGCAACTCGAAATATATCAACAGGTGATAAGCCATAAAAAGCAATGCGACTCGGGACATGCGGCTTGCGATACCAGAAAACACGAGCGCAGCGAGCAGTAAGCGTACTTGTAAATTACAGCGCGATTGCGAGCAAAGTACAGATCTTGTATCGGCCTATACGAGCAGACTGGCGAGCAGTGAATGCGAGGAGTGAGCGAGGATGGAGCCTGCGCCTGGAAAGCTCGGCATGAACGCGCGGACTGGGGTATCGGCAACAGACTAGCTCAAAGTCGCATTGCAGGTGACTTTGAGCGTGCCCTGCGCGTGTGCGGGTGCCAGCGCCCAGCGGGCACTCGCCGCCGGCACAGGGCCCCGAGGTCCAAGTGGGGGTGTGTGGGGGTGATTAGTTGCGCAGCGCCACGCCATCGCACGTTTTCTATTTGGCCAGATATCAAAGCCAGCAGCATGTTCCACTAGCGGCAGCTTGTGGGTGTTAACAGTGGTGCCCAGGCGGGGGGGGGGTGACAGCCGTGGTGCCCGCTTGGGCAGTTCCAGCATCCTTCAGCGCAAGCAGTATTGATAGTGGCGGGCACGGGGGCTGCCGAGTGCGGGGCGTCGCGTCCTTGCACCTTGTGTGCTTGGCCAGCTGCCGGGCACCGCTGTGGCCACGACTTGGCTGGACAGCGAGCAACAGCATGCGGGTGACGGTGACAGCAGTGTTGCCCGCTTCTCCCGCTCCCTCGGGGCTGGGTGGGGCTGGGCTGGGCTGGGCGGGGCTGGGCGGCGGGCTGGGCAGGGCTGGGCGCGGCGGGACAGGCTGGACAGGGCTGGGCGGGGTGGGGTGGGGGGGTAGCCATCCATAGGATGGTGTGGGGGGCGACAGCCACGGTTCCCGCTTGGGCGCTCACAGCATCGCGCCGCGCCAAGCTTCAGCAGTATTGCTAGTAGCGGGCACGGAAGCTGCTGTGTGCGGGGCGCAGCACCCTTGCATGTTGTGTGATTGGCCAGCTGCCGGGCACCGCTGTGGCCGCGACTTGGCTGGACAGCGAGCAACAGCATGCGGGTGACAGCAGTGTTGCCCGCTTCTCCCGCTCCCTCGGGGCTGGGTGGGGCTGGGCTGGGCTGGGCGGGGCTGGGCGGCGGGCTGGGCAGGGCTGGGCGCGGCGGGACAGGCTGGACAGGGCTGGGCGGGGTGGGGTGGGGGGGTAGCCATCCATAGGATGGTGTGGGGGGCGACAGCCACGGTTCCCGCTTGGGCGCTCACAGCAACACGCCGCGCCAAGCTTCAGCAGTATTGCTAGTAGCGGGCACGGAAGCTGCTGTGTGCGGGGCGCAGCACCCTTGCATGTTGTGTGCTTGGCCAGCTGCTGGGCGCCCCTGTGGCCGTGACTTCACTGCCAAAGGCGGGGTGGCGAGCAACAGCATGCGGGCGACAGCAGCGTTGCCCGCTTGGGCGCTCACAGCATCGCGCCGCGCCAAGCCCCAGCAGTATTGCTAGTGGCAGGCACGAGGGCTGCTGTGTGCGGGGCGCAGCGCCCTTGCACGTTATGTGCTTGGCCAGCTGCCGGGCGCCCCTGTGGCCGTGAATTCACTGCCAAAGGGAGGGGCGGCGAGCAACAGCATGCGGGCGACAGCAGTGTTACCTGCTTGGGTGCTCACAGCATCGCGCCGCGCCAAGCTTCAGCAGTATTGCTAGTAGCGGGCACGGAAGCTGCTGTGTGCGGGGCGCCGCACCCTTGCACGTTATGTGCTTGGCCAGCTGCTGGGCGCCCCTGTGGCCGTGAATTCACTGCCAAAGGAGGGGCGGCGAGCAACAGCATGCGGGCGACAGCAGTGTTACCTGCTTGGGTGCTCACAGCATCGCGCCGCGCCAAGCTTCAGCAGTATTGCTAGTAGCGGGCACGGAAGCTGCTGTGTGCGGGGCGCCGCACCCTTGCACGTTATGTGCTTGGCCAGCTGCTGGGCGCCCCTGTGGCCGTGAATTCACTGCCAAAGGAGGGGCGGCGAGCAACAGCATGCGGGCGACAGCAGTGTTACCTGCTTGGGCGCTCACAGCATCGCGCCGCGCCAAGCTTCTGCAGTATTGCTAGTAGCAGGCACGGAAGCTGCTGTGTGCGGGGCACCGCACCCTTGCATGTTGTTTCCTTGGTGAGGGCGACAGCAGCGTTGCCCGCTTGGGTCCTCACAGCATTGCACCGCGCCAAGCCCCATCAGTATTGCTAGTAGCGGGCAGCGTGTGGGCTAGAGCAGTCATGCTTGTCCCAGCACCAGCAGCACCGCTTCCTGCCAGGCCCTCGTCGGCGGCTCGGACCATGGCAGCATTGCAAGTGGCGGGTGCAGTGGATGGCCGGGTGCAAAGCGCCACAGCCTTGCATGTTATTTCCTTGGCCAGCTGCCGGGCGCCCCTGTGGCCGCGACTTCACTGCCAAAGGCGGGGTGGCGAGCAACAGCGTGCGGGCGACAGCAGTGGTGCCCGCTTGGGTGCTCACAGCATCGCGCCGCGCCAAGCTTCAGCAGTATTGCTAGTAGCGGGCACGGAAGCTGCTGTGTGCGGGGCGCAGCACCCTTGCATGTTGTGTGATTGGCCAGCTGCCGGGCACCGCTGTGGCCGCGACTTGGCTGGACAGCGAGCAACAGCATGCGGGTGACAGCAGTGTTGCCCGCTTCTCCCGCTCCCTCGGGGCTGGGTGGGGCTGGGCTGGGCTGGGCGGGGCTGGGCGGCGGGCTGGGCAGGGCTGGGCGCGGCGGGACAGGCTGGACAGGGCTGGGCGGGGTGGGGTGGGGGGGTAGCCATCCATAGGATGGTGTGGGGGGCGACAGCCACGGTTCCCGCTTGGGCGCTCACAGCAACACGCCGCGCCAAGCTTCAGCAGTATTGCTAGTAGCGGGCACGGAAGCTGCTGTGTGCGGGGCGCAGCACCCTTGCATGTTGTGTGCTTGGCCAGCTGCTGGGCGCCCCTGTGGCCGTGACTTCACTGCCAAAGGCGGGGTGGCGAGCAACAGCATGCGGGCGACAGCAGCGTTGCCCGCTTGGGCGCTCACAGCATCGCGCCGCGCCAAGCCCCAGCAGTATTGCTAGTGGCAGGCACGAGGGCTGCTGTGTGCGGGGCGCAGCGCCCTTGCACGTTATGTGCTTGGCCAGCTGCCGGGCGCCCCTGTGGCCGTGAATTCACTGCCAAAGGGAGGGGCGGCGAGCAACAGCATGCGGGCGACAGCAGTGTTACCTGCTTGGGTGCTCACAGCATCGCGCCGCGCCAAGCTTCAGCAGTATTGCTAGTAGCGGGCACGGAAGCTGCTGTGTGCGGGGCGCCGCACCCTTGCACGTTATGTGCTTGGCCAGCTGCTGGGCGCCCCTGTGGCCGTGAATTCACTGCCAAAGGAGGGGCGGCGAGCAACAGCATGCGGGCGACAGCAGTGTTACCTGCTTGGGTGCTCACAGCATCGCGCCGCGCCAAGCTTCAGCAGTATTGCTAGTAGCGGGCACGGAAGCTGCTGTGTGCGGGGCGCCGCACCCTTGCACGTTATGTGCTTGGCCAGCTGCTGGGCGCCCCTGTGGCCGTGAATTCACTGCCAAAGGGGGGGTGGCCAGCAACAGCATGCGGGCGACAGCAGTGTTGCCCGCTTGGGCGCTCACAGCATCGCGCCGCGCCAAGCTTCTGCAGTATTGCTAGTAGCAGGCACGGAAGCTGCTGTGTGCGGGGCACCGCACCCTTGCATGTTGTTTCCTTGGTGAGGGCGACAGCAGCGTTGCCCGCTTGGGTCCTCACAGCATTGCACCGCGCCAAGCCCCATCAGTATTGCTAGTAGCGGGCAGCGTGTGGGCTAGAGCAGTCATGCTTGTCCCAGCACCAGCAGCACCGCTTCCTGCCAGGCCCTCGTCGGCGGCTCGGACCATGGCAGCATTGCAAGTGGCGGGTGCAGTGGATGGCCGGGTGCAAAGCGCCACAGCCTTGCATGTTATTTCCTTGGCCAGCTGCCGGGCGCCCCTGTGGCCGCGACTTCACTGCCAAAGGCGGGGTGGCGAGCAACAGCGTGCGGGCGACAGCAGTGGTGCCCGCTTGGGTGCTCACAGCATCGCGCCGCGCCAAGCTTCAGCAGTATTGCTAGTGGCAGGCACGAGGGCTGCTGTGTGCGGGGCGCAGCGCCCTTGCACGTTATGTGCTTGGCCAGCTGCCGGGCGCCCCTGTGGCCGTGACTTCACTGCCAAAGGGGGGGGCGGCGAGCAACAGCATGAGGGCCACAGCAGTGTTGCCTGCTTGGGTGCTCACAGCATCGCGCCGCGCCAAGCTTCAGCAGTATTGCTAGTAGCGGGCACGGAAGCTGCTGTGTGCGGGGCGCCGCACCCTTGCCTGTTGTGTGCTTGGCCAGCTGCCGGGCGCCCCTGTGGCAGCGACTTCACTGCCAAAGGTGGGGTGGCGAGCAACAGCGTGCGGGCGACAGCAGTGTTGCCCGCTTGGGCGCTCACAGCATCGCGCCGCGCCAAGCTTCAGCAGTATTGCTAGTAGCGGGCACGGAAGCTGCTGTGTGCGGGGCGCTGCACCCTTGCACGTTATGTGCTTGGCCAGCTGCCGGGCGCCCCTGTGGCCGCGACTTCACTGCCAAAGGCGGGGTGGCGAGCAACAGCGTGCGGGCGACAGCAGTGGTGCCCGCTTGGGTGCTCACAGCATCGCGCCGCGCCAAGCTTCAGCAGTATTGCTAGTGGCAGGCACGAGGGCTGCTGTGTGCGGGGCGCAGCGCCCTTGCACGTTATGTGCTTGGCCAGCTGCCGGGCGCCCCTGTGGCCGTGACTTCACTGCCAAAGGGGGGGGCAGCGAGCAACAGCATGAGGGCCACAGCAGTGTTGCCTGCTTGGGTGCTCACAGCATCGCGCCGCGCCAAGCTTCAGCAGTATTGCTAGTAGCGGGCACGGAAGCTGCTGTGTGCGGGGCGCCGCACCCTTGCCTGTTGTGTGCTTGGCCAGCTGCCGGGCGCCCCTGTGGCAGCGACTTCACTGCCAAAGGTGGGGTGGCGAGCAACAGCGTGCGGGCGACAGCAGTGTTGCCCGCTTGGGCGCTCACAGCATCGCGCCGCGCCAAGCTTCAGCAGTATTGCTAGTAGCGGGCACGGAAGCTGCTGTGTGCGGGGCGCTGCACCCTTGCACGTTATGTGCTTGGCCAGCTGCCGGGCGCCCCTGTGGCCGCGACTTCACTGCCAAAGGCGGGGTGGCGAGCAACAGCGTGCGGGCGACAGCAGTGGTGCCCGCTTGGGTGCTCACAGCATCGCGCCGCGCCAAGCTTCAACAGTATTGGTAGTAGCGGGCACGAGGGCTGCTGTGTGCGGGGCGCAGCGCCCTTGCACGTTATGTGCTTGGCCAGCTGCCGGGCGCCCCTGTGGCCGTGACTTCACTGCCAAAGGGGGGGGCGGCGAGCAACAGCATGAGGGCCACAGCAGTGTTGCCTGCTTGGGTGCTCACAGCATCGCGCCGCGCCAAGCTTCAGCAGTATTGCTAGTAGCGGGCACGGAAGCTGCTGTGTGCGGGGCGCCGCACCCTTGCCTGTTGTGTGCTTGGCCAGCTGCCGGGCGCCCCTGTGGCCGCGACTTCACTGCCAAAGGTGGGGTGGCGAGCAACAGCGTGCGGGCGACAGCAGTGTTGCCCGCTTGGGCGCTCACAGCATCGCGCCGCGCCAAGCTTCAGCAGTATTGCTAGTAGCGGGCACGGAAGCTGCTGTGTGCGGGGCGCCGCACCCTTGCACGTTATGTGCTTGGCCAGCTGCCGGGCGCCCCTGTGGCCGCGACTTCACTGCCAAAGGCGGGGTGGCGAGCAACAGCGTGCGGGCGACAGCAGTGCTGCCCGCTTGGGTGCTCACAGCATCGCGCCGCGCCAAGCTTCAGCAGTATTGCTAGTGGCAGGCACGAGGGCTGCTGTGTGCGGGGCGCAGCGCCCTTGCACGTTATGTGCTTGGCCAGCTGCCGGGCGCCCCTGTGGCCGTGACTTCACTGCCAAAGGGGGGGGCGGCGAGCAACAGCATGAGGGCCACAGCAGTGTTGCCTGCTTGGGTGCTCACAGCATCGCGCCGCGCCAAGCTTCAGCAGTATTGCTAGTAGCGGGCACGGAAGCTGCTGTGTGCGGGGCGCCGCACCCTTGCCTGTTGTGTGCTTGGCCAGCTGCCGGGCGCCCCTGTGGCAGCGACTTCACTGCCAAAGGTGGGGTGGCGAGCAACAGCGTGCGGGCGACAGCAGTGTTGCCCGCTTGGGCGCTCACAGCATCGCGCCGCGCCAAGCTTCAGCAGTATTGCTAGTAACGGGCACGGAAGCTGTTGTGTGCGGGGCGCCGCGCCCTTGCACGTTATGTGCTTGGCCAGCTGCCGGGCGCCCCTGTGGCCGCGACTTCACTGCCAAAGGCGGGGTGGCGAGCAACAGCGTGCGGGCGACAGCAGTGGTGCCCGCTTGGGTGCTCACAGCATCGCGCCGCGCCAAGCTTCAGCAGTATTGCTAGTGGCAGGCACGAGGGCTGCTGTGTGCGGGGCGCAGCGCCCTTGCACGTTATGTGCTTGGCCAGCTGCCGGGCGCCCCTGTGGCCGTGACTTCACTGCCAAAGGGGGGGGCAGCGAGCAACAGCATGAGGGCCACAGCAGTGTTGCCTGCTTGGGTGCTCACAGCATCGCGCCGCGCCAAGCTTCAGCAGTATTGCTAGTAGCGGGCACGGAAGCTGCTGTGTGCGGGGCGCCGCACCCTTGCCTGTTGTGTGCTTGGCCAGCTGCCGGGCGCCCCTGTGGCAGCGACTTCACTGCCAAAGGTGGGGTGGCGAGCAACAGCGTGCGGGCGACAGCAGTGTTGCCCGCTTGGGCGCTCACAGCATCGCGCCGCGCCAAGCTTCAGCAGTATTGCTAGTAGCGGGCACGGAAGCTGCTGTGTGCGGGGCGCCGCACCCTTGCACGTTATGTGCTTGGCCAGCTGCCGGGCGCCCCTGTGGCCGCGACTTCACTGCCAAAGGCGGGGTGGCGAGCAACAGCGTGCGGGCGACAGCAGTGGTGCCCGCTTGGGTGCTCACAGCATCGCGCCGCGCCAAGCTTCAACAGTATTGGTAGTAGCGGGCACGAGGGCTGCTGTGTGCGGGGCGCAGCGCCCTTGCACGTTATGTGCTTGGCCAGCTGCCGGGCGCCCCTGTGGCCGTGACTTCACTGCCAAAGGGGGGGGCGGCGAGCAACAGCATGAGGGCCACAGCAGTGTTGCCTGCTTGGGTGCTCACAGCATCGCGCCGCGCCAAGCTTCAGCAGTATTGCTAGTAGCGGGCACGGAAGCTGCTGTGTGCGGGGCGCCGCACCCTTGCCTGTTGTGTGCTTGGCCAGCTGCCGGGCGCCCCTGTGGCCGCGACTTCACTGCCAAAGGTGGGGTGGCGAGCAACAGCGTGCGGGCGACAGCAGTGTTGCCCGCTTGGGCGCTCACAGCATCGCGCCGCGCCAAGCTTCAGCAGTATTGCTAGTAGCGGGCACGGAAGCTGCTGTGTGCGGGGCGCTGCACCCTTGCACGTTATGTGCTTGGCCAGCTGCCGGGCGCCCCTGTGGCCGCGACTTCACTGCCAAAGGCGGGGTGGCGAGCAACAGCGTGCGGGCGACAGCAGTGCTGCCCGCTTGGGTGCTCACAGCATCGCGCCGCGCCAAGCTTCAGCAGTATTGCTAGTGGCAGGCACGAGGGCTGCTGTGTGCGGGGCGCAGCGCCCTTGCACGTTATGTGCTTGGCCAGCTGCCGGGCGCCCCTGTGGCCGTGACTTCACTGCCAAAGGGGGGGGCGGCGAGCAACAGCATGAGGGCCACAGCAGTGTTGCCTGCTTGGGTGCTCACAGCATCGCGCCGCGCCAAGCTTCAGCAGTATTGCTAGTAGCGGGCACGGAAGCTGCTGTGTGCGGGGCGCCGCACCCTTGCATGTTGTGTGCTTGGCCAGCTGCCGGGCGCCCCTGTGGCAGCGACTTCACTGCCAAAGGTGGGGTGGCGAGCAACAGCGTGCGGGCGACAGCAGTGTTGCCCGCTTGGGCGCTCACAGCATCGCGCCGCGCCAAGCTTCAGCAGTATTGCTAGTAACGGGCACGGAAGCTGTTGTGTGCGGGGCGCCGCGCCCTTGCACGTTATGTGCTTGGCCAGCTGTCAGGCGCCGCTGTGGTCACGATTTCGCTGCCAAAGGGGGGGCGGCGAGCAACAGCGTGCGGGCGACAGCAGTGGTGCCCGCTTGGGTGCTCACAGCATCGCGCCGCGCCAAGCTTCAGCAGTATTGCTAGTAGCGGGCACGGAAGCTGCTGTGTGCGGGGCGCAGCACCCTTACATGTTGTGTGCTTGGCCAGCTGCCGGGCGCCCCTGTGGCCGTGACTTCACTGCCAAAGGCGGGGTGGCCAGCAACAGCATGCGGGCGACAGCAGCGTTGCCCGCTTGGGCGCTCACAGCATCGCGCCGCACCAAGCTTCAGCAGTATTGCTAGTAGCGGGCACGGAAGCTGCTGTGTGCGGGGCGCAGCACCCTTGCATGTTGTGTGCTTGGCCAGCTGCTGGGCGCCCCTGTGGCCGCGACTTCACTGCCAAAGGCGGGGTGGCGAGCAACAGCGTGCGGGCGACAGCAGTGGTGCCCGCTTGGGTGCTCACAGCATCGCGCCGCGCCAAGCTTCAGCAGTATTGCTAGTAGCGGGCACAGAAGCTGTTGTGTGCGGGGCGCAGCACCCTTGCATGTTGTGTGCTTGGCCAGCTGCCGGGCGCCCCTGTGGCTGCGACTTCACTGCCAAAGGCGGGGTGGCGAGCAGCAGCGTGCGGGCGACAGCAGTGTTGCCCGCTTGGGCGCTCACAGCATCGCGCCGCGCCAAGCTTCAACAGTATTGGTAGTAGCGGGCACGGAAGCTGCTGTGTGCGGGGTGCCGCGCCCTTGCATGTTGTGTGCTTGGCCAGCTGCCGGGTGCCCCTGTGGCCGCGACTTTGCTGCCAAAGGCGGGGTGGCCAGCAACAGCATGCGGGCGACAGCAGCGTTGCCCGCTTGGGCGCTCACAGCATCGCGCCGCACCAAGCTTCAGCAGTATTGCTAGTAGCTTGCACGGAAGCTGCTGTGTGCGGGGCGCAGCACCCTTGCATGTTGTGTGCTTGGCCAGCTGCTGGGCGCCCCTGTGGCCGTGACTTCACTGCCAAAGGTGGGGTGGCGAGCAACAGCGTGCGGGCGACAGCAGTGTTGCCCGCTTGGGCGCTCACAGCATCGCGCCGCGCCAAGCTTCAGCAGTATTGCTAGTAGCGGGCACGGAAGCTGTTGTGTGCGGGGCGCCGCGCCCTTGCACGTTATGTGGTTGGCCACCTGTCAGGCGCCGCTGTGGCCACGATTTCGCTGCCCAAGGGGGGGCGGCGAGCAACAGCGTGCGGGCGACAGCAGTGGTGCCCGCTTGGGCGCTCACAGCATCGCGCCGCGCCAAGCCCCAGCAGTATTGCTAGTGGCAGGCACGGGGGCTGCTGTGTGCGGGGCGCAGCGCCCTTGCATGTTATGTGCTTGGCCAGCTGCCGGGCGCCCCTGTGGCCGCGACTTAGCTGCCAAAGGGCGGGGCGGCGAGCAACAGCATGCGGGCGACAGCAGTGGTGCCCGCTTGGGTGCTCACAGCATCGCGCCGCGCCAAGCTTCAGCAGTATTGCTAGTAGCGGGCACGGAAGCTGCTGTGTGCGGGGCGCAGCACCCTTACATGTTGTGTGCTTGGCCAGCTGCCGGGCGCCCCTGTGGCCGTGACTTCACTGCCAAAGGCGGGGTGGCCAGCAACAGCATGCGGGCGACAGCAGCGTTGCCCGCTTGGGCGCTCACAGCATCGCGCCGCACCAAGCTTCAGCAGTATTGCTAGTAGCGGGCACGGAAGCTGCTGTGTGCGGGGCGCAGCACCCTTGCATGTTGTGTGCTTGGCCAGCTGCTGGGCGCCCCTGTGGCCGCGACTTCACTGCCAAAGGCGGGGTGGCGAGCAACAGCGTGCGGGCGACAGCAGTGGTGCCCGCTTGGGTGCTCACAGCATCGCGCCGCGCCAAGCTTCAGCAGTATTGCTAGTAGCGGGCACAGAAGCTGTTGTGTGCGGGGCGCAGCACCCTTGCATGTTGTGTGCTTGGCCAGCTGCCGGGCGCCCCTGTGGCTGCGACTTCACTGCCAAAGGCGGGGTGGCGAGCAGCAGCGTGCGGGCGACAGCAGTGTTGCCCGCTTGGGCGCTCACAGCATCGCGCCGCGCCAAGCTTCAACAGTATTGGTAGTAGCGGGCACGGAAGCTGCTGTGTGCGGGGTGCCGCGCCCTTGCATGTTGTGTGCTTGGCCAGCTGCCGGGTGCCCCTGTGGCCGCGACTTTGCTGCCAAAGGCGGGGTGGCCAGCAACAGCATGCGGGCGACAGCAGCGTTGCCCGCTTGGGCGCTCACAGCATCGCGCCGCACCAAGCTTCAGCAGTATTGCTAGTAGCTTGCACGGAAGCTGCTGTGTGCGGGGCGCAGCACCCTTGCATGTTGTGTGCTTGGCCAGCTGCTGGGCGCCCCTGTGGCCGTGACTTCACTGCCAAAGGTGGGGTGGCGAGCAACAGCGTGCGGGCGACAGCAGTGTTGCCCGCTTGGGCGCTCACAGCATCGCGCCGCGCCAAGCTTCAGCAGTATTGCTAGTAGCGGGCACGGAAGCTGTTGTGTGCGGGGCGCCGCGCCCTTGCACGTTATGTGGTTGGCCACCTGTCAGGCGCCGCTGTGGCCACGATTTCGCTGCCCAAGGGGGGGCGGCGAGCAACAGCGTGCGGGCGACAGCAGTGGTGCCCGCTTGGGCGCTCACAGCATCGCGCCGCGCCAAGCCCCAGCAGTATTGCTAGTGGCAGGCACGGGGGCTGCTGTGTGCGGGGCGCAGCGCCCTTGCATGTTATGTGCTTGGCCAGCTGCCGGGCGCCCCTGTGGCCGCGACTTAGCTGCCAAAGGGCGGGGCGGCGAGCAACAGCATGCGGGCGACAGCAGTGTTGCCTGCTTGGGCGCTCACAGCATCGCGCCGCGCCAAGCTTCAGCAGTATTGCTAGTAGCGGGCACGGAAGCTGCTGTGTGCAGGGCACCGCACCCTTGCATGTTGTTTCCTTGGTGAGGGCGACAGCAGTGTTGCCCGCTTGGGTGCTCACAGCATTGCACCGTGCCAAGCCCCATCAGTATTGCTAGTAGCGGGCAGCGTGTGGGCTAGAGCAGTCATGCTTGTCCCGGCACCAGCAGCACCGCTTCCTGCCAGGCCCTCGTCGGCGGCTCGGACCATGGCAGCATTGCAAGTGGCGGGTGCAGTGGATGGCCGGGTGCAGAGCGCCACAGCCTTGCATGTTATTTCCTTGGCCAGCTGCCGGGCGCCCCTGTGGCCGCGACTTCGCTGCCAAAGGGCGGGGCGGCGAGCAACAGCATGCGGGCGACAGCAGTGTTGCCTGCTTGGGCGCTCACAGCATCGCGCCGCGCCAAGCTTCAGCAGTATTGCTAGTAGCGGGCACGGAAGCTGCTGTGTGCAGGGCACCGCACCCTTGCATGTTGTTTCCTTGGTGAGGGCGACAGCAGTGTTGCCCGCTTGGGTGCTCACAGCATTGCACCGTGCCAAGCCCCATCAGTATTGCTAGTAGCGGGCAGCGTGTGGGCTAGAGCAGTCATGCTTGTCCCGGCACCAGCAGCACCGCTTCCTGCCAGGCCCTCGTCGGCGGCTCGGACCATGGCAGCATTGCAAGTGGCGGGTGCAGTGGATGGCCGGGTGCAGAGCGCCGCACCCTTGCATGTTGTTTCCTTGGCCAGCTGCTGGGCGCTGCGGTGGCCGCGACTTTGCTGCCAAAGGCGGGGTGGCAAGCAACAGCATGCGGGCGACAGCAGCGTTGCCCGCTTGGGTGCTCACAGCATCGCGCCGCGCCAAGCCCCAGCAGTATTGCTAGTGGCAGACACGGGGGCTGCTGTGTGTGGGGCGTCGCACCCTTAAGTGTTGTTTGCTTGGCCAGCGGTAGTGGTGCCCGTGCCAGCATCGGTGGTGGTGTGGGGCCCCCGATCATGTCTGTAACACTGCAAAGTGGGCAGGAGCCCATCGAACTGCACAATCACACAGACTTACACAGCCATGGATCCACCCCCACTTCTGAGTGGCACCGGGATGCAGCAGGTCATATGGGCTGGAGAATGTGCTCTAAAGCGTGGGTTGTGGCGGGGAAGTACTGAGAGGGAAGCAGTGGCGGTGGGTCAGAGCATGCTTGGGGCGGCTTTGCCGGCTCCACGGGCATGGTGCGGGCCGCAAATGCACAAGTCAGGAGCGAGTTCAGCAAACTCGTCATTCTTACGAGCTTCATTGGCGCAATAGTATCGGGGTGCTAAGATAATATTATTTGTGTTGAGGCTTGGGAGCAAATGGCCTTGAGCTGGCATTCGGCCTTCCATGGTAACCGCTATCTCAAACCGCGAGCTTCCCCTTAATTCTGGAATCAATTAGTCAAAGCAAAGGGCACTATTTACCATCAGGCTTTTAGGGAGGAAATCAGGGCAGTACTGAGTAACCTGCCGGCACCGCCCACGCACACATGGGGGTCCAAGGTCCTGCGGTTGCTTATGGTCGGGCTAGGTTATCGTTTTGGTGGAGAAGGAGGCGACCTTGAGGCAAATATTACACGTATTACTACGCATGAACTGGATGTGGCCGCACTTATGTCGACGGTCAGGGAGAGGTTTGAAGAGGACTGGAGCAGTGGCAGACTGAATACGGAGCCGAGAGATTTTGTGACGCAAGAGGGGATTAAGCCTGGAGTGAAGATGTGCCGTTACAAGCAGTGGATGGGTGAGACACGCCACACCCAGATTTACATCCCCCGTGCATGGCATGTCTCGATGATGCGTTTCAGGCTAGGGGTGTGGATGCTTGAAGCCAACAATCCTCGCGGCACCAATGGCGTTCACAGAGAGCAATCACATAGGTTATGCCCGTTGTGTCAAGCTGCCGTAGAAGATGAGAAACATGTGCTGCTGGAGTGTGGAGCATACGATGATATCAGGAGCACGCTTTGGGTAGAGGGGACGCCCGAGTCAATGTTGGACGCGATGGCTAACGGGGACCAGAGGGGACTTGCGCGTGTGATACACGCGATAAGGTTGCGACGGAACGACTTGACGGCGCGACCAATCTAGGCTTTTATCTGTTATTACTTTTAGTTACTTTCATTATTTCTAAGCGTTCGAGGCAGCGGTCCATGAGCCTCCTGGCTCGTTTGGACCAATCTACAAGTATGAACTTGTAACATCAATTGAGATGATCCAATGAATACGTTGCGCCTATACATCAGCGATTACGCAGAGAGCTCTGGTGCTCACAGCATTGCACCGTGCCAAGCCCCATCAGTATTGCTAGTAGCGGGCAGCGTGTGGGCTAGAGCAGTCATGCTTGTCCCGGCACCAGCAGCACCGCTTCCTGCCAGGCCCTCGTCGGCGGCTCGGACCATGGCAGCATTGCAAGTGGCGGGTGCAGTGGATGGCCGGGTGCAGAGCGCCACAGCCTTGCATGTTATTTCCTTGGCCAGCTGCCGGGCGCCCCTGTGGCCGCGACTTCGCTGCCAAAGGGCGGGGCGGCGAGCAACAGCATGCGGGCGACAGCAGTGTTGCCTGCTTGGGCGCTCACAGCATCGCGCCGCGCCAAGCTTCAGCAGTATTGCTAGTAGCGGGCACGGAAGCTGCTGTGTGCAGGGCACCGCACCCTTGCATGTTGTTTCCTTGGTGAGGGCGACAGCAGTGTTGCCCGCTTGGGTGCTCACAGCATTGCACCGTGCCAAGCCCCATCAGTATTGCTAGTAGCGGGCAGCGTGTGGGCTAGAGCAGTCATGCTTGTCCCGGCACCAGCAGCACCGCTTCCTGCCAGGCCCTCGTCGGCGGCTCGGACCATGGCAGCATTGCAAGTGGCGGGTGCAGTGGATGGCCGGGTGCAGAGCGCCGCACCCTTGCATGTTGTTTCCTTGGCCAGCTGCTGGGCGCTGCGGTGGCCGCGACTTTGCTGCCAAAGGCGGGGTGGCAAGCAACAGCATGCGGGCGACAGCAGCGTTGCCCGCTTGGGTGCTCACAGCATCGCGCCGCGCCAAGCCCCAGCAGTATTGCTAGTGGCAGACACGGGGGCTGCTGTGTGTGGGGCGTCGCACCCTTAAGTGTTGTTTGCTTGGCCAGCGGTAGTGGTGCCCGTGCCAGCATCGGTGATGGTGTGGGGCCCCCGATCATGTCTGTAACACTGCAAAGTGGGCAGGAGCCCATCGAACTGCACAATCACACAGACTTACACAGCCATGGATCCACCCCCACTTCTGAGTGGCACCGGGATGCAGCAGGTCATATGGGCTGGAGAATGTGCTCTAAAGCGTGGGTTGTGGCGGGGAAGTACTGAGAGGGAAGCAGTGGCGGTGGGTCAGAGCATGCTTGGGGCGGCTTTGCCGGCTCCACGGGCATGGTGCGGGCCGCAAATGCACAAGTCAGGAGCGAGTTCAGCAAACTCGTCATTCTTACGAGCTTCATTGGCGCAATAGTATCGGGGTGCTAAGATAATATTATTTGTGTTGAGGCTTGGGAGCAAATGGCCTTGAGCTGGCATTCGGCCTTCCATGGTAACCGCTATCTCAAACCGCGAGCTTCTCCTTAATTGAGATGATCCAATGAATACGTTGCGCCTATACATCAGCGATTACGCAGAGAGCTCTGCGCGCGAGGCCTCAGCGAGGAAGGGGCATGGTACCCCTCGGTGACTGAACCAAGTGTTCCCCAGTTCTCCCTTCGACCTTTTCCAATCCTTGCTACTGCACTGCTTCGGATATTTCTTCACATCTTTTTATTTGCTCAGTCGGTTCATTCGTTCATGCATGCGCAGACACCAACTCGCAGACCGATCGTCGGCCCATGCGAACTTCCGCGGTGTTTGCATGGGGCGCAATATGTTCGAAATCCACAGAGGAACACATGGGCATGGTAGAGGACGCAGGGCAATGATGTCCGCTCACACGCCACTGGCACGCCCCCAAGACCCCCCCCCCTGGCCAGGCCCCCCCCCCCCCACACACACACGCGCCCCGCCACCCCCTCGCGCGGCGGGCGCACCCCTGTGAGCTACGGCACCCAAGTCGCAGACTTGTCTTACACCGGGGTCTGGACAGACCCCGGCTTTAAGACGCCCCTCTGTCGCCCATCTGTGCCCCTGACCCCGGGTCGGCCGATCGGTACTTTCTCGATACGCCTGCAGACCTCTCGGACACACCTTCAATCGCCGTAGCTCCACGAAGCGTAGCGTAGTGCAGAGCGGAGGACTGTCAGCGTTTTTAAGATTGCGTGTTTACAGGAAAGGACACGCCGAGCTCGCAAGCGAGCAAGGGGCATACTCGGGCCCTGGGCTGACATAAGCCAGAGGGATCCACCCTGCGACCGGAAACCACCGCCAGGTTTTGCTGCCCACTTTCAAGTCCTCAGTCCGGCAACTCCACGCACAGTGTGTCGAAACCAAGCCAGACACCCGGATGCATGACCCGTCACAGCCACACCGCACAGCTTCCTCATTGCCAAGTCCAAAGAAGCAATGCTTCAGTTTTAGGTCTTTTGGTGGTGGTGCCCCCGCACAACACGGCACGGACAGGCCAGTGGTCCGCCGTCATCCGCATCAAACAGAAACACCACTCATTTCGCACGCCACGAAGCAGGGTCACCCCCGCCGCGCGGACGTGACTGGGCGTCTTTGCGTGCCTGCGGCACAGTCTGGTCCTGGCCCTAAGGCCCAACACGGGGCAGCGCCCTCACATCAATCGTGCCAACGGCACAGTCTGGTCCCGGCCTACAGGCCCAACACAGGGCAGCGCCCCGAACAACCCACCAAGACATACAACTCGCTACCGACACGTTGCATCCACTAACACGGCAACCCGGCGTGCAGCATTCCGGCGCTGCGCCTCCTCGCCAGGCTTTTAACGGCAGTCTGGCACCGGCTGGAAAGAAGGCTGTCGAGCATCCTCAGTGGAGCGCCATGCCGACAGCGAGTTGTCCATCGAGGCTTGCGCCCGGCCACAGACGGCTACGAGAGCCGCCAGCAACCTGCACACACAAACGCCGTAACAGCAGCAACAAGGAGGAACCCGCCCGGCCGGCCGCGGGAGCCGCGGACCAGCCGCCATGGAACTTCGAGGTCTTGGGTGGCGCTGAGCGCCCGTCGGCGCCTAAATCGGCATTCCTAGCAGTCAGAGAGCTCGTATCGAGCTACAAAAAGTTTGCATATCACGCCAAAGTCGACGAAACAGAAATGTCAGTCGAGCCCCCTCACGAGCCAAGGCTCGGAGGCTAGGGTTGGAGCCCTAGAGGCGTATGTATAGACATTGTGCGTTTTTAAGATTGCGTGTTTACAGGAAAGGACACGCCGAGCTCGCAAGCGAGCAAGGGGCATACTCGGGCCCTGGGCTGACAATAACCAGAGGGATCCACCCTGCGACCGGAAACCACCGCCAGGTTTTGCTGCCCACTTTCAAGTCCTCAGTCCGGCAACTCCACGCACAGTGTGTCGAAACCAAGCCAGACACCCGGATGCATGACCCGTCACAGCCACACCGCACAGCTTCCTCATTGCCAAGTCCAAAGAAGCAATGCTTCAGTTTTAGGTCTTTTGGTGGTGGTGTCCCCGCACAACACGGCGCGGACAGGCCAGTGGTCCGCTGTCATCCGCATCAAACAGAAACACCACTCATTTCGCACGCCACGAAGCAGGGTCGCCCCCGCCGCGCGGACGTGACTGGGCGTCTTTGCGTGCCTGCGGCACAGTCTGGTCCTGGCCCTAAGGCCCAACACGGGGCAGCGCCCTCACATCAATCGTGCCAACGGCACAGTCTGGTCCCGGCCTACAGGCCCAACACAGGGCAGCGCCCCGAACAACCCACCAAGACATACAACTCGCTACCGACACGTTGCATCCACTAACACGGCAACCCGGCGTGCAGCATTCCGGCGCTGCGCCTCCTCGCCAGGCGTTTAACGGCAGTCTGGCACCGGCTGGAAAGAAGGCTGTCGAGCATCCTCAGTGGAGCGCCATGCCGACAGCGAGTTGTCCATCGAGGCTTGCGCCCGGCCACAGACGGCTACGAGAGCCGCCAGCAACCTGCACACACAAACGCCGTAACAGCAGCAACAAGGAAGAACCCGCCCGGCCGGCCGCGGGAGCCGCGGACCAGCCGCCATGGAACTTCGAGGTCTTGGGTGGCGCTGAGCGCCCGTCGGCGCCTAAATCGGCATTCCTAGCAGTCAGAGAGCTCGTATCGAGCTACAAAAAGTTTGCATATCACGCCAAAGTCGACGAAACAGAAATGTCAGTCGAGCCCCCTCACGAGCCAAGGCTCGGAGGCTAGGGTTGGAGCCCTAGAGGCGTATGTATATATATTTTTAAGATTGCGTGTTTACAGGAAAGGACACGCCGAGCTCGCAAGCGAGCAAGGGGCATACTCGGGCCCTGGGCTGACATAAGCCAGAGGGATCCACCCTGCGACCGGAAACCACCACCAGGTTTTGCTGCCCACTTTCAAGTCCTCAGTCCGGCAACTCCACGCACAGTGTGTCGAAACCAAGTCAGACACCCGGATGCATGACCCGTCACAGCCACACCGCACAGCTTCCTCATTGCCAAGTCCAAAGAAGCAATGCTTCAGTTTTAGGTCTTTTGGTGGTGGTGCCCCCGCACAACACGGCGCGGACAGGCCATTGGTCCGCCGTCATCCGCATCAAACAGAAACACCACTCATTTCGCACGCCGCGAAGCAGGGTCGCCCCCGCCGCGCGGACGTGACTGGGCGTCTTTGCGTGCCTGCGGCACAGTCTGGTCCTGGCCCTAAGGCCCAACACGGGGCAGCGCCCTCACATCAATCGTGCCAACGGCACAGTCCGGTCCCGGCCTACAGGCCCAACACAGGGCAGCGCCCCGAACAACCCACCAGGATAGACAACTCGCTACCGACACGTTGCATCCACCAACACGGCAACCCGGCGTGCAGCATTCTGGCGCTGCGCCTCCTCGCCAGGCTTTTAACGGCAGTCCGGCACCGGCTGGAAAGAAGGCTGTCGAGCATCCTCAGTGGAGCGCCATGCCGACAGCGAGTTGTCCATCGAGGCTTGCGCCCGGCCACAGACGGCTACGAGAGCCGCCAGCAACCTGCACACACAAGCGCCTCAACAGCAGCAACAAGGAAGAACCCGCCCGGCCGGCCGCGGGAGCCGCGGACCAGCCGCCATGGAACTTCGAGGTCTTGGGTGGCGCTGAGCGCCCGTCGGTGCCTAAATCGGCATTCCTAGCAGTCAGAGAGCTCGTATCGAGCTACAAAAAGTTTGCATAACACGCCAAAGTCGACGAAACAGAAATGTCAGTCGAGCCCCCTCACGAGCCAAGGCTCGGAGGCTAGGGTTGAAGCCCTAGAGGCGTATGTGTATATATTTTTAAGATTGCGTGTTTACAGGAAAGGACACGCCGAGCTCGCAAGCGAGCAAGGGGCATACTCGGGCCCTGGGCTGACATAAGCCAGAGGGATCCACCCTGCGACCGGAAACCACCGCCAGGTTTTGCTGCCCACTTTCAAGTCCTCAGTCCGGCAACTCCACGCACAGTGGGTCGAAACCAAGCCAGACACCCGGATGCATGACCCGTCACAGCCACACCGCACAGCTTCCTCATTGCCAAGTCCAAAGAAGCAATGCTTCAGTTTTAGGTCTTTTGGTGGTGGTGCCCCCGCACAACACGGCGCGGACAGGCCAATGGTCCGCCGTCATCCGCATCAAACAGAAACACCACTCATTTCGCACGCCACGAAGCAGGGTCGCCCCCGCCGCGCGGACGTGACTGGGCGTCTTTGCGTGCCTGCGGCACAGTCTGGTCCTGGCCCTAAGGCCCAACACGGGGCAGCGCCCTCACATCAATCGTGCCAACGGCACAGTCTGGTCCCGGCCTACAGGCCCAACACAGGGCAGCGCCCCGAACAACCCACCAAGACATACAACTCGCTACCGACACGTTGCATCCACTAACACGGCAACCCGGCGTGCAGCATTCCGGCGCTGCGCCTCCTCGCCAGGCTTTTAACGGCAGTCTGGCACCGGCTGGAAAGAAGGCTGTCGAGCATCCTCAGTGGAGCGCCATGCCGACAGCGAGATGTCCATCGAGGCTTGCGCCCGGCCACAGACGGCTACGAGAGCCGCCAGCAACCTGCACACACAAACGCCGTAACAGCAGCAACAAGGAAGAACCCGCCCGGCCGGCCGCGGGAGCCGCGGACCAGCCGCCACGGAACTTCGAGGTCTTGGGTGGCGCTGATTTTTAAGATTGCGTGTTTACAGGAAAGGACACTCCGAGCTCGCAAGCGAGC
This sequence comes from Chlamydomonas schloesseri, assembly GCA_016834595.1. Lineage (NCBI taxonomy): Eukaryota > Viridiplantae > Chlorophyta > Chlorophyceae > Chlamydomonadales > Chlamydomonadaceae > Chlamydomonas > Chlamydomonas schloesseri. The sequence goes on along the minus strand of JAEHOD010000048.1, from coordinate 667,032 downwards.
AAGGGGCATACTCGGGCCCTGGGCTGACATAAGCCAGAGGGATCCACCCTGCGACCGGAAACCACCGCCAGGTTTTGCTGCCCACTTTCAAGTCCTCAGTCCGGCAACTCCACGCACAGTGTGTCGAAACCAAGTCAGACACCCGGATGCATGACCCGTCACAGCCACACCGCACAGCTTCCTCATTGCCAAGTCCAAAGAAGCAATGCTTCAGTTTTAGGTCTTTTGGTGGTGGTGCCCCCGCACAACACGGCGCGGACAGGCCAGTGGTCCGCCGTCATCCGCATCAAACAGAAACACCACTCATTTCGCACGCCGCGAAGCAGGGTCGCCCCCGCCGCGCGGACGTGACTGGGCGTCGTTGCGTGCCTGCGGCACAGTCTGGTCCTGGCCCTAAGGCCCAACACGGGGCAGCGCCCTCACATCAATCGTGCCAACGGCACAGTCTGGTCCTGGCCTACAGGCCCAACACAGGGCAGCGCCCCGAACAACCCACCAAGACAGACAACTCGCTACCGACACGTTGCATCCACTAACACGGCAACCCGGCGTGCAGCATTCCGGCGCTGCGCCTCCTCGCCAGGCTTTTAACGGCAGTCTGGCACCGGCTGGAAAGAAGGCTGTCGAGCATCCTCAGTGGAGCGCCATGCCGCCAGCGAGTTGCCCATCGAGGCTTGCGCCCGGCCACAGACGGCTACGAGAGCCGCCAGCAACCTGCACACACAAACGCCTTAACAGCAGCAACAAGGAAGGACCCGCCCGGCCGGCCGCGGGAGCCGCGGACCAGCCGCCATGGAACTTCGAGGTCTGAGCGCCCGTCGGCGCCTAAATCGGCATTCCTAGCAGTCAGAGAGCTCGTATCGAGCTACAAAAAGTTTGCATAATACGCCAAAGTCGACGAAACAGAAATGTCAGCCGAGCCCCCTCACGAGCCAAGGCTCGGAGGCTAGGGGTGAAGCCCTAGAGGCGTATGTATGTTGGGAATTTTTAAGATTGCGGTGTTACAGAGGGGACAACCCGAGCGTGCAAGCACACAAGGGCCGTCTGAAGCTGCAGCAAACCCTCCCGCAGTCGGAGTCCGCGTGACTTCGCGCACAGCGAGTCCCAGCCAAGCCATGGCCCGCCAGATCCCCACCGTTTGCATCGTGGCCACAGTCCAGATACGACAGGGGTGAACCCCAAACAGCAACAGACCTAGTAGGGTGGCGCAAAGTACACACACCAGCCAAGGCGCAAGCGTCTAGGCACCCGTGCGAAATACCAAACAGCACCCCACCGCCCAACCCCACGCCCTGTTAAGGGGACGGAGGCGGGGATTCAAAGTCGTAAGGCAACACCAGGAGCATACCATCATCATGGCCACGAGCGAGAAAAGGGTGGCCAGGCGAAACCGTGTCCCAGCCCTTCGGCCGAATACCCAGGCTCACATATGTTTGCAAACGGCCCCAAAAGTCCGCAACGACAGCCAAGCCAATGCTAAGAACCAGGGCGGACGGCAGAGTCTGTCGCGCTGCCAAACCAGCCATCACCACCCGTTGCCGCCCAAGATCCATGGCGGACATAGCGGCAAGACACACAACGTCCCACACCGGCTGGCGCAGGCCCGCAGGCGGCCGCACCAGCCACAGTTCCTCACGCGAGAAGGCAGACAGAGCCTCCTCCGGATGCCATCCCAGTGCCATGCCCATACTCTCCCGTAACGCTTGGGCGACCCGACACTCCCAAAACCAATGGCGCCGGTCCCCATCCTGCATACGCACACCGCAGGCATGGCACGGAGCTGCATTACCAGCCGCCAGTTCCCGCGCATGGAGGGGGAAAGCCCAGCACGCATTCGCAGCCACTCTCCACAACGCCTCTTTGTGCTGGTTTTCCCATTTAAGGCCCCACAACCGCGCCAGAGTTCCCGAAAACGCCCCGGCCGCTAAGGGCACGTCCGTATCTAACACACCAGCATCCAGAATGTACGCCCGGTGCTTAGCGTGCAGGGCCGCTAATTGCGGCGCCATCTGCAGCACTGTCCCCGCCTTGACCGTATACTCCGTCAGCAGCAGCGGTGGGCCGGCCTCTTGTGACCATCCCAGCCCTTGCACCACCTGCCGCACAGACTCCGCAGTAGCCTGTGCTAGCGCTGCGCCCTCCAACGGCAGGGCAGCGGCACGACCCCGCGCCAGCCGCGCGGCGCGCGCGGCCGCCGCCCAGCCAGGCGGCAGGAGGGCGACCGCCTCCGCAAACCGGTCCGCCGCATCTTGGACTGAGGCCGGGCCGCGTAGGGGCGACGGCAGAGTCCGCCACCGATACCTGAGCACCCGCCTCCACACATTATTCAAGTACATCTCGTCAAAAGCCTCAGCAAACCGTGTCCCCCAGCGGCCAGGGTGCTGACTGGCCTCACGATACTCATCCAAGCCGTCATGCGCATCCACCAGTTGGCCCACACGCAACAGGCCTGGGAGAGCGTACAGATCCGCAAACGCCACATCCCACGTGCTGCTCCCCACACACAGGGCTGGGTTAGCCCACAAGGGCACATGCGCCACCCACGCCCCGGGTGGGGGCGGCGCCACCAACGACAACGGCGGCAAGTGCGACAAAGCGCCCAACAAACGCACAAACGGGGGGCAGGCCGGGGACAGGGGACGCCCCAGCACTGCCGAGCCACCCCCATGCACCAATAACCGCAGCGGCGTCACATCCAAACACAGCTGACGAAGCCACGCGACCACCACCCGGGTCCAAGGAGGGACATACGGCAGCAGGCCACACGCACCCAGCACACACCGCACTGCCAACCCCGCCTGTCGCGCCTGCACGTGCTGCACCAACGGGAGCAGGCCCACACCCCCAACCACCGGAGGCAGCTGCATAATGTCAAGGGACACACCAGGCGGCCGAGCGCGTGCATTAGCCTCATATTTGGCCGGAGACAGCCGCCGGTCCACCACCGCCGCAACCCGCTTCAGGAGGCCCTGGACAGGCGCCTGAGTACGGGGGAGCCCCGCAAACTCTAAATGGTACAGTACTTTGCCAAGTGCATACGCCGACACCGCCGCCGCCCGTCCGAACATGGACACAGGCATACGCACAATTTTGCCGAGGACACTGATCACGCCCTCAAACGCAACGGGCGGCGTGGCGGTGGCCCAGTCCCCAAAGTGGACCCCCAGGGACTTAGACGTAGGCACAGCCCGCCAACCTGGGGGCAGCGGTGGGCCCGCCACGCCTGCCGGCAAACCACCCCCCGCCCCCCCCTGCCGCCCCCAGCAGTAGCAACTCAACTTTAGTCATGTTCAATCGTTGCCCAGACGCACGCCGAAACACATCCATATCCGCCAAAAACTGCGGCACCATTTGGAACCCCGCAAGCAGAGGCGTGCAGTCATCCGCATACTGAGAGGCCAGGACAGACGCAAGGTCAGCCAGGACGCCGTGCCCCCGACTGCGGAGCCAGGACAGAAGGGCTTGCGCTACAGCAAGGTACAGCAGCGGAGCCAGGGGGCAGCCCTGGCGCACACCCGCCTCCAACGGCACCCACCGAGACACACGCCCGTTCACCAGAGCCGCCCCACGCGTGTCAGTCAACAGACGTGAAACCCAAGACAAGAAACCGGCCCCTACACCCATACGCTCTAGGCACGCCAGCAGAAACGACCGGTCTACCGTATCGTACGCTTTGTAAAAATCGAGAAAGGCCGCCACACCCGGAGCCTTGCCCGCGGCCTTTAGCAAACCCGGCGTAAGTTGCAACAGCAGTATATTATCCGCAATGCGACGCTCAGTCAGAAACGCAGTTTGCTCAGGGTCGATAACGCGCCCAAACACAGGTTGCAACCGCCGGCACAACACCCGTGCGAGAGTGCGATAATCAGTGTCTGTCAAAGTGATGGGGCGGTAGTTGGACGGCTCGGACGCGTCACCCCCTTTATAGAAAAACGTCCACACACCATCCAGGAATCCACCTGACACACCGTGACCCTCCCCCACGGCCGTAAACACCTCTGCCAGCACCGGGGCGAAGTCACTTTCATAATGTTGATACAGTTCGACAGGGATACCGTCAGGGCCGGCCGCGCGCCCAGCGGGAGCAGCAAGCAGGGCGGCACGCACTTCCGCGGCCGTCACCGCCGGCCGGCCAAGCTGCTCGGCATCCTCGGCAGTACAGCGGCGGCCGTGGTGTTGCAGCGCCGCTAAAACCTGTGCCCTGGCGGCTGGGTCCGGCAGCGGCGCGGCACAAACATCCTGCCAATACCGCGCCATGACCTGGCCCATGACCGTGGGATCAGACGTGTACGAGCCGTTGGGTTGTTTCAGTCTGGCGATGGTGCGAGGGCCGCCAGCTGGCCGCAGCATACGGGTAAGGAGAGGACACGGCTTCTCGCCGCCACGCAACCAGGCATGACGTGTACTGCGCGCAGCGCCAGCAGCAGCGGCCACAGCCGCGGCAGCCGCTGTGCAGCGCGCGCGCACCGCCGCTGGCGCTGCCGCCTGCACGTCGCCGCCAGCCTCCACCGCGGCGGTAGCGGCAATTTTTAAGATTGCGTGTTTACAGGAAAGGACACGCCGAGCTCGCAAGCGAGCAAGGGGCAATTTTTAAGATTGCGTGTTTACAGGAAAGGACACGCCGAGCTCGCAAGCGAGCAAGGGGCATACTCGGGCCCTGGGCTGACATAAGCCAGAGGGATCCACCCTGCGACCGGAAACCACCGCCAGGTTTTGCTGCCCACTTTCAAGTCCTCAGTCCGGCAACTCCACGCACAGTGTGTCGAAACCAAGCCAGACACCCGGATGCATGACCCGTCACAGCCACACCGCACAGCTTCCTCATTGCCAAGTCCAAAGAAGCAATGCTTCAGTTTTAGGTCTTTTGGTGGTGGTGCCCCCGCACAACACGGCGCGGACAGGCCAGTGGTCCGCCGTCATCCGCATCAAACAGAAACACCACTCATTTCGCACGCCACGAAGCAGGGTCGCCCCCGCCGCGCGGACGTGACTGGGCGTCTTTGCGTGCCTGCGGCACAGTCTGGTCCTGGCCCTAAGGCCCAACACGGGGCAGCGCCCTCACATCAATCGTGCCAACGGCACAGTCTGGTCCCGGCCTACAGGCCCAACACAGGGCAGCGCCCCGAACAACCCACCAAGACATACAACTCGCTACCGACACGTTGCATCCACTAACACGGCAACCCGGCGTGCAGCATTCCGGCGCTGCGCCTCCTCGCCAGGCTTTTAACGGCAGTCTGGCACCGGCTGGAAAGAAGGCTGTCGAGCATCCTCAGTGGAGCGCCATGCCGACAGCGAGATGTCCATCGAGGCTTGCGCCCGGCCACAGACGGCTACGAGAGCCGCCAGCAACCTGCACACACAAACGCCGTAACAGCAGCAACAAGGAAGAACCCGCCCGGCCGGCCGCGGGAGCCGCGGACCAGCCGCCACGGAACTTCGAGGTCTTGGGTGGCGCTGAGCGCCCGTCGGCGCCTAAATCGGCATTCCTAGCAGTCAGAGAGCTCGTATCGAGCTACAAAAAGTTTGCATATCACGCCAAAGTCGACGAAACAGAAATGTCAGTCGAGCCCCCTCACGAGCCAAGGCTCGGAGGCTAGGGTTGGAGCCCTAGAGGCGTATGTAATTTTTAAGACGCCCCTCTGTCAACCATCTGCGCGGGTTCGCCGACCCTGGGTCGGCGGACGCGCACTCCCTGAGGACGCCGAGATAGCGCCCCGGGCACATTCCATCGTATAAAACTATACCTCGGAGCCCCATAACGCCTCTCGGCGCCTTGAAAACGCCCGGGTGCGAGCAGCGCGCGACAAACATGTATGATATAATTAGCTCCTACATTTCGCCCGCGATTTCTATCCGCAATCCCTCTAATTTTAACCTTACAATTTTAATACCGCATACAAATTACAAGGGAGCCGCAGTTGCCAGCGACGCCGAGGTAACCGCGGCCTGGATCCAAGCTCGCCCAACCTTCACATCACAGACGTCTTACACCGGGGTCTGGACAGACCCCGGCTTTGGGGGGTGTAAGTGGCCGTGTGTGTGTGTGTGTGTGTGTGTGTGTGTGTGTGTGTGTGGGTTCGTTTGTCGCGACCCCGGGTCAGCGAGAAGCAGCGTCGCGCAGAGGGCGCCAGGCGCGCGGCAGGCAGCGCAGGGCGATAGAATGTAAAACATAAAAGAGCGATAGAGCGAGCGAGCGCGGGAAGAGCGCGCACTTGGCGAGCTCGGTCAGCGACAACGGGCGTCGCGCAGAGGGCGCCAGGCACGCGGCCCGCAGCGCAGAGCGATAGAATGTAATATTATATATTGAAATGTGTATAGGCATGATGAAACGAGCACTTGGCGAGGTCGGCCGAGAACGCGGACCTGCGAAAGCCCCCATGTAGGGCAGCACGCAAGTCGAGAAGGTAGAGGAATACTGCTATTTACGCGTAACAAACAGAGCGAGCTCATAAAGGCCATGCTAGGAAAGGACCGATTGGGCGGCGAGAGTGCCGATTTGTGCAAGACACATTCGCCCTGGATTGGTCCGTTCGATAAACTGCAACTCGAAATATATCAACAGGTGATAAGCCATAGAAAGCAATGCGACTCAGGACATGCGGCTTGCGATACCAGAAAACACGAGCGCAGCGAGCAATCAGCGTACCTGTAAATTACAGCGCGATTGCGAGCAGATTACACATCTTGTATCGGCCTATAAGAGCAGACTGGCGAGCAGTGAATGCGCCGAGCGAGGATGGAGCCTGCGCCTGGAAAGCTCGGCATGAACGCGCGGACTGGGGTATCGGCAACAGACAAGCTCAAAGTCGCATTGCAGGTGACTTTGAGCGAGCCCTTCGCATGTGCGGGTGCCAGTGCCCAGCGGGCACTCGCCGCCGGCACAGGGCCCCGAGGTCCAAGTGGGGGTGTGTGGGGGTGATTAGTTGCGCAGCGCCACGCCATCGCACGTTTTCTATTTGGCCAGATATCAAAGCCAGCAGCATGTTCCACTAGCGGCAGCTTGTGGGTGTTAACAGTGGTGCCCAGGCGGGGGGGGGGGGGGTGACAGCCGTGGTGCCCGCTTGGGCAGTTCCAGCATCCTTCAGCGCAAGCAGTATTGATAGTGGCGGGCACGGGGGCTGCCGAGTGCGGGGCGTCGCGTCCTTGCACCTTGTGTGCTTGGCCAGCTGCCGGGCACCGCTGTGGCCACGACTTGGCTGGACAGCGAGCAACAGCATGCGGGTGACAGCAGTGTTGCCCGCTTCTCCCGCTCCCTCGGGGCTGGGTGGGGCTGGGCTGGGCTGGGCTGGGCTGGGCGGCGGGCTGGGCAGGGCTGGGCGCGGCGGGACAGGCTGGACAGGGCTGGGCGGGGTGGGGTGGGGGGGTAGCCATCCATAGGATGGTGTGGGGGGCGACAGCTGTGGTTCCCGCTTGGGCGCTCACAGCATCGTGCCGCGCCAAGCTTCAGCAGTATTGCTAGTAGCGGGCACGGAAGCTGCTGTGTGTGGGGCGCAGCACCCTTACATGTTGTGTGCTTGGCCAGCTGCTGGGCGCCCCTGTGGCCGCGACTTCACTGCCAAAGGCGGGGTGGCGAGCAACAGCGTGCGGGCGACAGCAGTGGTGCCCGCTTGGGTGCTCACAGCATCGCGCCGCGCCAGGCTTCAGCAGTATTGCTAGTAGCGGGCACGGAAACTGCTATGTGCGGGGCGCAGCACCCTTGCATGTTGTGTGCTTGGCCAGCTGCCGGGCGCCGCTGTGGCCGCGACTTTGCTGCCAAAGGCGGGGTGGCAAGCAACAGCATGCGGGCGACAGCCACGGTTCCCGCTTGGGCGCTCACAGCATCGCACCACGCCAAGCTTCAGCAGTATTGCTAGTGGCAGGCACGAGGGCTGCTGTGTGCGGGGTGCAGCGCCCTTGCACGTTATGTGCTTGGCCAGCTGCCGGGCGCCCTTGTGGCCGTGACTTCACTGCCAAAGGGGGGGGGGCGGCGAGCAACAGCATGAGGGCCACAGAAGTGTTGCCTGCTTGGGTGCTCACAGCATCGCGCCACGCCAAGCTTCAGCAGTATTGCTAGTAGCGGGCACGGAAGCTGCTGTGTGCGGGGCGCCGCACCCTTGCCTGTTGTGTGCTTGGCCAGCTGCCGGGCGCCCCTGTGGCAGCGACTTCACTGCCAAAGGTGGGGTGGCGAGCAACAGCGTGCGGGCGACAGCAGTGTTGCCCGCTTGGGCGCTCACAGCATCGCGCCACACCAAGCTTCAGCAGTATTGCTAGTAGCGGGCAAGGAAGCTGTTGTGTGCGGGGCGCCGCGCCCTTGCACGTTATGTGGTTGGCCAGCTGTCAGGCGCCGCTGTGGTCACGATTTCGCTGCCAAAGGCGGGGTGGCGAGCAACAGCGTGCGGGCGACAGCAGTGGTGCCCGCTTGGGCGCTCACAGCATCGCACCGCGCCAAGCCCCAGCAGTATTGCTAGTGGCAGGCACGGGGGCTGCTGTGTGCGGGGCGCAGCGCCCTTGCACGTTATGTGCTTGGCCAGCTGTCAGGCGCCGCTGTGGCCACGATTTCGCTGCCAAAGGGGGGGTGGCCAGCAACAGCATGTGGGCGACAGCAGCGTTGCCCGCTTGGGCGCTCACAGCATCGCGCCACACCAAGCTTCAGCAGTATTGCTAGTAGCGGGCACGGAAGCTGCTGTGTGCGGGGTGCCGCGCCCTTGCATGTTGTGTGCTTGGCCAGCTGCTGGGCGCCCCTGTGGCCGCGACTTCACTGCCAAAGGTGGGGTGGCGAGCAACAGCGTGCGGGCGACAGCAGTGGTGCCCGCTTGGGTGCTCACAGCATTGCGCCGCGCCAAGCTTCAGCAGTATTGCTAGTAGCGGGCACGGAAGCTGCTGTGTGCGGGGCGCAGCACCCTTGCATGTTGTGTGCTTGGCCAGCTGCCGGGCGCCCCTGTGGCCGCGACTTCACTGCCAAAGGCGGGGTGGCGAGCAGCAGCGTGCGGGCGACAGCAGTGTTGCCCGCTTGGGTGCTCACAGCATCGCGCCGCACCAAGCTTCAACAGTATTGCTAGTAGCGGGCACGGAAGCTGCTGTGTGCGGGGTGCCGCGCCCTTGCATGTTGTGTGCTTGGCCAGCTGCCGGGTGCCCCTGTGGCAGCGACTTCACTGCCAAAGGTGGGGTGGCGAGCAACAGCGTGCGGGCGACAGCAGTGTTGCCCGCTTGGGCGCTCACAGCATCGCGCCGCGCCAAGCTTCAGCAGTATTGCTAGTAGCGGGCAAGGAAGCTGTTGTGTGCGGGGCGCCGCGCCCTTGCACGTTATGTGGTTGGCCAGCTGTCAGGCGCCGCTGTGGTCACGATTTCGCTGCCAAAGGCGGGGTGGCGAGCAACAGCGTGCGGGCGACAGCAGTGGTGCCCGCTTGGGTGCTCACAGCATTGCACCGCGCCAAGCCCCAGCAGTATTGCTAGTGGCAGGCACGGGGGCTGCTGTGTGCGGGGCGCAGCGCCCTTGCACGTTATGTGCTTGGCCAGCTGTCAGGCGCCGCTGTGGCCACGATTTCGCTGCCAAAGGGGGGGTGGCCAGCAACAGCATGCGGGCGACAGCAGCGTTGCCCGCTTGGGCGCTCACAGCATCGCGCCACACCAAGCTTCAGCAGTATTGCTAGTAGCGGGCACGGAAGCTGCTGTGTGCGGGGTGCCGCGCCCTTGCATGTTGTGTGCTTGGCCAGCTGCTGGGCGCCCCTGTGGCCGCGACTTCACTGCCAAAGGCGGGGTGGCGAGCAACAGCGTGCGGGCGACAGCAGTGGTGCCCGCTTGGGCGCTCACAGCATCGCGCCGCACCAAGCTTCAACAGTATTGGTAGTAGCGGGCACGGAAGCTGCTGTGTGCGGGGTGCCGCGCCCTTGCATGTTGTGTGCTTGGCCAGCTGCCGGGTGCCCCTGTGGCCGCGACTTTGCTGCCCAAGGGGGGGCGGCGAGCAACAGCGTGCGGGCGACAGCAGTGTTGCCCGCTTGGGTGCTCACAGCATTGCACCGTGCCAAGCCCCATCAGTATTGCTAGTAGCGGGCAGCGTGTGGGCTAGAGCAGTCATGCTTGTCCCGGCACCAGCAGCACCGCTTCCTGCCAGGCCCTCGTCGGCGGCTCGGACCATGGCAGCATTGCAAGTGGCGGGTGCAGTGGATGGCCGGGTGCAGAGCGCCGCACCCTTGCATGTTGTTTCCTTGGCCAGCTGCTGGGCGCCGCTGTGGCCGCGACTTTGCTGCCAAAGGCGGGGTGGCAAGCAACAGCATGCGGGCGACAGCAGCGTTGCCCGCTTGGGTGCTCACAGCATCGCGCCGCGCCAAGCCCCAGCAGTATTGCTAGTGGCAGACACGGGGGCTGCTGTGTGCGGGGCGTCGCACCCTTAAGTGTTGTTTGCTTGGCCAGCGGTAGTGGTGCCCGTGCCAGCATCGGTGGTGGTGTGGGGCCCCCGATCATGTCTGTAACACTCCAAAGTGGGCAGGAGCCCATCGAACTGCACAATCGCACAGACTTACACGGCCATGGATCCACCCCCACTTCTGAGTGGCACCGGGATGCAGCAGGTCATATGGGCTGGAGAATGTGCTCTAAAGCGTGGGTTGTGGCGGGGAAGTACTGAGAGGGAAGCAGTGGCGGTGGGTCAGAGCATGCTTTGGGCGGCTTTGCCGGCTCCACGGGCATGGTGCGGGCACGGAAGCTGCTGTGTGCGGGGTGCCGCGCCCTTGCATGTTGTGTGCTTGGCCAGCTGCTGGGCGCCCCTGTGGCCGCGACTTCACTGCCAAAGGCGGGGTGGCGAGCAACAGCGTGCGGGCGACAGCAGTGGTGCCCGCTTTGGCGCTCACAGCATCGCGCCGCACCAAGCTTCAACAGTATTGGTAGTAGCGGGCACGGAAGCTGCTGTGTGTGGGGTGCCGCACCCTTGCATGTTGTGTGCTTGGCCAGCTGCCGGGTGCCCCTGTGGCCGCGACTTTGCTGCCCAAGGGGGGGCGGCGAGCAACAGCGTGCGGGCGACAGCAGTGTTGCCCGCTTGGGTGCTCACAGCATTGCACCGTGCCAAGCCCCATCAGTATTGCTAGTAGCGGGCAGCGTGTGGGCTAGAGCAGTCATGCTTGTCCCGGCACCAGCAGCACCGCTTCCTGCCAGGCCCTCGTCGGCGGCTCGGACCATGGCAGCATTGCAAGTGGCGGGTGCAGTGGATGGCCGGGTGCAGAGCGCCGCACCCTTGCATGTTGTTTCCTTGGCCAGCTGCTGGGCGCCGCTGTGGCCGCGACTTTGCTGCCAAAGGCGGGGTGGCAAGCAACAGCATGCGGGCGACAGCAGCGTTGCCCGCTTGGGTGCTCACAGCATCGCGCCGCGCCAAGCCCCAGCAGTATTGCTAGTGGCAGACACGGGGGCTGCTGTGTGCGGGGCGTCGCACCCTTAAGTGTTGTTTGCTTGGCCAGCGGTAGTGGTGCCCGTGCCAGCATCGGTGGTGGTGTGGGGCCCCCGATCATGTCTGTAACACTGCAAAGTGGGCAGGAGCCCATCGAACTGCACAATCGCACAGACTTACACGGCCATGGATCCACCCCCACTTCTGAGTGGCACCGGGATGCAGCAGGTCATATGGGCTGGAGAATGTGCTCTAAAGCGTGGGTTGTGGCGGGGAAGTACTGAGAGGGAAGCAGTGGCGGTGGGTCAGAGCATGCTTTGGGCGGCTTTGCCGGCTCCACGGGCATGGTGCGGGCCGCAAATGCACAAGTCAGGAGCGAGTTCAGCAAACTCGTCATTCTTATGAGCTTCATTGGCGCAATAGTATCGGGGTGCTAAGATAATATTATTTGTGTTGAGGCTTGGGAGCAAATGGCCTTGAGCTGGCATTCGGCCTTCCATGGTAACCGCTATCTCAAACCGCGAGCTTCCCCTTAATTGAGATGATCCAATGAATACGTTGCGCCTATACATCAGCGATTACGCAGAGAGCTCTGCGCGCGAGGCCTCAGCGAGGAAGGGGCATGGTACCCCTCGGTGACTGAACCAAGTGTTCCCCAGTTCTCTTTTCGACCTTTTCCAATCCTTGCTACTGCACTGCTTCGGATATTTCTTCACATCTTTTTATTTGCTCAGTCGGTTCATTCGTTCATGCATGCGCAGACACCAACTCGCAGACCGATCATCGGCCCATGCGAACTTCCGCGGTGTTTGCATGGGGCGCAATATGTTCGAAATCACCAGAGGAACACATGGGCATGGTAGAGGACGCAGGGCAATGATGTCCGCTCACACGCCACTGGCACGCCCCCAAGACCCCCCACCCTGGCCAGGCCCCCCCCCCCCCCACACACACGCGCGCCCCGCCACCCCCTCGCGCAGCGGGCGCACCCCTGTGAGCTACGGCACCCAAGTCGCAGACTTGTACATACACTGTAATACCAAAGGGCCAATGCCGCCGAGAGCGCCTCGAAAGCGTGAGCGAGCGAGACAAACATACATTTACCTTCCAAGTTGACACCGCGATTCTTGCCCGCGCTTGCTCCATAATTTTATGTATAAGTTAATGACCTCTGAATAATGACAAGGGAGCCAAAGTCGCGAGCGACGCCGAAGTAACCGCGGCCTGGATCCAAGCTCGCCCAAACTTCACATCACAGACGTCTTACACCGGGGTCTGGACAGACCCCGGCTTTATGAGTTATGCTGCCCTATGTATAGACAAGATGGACAACTTGACCGACCCTGGGTCAATCATGCGTACTTTCTGAATAGCGCGTTTCGCGAGCGCCGAGCAAGTGCAATCGAAAGGCCGCGTTGCACAGGCGCCAAAAGTCGCGCTGGTTTCGCGCATAATCGAGTCTGCGACAAATTAATTTGCTGCAGCAATTGTAATCGCGAGCAAGTTCGCGTGGAGCGGCCTTTCGGCCGACCTGGGTTGTGCTATCAGCTTCTACATGCAAGCGCTATCGAATAGCCTTGTGGGTTTTCAAAGAACAGTGAAATTTTCACAGGGCGGTTACTGAAAATTCACCGCGACTTCCCAGCCAACATCCCGAGCATGCGCATGCCAGGCAGGAACCCCGGCCCACTCCCCACGAGGTCCACGACCGCTTCCCACCCTTTCTTTAACATTTTCACAGAGCGATTACTGAGATTCGACTGCGACATCCCGACATTCAGTGCATGCCACGAATCCCGGCCCACTCCAACTCTCTCCCGGTCCATACCCTCCCTCCGCATGGACCTCATCCCCAGCCTCGTCCCACCCTTTCCAGACCGAGAAGCAGCACACTCAATAGGCCAGATCATTTCGCGTTCGCAATTTAGCGCATGTCCGTCATGCGTGTAGGCGCACGGAATCAACCGCCGGCGCCCCGGAGCAGAAGCGCGCACGCGGCGTGCTTGCTGCGGAGGACCTGCTAGAGGCGCAAGAGCTGTTGGCTGGGGCAGCAGGGCCGCCGCTGCTGAGTCCTACAGGCAAGCGCCTTGAGCAGGCAGCAGCCGGCGCCCTCACGGATCCTGCTGAGGTGCTGGGGCTGACACACGAGCGCCTGGCGCAAGAGTGCGCTATCAACAACAAGGCGTACAGGTTCTACAAGTGACGCGAGCTAATCACTGCGAAGGAGCACTTCTCGTACCACGACGCCACAGCCCTGAACGACCTGCGCTGGAACGATGGGGCGTTCCTGCGCAGTGACGACGAGGCGCTGCGGCTGCAACTGCGGTTTGCTGAGGACGCCATTCATAGAGCGTCGTGCGCTGACCATTACCCGGGAGCCCTCCGTGCGATTCCACCACCGCATGGGCAACCGCTGAAGCCCCCAACCCACATTGAGTACTGAGCATTGCGCTTATTAGATATATTAGGCATGATAGACTGTTGAAGAGAGGTGTGTGTGTAGCATGGGAAGACTGGCGGCAAGTGCTCATGGAGTTGGCAAGGGGCAAGAAGGGAAGACTGGCGGCAAGTGGCGGAGTGAGTGATTGCACCCAACGGACGAGCATACAACGCAATGACGACATATAATTAGGTATTCATATTATAATCATGCTTATTACAGTATTCAAAAGCGAACAGATATGAAAAATGTGACTTTTGGGGGTTTGGGGGTCCAGGTTCGGGGGCAGGTCCCCCTTCAAACCCCCCAACATATTATGACATATTTGGCAACTTACACGCGGTCATCTTGTACATATGCTAAAGAGCCCACAGCCCGAGTCTCGCCTGAGCGCAAGTTGCCAAGCTATGTTTTTTGGGGGGTGGGGTTCAAAAGTGCACTTTTCCTGCATGGGGCCACCCCCTTGTGGGTAACACGTGCCCACTTGCTTTCGACGCTCACCAGCTTTCCTTGCTGCCTGCTAGCTTCGACAACGTCATCCCGCCCACTTCGCATTCACATTTTAGCGTATGTCCGTATCTACACCAGCGCCATGGACTTTACAGGCAGCCACGGCCCTGCAGCTTGGCCGCGATGCGCGCGCCCAGCTGCGGGTCCGCCTGGGACCAGTAGCCCACCCAGATGCGCCGGATCTCCTGCAACAGGCAGCGGCACGCGCACGCCGTACTGAAGGAGTCTTTCGCAGGCCTAATCAGTCACGCAAGCCTCAAACTCTAAAGGTGCTTTGCAGTGATACCCCAACAAAGAGACCTGACGGGGGTTCCGGCACCAGGGGCTCACCTGCGTGCAGCGCGGGTCCGCGAGCATGTCCGCCACCCGCACCACAAACCGCTCCTGACGCGCCGCGTCAAAGCCGCGCCAGCGGCCGCCCGCCTGTGCGCCGATTGACAAGCAGGGGCCGCGTTAGTCCATCCAGGCACACACTCGTCAGCTGATTCTTCAGTCTCACTCAGCAGCAGGTATGCAGCGGGCCAGGCATTTTAGGAATGCGGACATCCCGCGCGAAAGGGGCGGCCCCCACACACCTGCATGAAGTTGTTCTCCTTGGCGATCACTATCTTCTCGCGGCGCCCAGACAGCGGCGCAGTCGATACCACCGCCACACGCTCCGCGTTGCGCACCGGGTCGAACCTGTTCAAGATGGGCGTCAGGACGTTCAGGAATTGCTTACATGCACCGAACTGGACCAGGAAAGTGGCGCCCACGCACGTCCGTGAGGACAAACCCACCGCACCTGAAGCCACCCTTGCTCCCAGCCCGCCCGCCCCCTCGCCCGCCTTACGCACACACCTGCTGGGGAAGTAGTTGATCTCCTCGTCGCGGTGCATGAAGTTCATGAAGCCCTCGTGGTGGTTGTTGTGGTGCGGGGCACGCGGCGCATTCACCGGCAGCAGCAGGTAGTTGGGGCCCAGGCGGTGCCGCTGCGTGAGGGTGAAGTGTTGACAGCAACGCGAGGGTAAAAATGATAAAACGTATTGCGCCCATCCACCCATCCGGCAACCCACCTGCGTGTCGGCGTAGGAGAAGATGCGCGTCTGCAGCAGCTTGTCGTCGCTGTACCCGATACCTGCAAGTCAGTAAAGAAGGGCATATTAGAGAGAGGGAAGTAAAGTTGTAGCACACTACGAGTCGCCTCAACGTGAATATGCCCAGCCCGCCCTGATTCATCTGGTCGTCGATAGAAGCGCTGTAGCCTGTAGGATTCTTGGCCGCGGGTATGGGCAAATGTGCGAACCAAGGCTGCCAGACGCCCTTTGATTTGTGTACGCAACCGGGCAGTCGTACGTCCCATTCATTACAGCCCCAAGCTTTGAAGCCTCTCTTTGCCCGTGGTGCCTTACCCGGCACAATGATGGCGGGGCAGAAAGCCACCTGCTCGTTCTCGTTGAAAAAGTTGTCCACGTTGCGGTTGAGCACCATGCGCCCCACTGGCTGCATAGGGAACAGCGACTCAGGCCAGGTCTTGGTCACGTCCAGCGGGTCAAAGTCAAACCTGGGACAGTTGCAGGTGCGGAAGGCCAGACAGGCGCGGGCAAATGATTAAGACATATAGAGAGACAAAGATAACTCCAGAAAAACTCAAGGGGTTTGGAATGAACTGCCTCACACTCACACACGCACGCACGCACGCACGCGCACACGCACACGCACGCGCACGCGCACGCGCACGCGCACACGCACGCGCACACGCACGCACGCACACACGCACACATACACACATACACACACCAGCCAACAACTTCTTCGCGACAATCCTATGGGTTTTATGGCATGGTCTACGTCGCGTTTATTCTACCGTCACGGAGCTGTCGGCGCGGCATCGCAACAGCGCTCTACACCGGCTATACTAACGACTACCGCGGCCGCATCGCCCTTGCGGCTGCCCGCACCGCCCACACCGCTACCGGCGCGCCCCAAGCCGCCGCCAACCCCGGCCCGACCCCACCACCACCGCCGCCCGGCACGCTGGCGGAGCTCACCCGCCGCTTCGTCACCCAGCCTACCAACCCGCACGCCATCACCCTACCCCGCCGGCGCCCGGGCGCCGTCATGCGCCCCAGAACGCTGGCGCGGACCACCGCCTGTGGAGCTCTGGGCCACCACTATATGGCGTTAGCACTCAGGGGGGTACTTGTGTTGCGTGCGTGTGCATACCGACGCGGCCACTGCGGCCGCGAACATCCCTAGTCTCGGTGCTGCGGTGGAGCGGGGAGCGGGGGGCCAGCCCCCGCCAGCCCACGGCATGCCTCACTCATATACAGCCGGGGTCAGCGGGGTCACTGCGGCTTATCGGGTTGGGCGACGCCACAAGGGGTTGCGCGGGTTTTGCGTAGGGGTTTGGCACGTTCCGCAAGTCTGCAACCGCGCCCGCCACTGTGTCCCATTCCGCCGCGTTGTCTTATGCGCGCCGCTTGCCCTGCCTCGCCCTCTCCTCCACTAGAGAGGAGAGCAGTTTTCCGGGTTGAGATTGGGCGGGCTGCGTGTCTCTTAGCTTGCTTGCTGCACGCCGTTCGCATCGCCACCTCTTTTCCTTTGCCATGCCCGTGACACTTTCGCGCTGCCGCCCTCAGCCTATGCTTCCTCTGCCGCCTGTAAGTGAGACTACGGACAGTGGGCGGGAATCAGGGAATTAGGCGTGCCAGGTAAACGTTTTTAGGCGCATGTCACAAGCATTGGGTGCATGTCAGGGTCGGTTTGCTTCGTGAACGCCCGACGGGTTCCAGGCTATTTCTGCGGGTAAGTATGACTACCAGGGCTACGCGGTACCGTCCAAGCGGTATTTAGTAGGTATAAGTAAGTAACTCCGAGCGATTGCGGGGAATTCTCTCTGTTTCCGTTTGCACACACACACACACACACAGGCTGCGGGGTCGCTGGACTCAGCCCCGTAGCCACCTGTCGCTGTGCTGTCGTGTGCGGTGTGACGTCTGTCCGGTGCGCGTGTTGCTGCGGTGTTGGCCCTTCAGCCTAGTGGTTGGTGAGCCCGCTGGGCCCTGCGTTGTTGTACCAGCAGTAACCCTTCTGAGGTTGCTGGCGTGGTCCAGGTTGGTTGGAGCGTCCCCCCGGTGGACTCCAGAGCTTGGCTGCGCTCTGGGCAGGGGAGACGCATGATAGCGGCAGCGTGTGGCCTAAATGCCTCGCTGTCGCTGGCTGTCCCGAGTACTCGCTCACGAGACTCGTCAGGCCGCCTGTAAACCCGTTGTTACACACACACACACACACACACACACACACACACACACACACACACACACACACACCACACCACACCACACCACACACACACACACACCACACACCCACCCCACACACCACCCCCACCCCCACACACCCACACCCCACACCCCAACCAACACACACCACACACCAACACACACACGATCACGAGACTCGTCAGGCCGCCTGTAAACCCGTTGTTACACACACACCACACACCAACACACACACCACACATCAACACACACACACACACACACACACACACACACACACACACACACACACACACACACACACACACACACACACATGCTGCACGCACGGTGTCGACCCTTCCTCTCCTTGTGCTTTCCTCACACACACACACACACGCTCTACAGCACCCACTTGTCCTCGTCCGCGGGGTCCATGGTCTGGATCATGAGCGTCCACTCCGGGTAGTCGCCTGCAGGGGGAGGAGCGTGCGAGTGGCGGGAGGTTGCACGAGGCCCAGGCCAAGGCGCACAGGTTACTCATGCCTATTATCAACCCTGCTCCTGCAACTCAGCGCCAGCACCCTACGCAACCCACCCGCCGCGATGGCGTCGTACAGGTCCTTGGTGGCGTGGCTGTGGTTGGCGCCGCCCACCAGCACCGCCTCGTCGTCCAGCAGGTACTTTTCGCCCGCCTTGGGCACCCAGTGGAACTTGACGTACGTCTCGCGGCCCGCCTTGTTAATCAGCTTCATGGTGTGCACGCCAAAGCCCGGCATGTGCCGGTAGTTGAGCGGGATGCCGGCGTCGTCCAGCAAGAACGTCAGCTGGGGCCGACCAGGTGCAAAGGGCAACACGGATTCAAGCGGGTGCACTGGACACGCATGTATGTAGATGAAATGCGAGGAAGACCAAACCGGGGGCGGAACATGACGTGTGTGCCGTGTCAACTGCACGCAATGCCAACCCCGCACATCTGCGGCTTCCCGCCCTTGTCCGCAAGTTGCCCCTAATCCTCCCCATCTCCCTATGCCTCACCATGTGGCAGGACTCGGGGTGGTGGGACAGGAAGTCCATGATGCGCCAGGCTTCCTGGATGTGGCTCTTGGGGTTGGGCTTGAAGGCGTGCACCATGTCCGGGAACTTCATGCCGTCGCGGATAAAGAACACCTGGACAGGTGTTGTCGGGCAGCGGGCGGGGAGGGTTTGCAGGGAAGGGGTAGTTCAATCCAGTTCCCACCCACATCGACCAGTGCAATTTCACAAAAACCAGAACCATAAATTGCGGAGAGGATTACACCGTGGGATTACACTCTTGTTTGTTCTTGTCGTTGGTAACAGCAGTATCCCATGCCCGCAACCAGCCGGCCCTTTCCCTGTCCGTCTCCCACAATCCTCCAGATTCCCAGACCTTCCCTGCACCCTCCCCTCACCCGGGTGCGCACGAACATGGCGGCTAAGGTCTACCACCACGGGTGATGAAGCAATACGATTGGCTTCCTCCAGTAAAGGTGGGTAAGCGTCTTCATGCTGCCACATCTCCCCGTTACGGCCCCATGTGTCATGCCCCCATCGACGACTTGCCGGCATGTTGTTGCCGACCATGTCAAAGTTGCCCTCGCGCGTGTAGAACTTGACCGCGAAGCCGCGGGGGTCGCGCAGGGTCTCAGGCGAGCCCCGCTCGTGCACCACCGTGGAGAAGCGCACAATCACGGGCGTCTGCGGGACATCATTACATTCAAGTGATGGTTTGCTAGTAACCGCGGCCTTCACCGTCCACGATGGCACAGCATTCACCGTCCCTAGCCCCAGCCAAGTCCCCAGTCCCCAGCTGCTCTGGACTGCGTCAACTGCCGCTACTGCAAGCTTACCCAACAACCTAAGATGATGTGCAGTAACTAGCATATGGCTACTGCCCCCGCTCGCAAGGCCCCTGCTGCATGCCCCAACCCATTTAGTCCCCACCTGCACTCCCGGTGCGCGCAGGAAGTCCGCGGCCGTCAAGGCCGAAATGTCGTGCGTCACCTGTGTGCGCAGACAGGCACACACTACGTAGTCGCATGCACATGACCAGAAACATCCCTGCAATCAGCCAACTGGTTGCACGCAAAGCTGGACCGGTACGACGACATGGTCTGGCTGTGCGCATGCGGCCTGCGCACGCACCTCGAAAAAGCCCTTGGCCGCTGCGCCGCGGGCGTGCACGACGCGCTCCGGGATGCGCTCGCGGTCAAACTGCGCCAGTTTCTCCACCAGGTGGTAATCCTGGGGGTTGACAGAAAGGCGGGCGTGGGAGTGCAGCGGGAGTGCAGCGGGAGTGCCCGCGCCGGAGGTACAAGCGAGCCCCGCCCCCCACCACAGCGCCACGTTCAGCCGCCTCACCTCCAGGAGGATGGGGCCGCGCGGCCCCACGGTCATGGAGTTGTTGTTGTTCCATACCGGAGCACCACTGTTGGTGGTCCAGTAGGGAGTGTTGTAAGCGGACGAGGGCCGAACCTGTTCAAGGCGTGCCGGACAATCCGTGGGTACTCAACGTGGGAACTCTGTCGGCGCAATCAACCGCCTTGTCCAGGTAGCCATTACCAGCAACCGCTGTTATCGGGAAAGTTTTGATGTCCTAGAAGGTCCCCGCGACTGGCCGTCGGCAGCATCCGTTTGCTGGCGTGGCCTTTCTCCCGCGTCACGTGGCTTTGTCGACGCGCTGCCAAGAGCTCATGCTCCCTTCCGCATTACTGACGCAAAATCGATACCGCAGCGAGCGGGCTCGGCAAACTGGGAGCCGCTGGGCTCGCCAGAATGTTTCTCACCTTGGTGGGGTCCATGTCCGGCAGCGCCTAAACACCAGTACTATGAACAGCCCGCTGTGGATGTTGAACTTGCGGGTGCCGCACTCGGGCAAGGAACGCGCGGAAAATGCGAGGTCGCAGGTCGGTGCGGTGGTAGTCGACTAGTGCTGAAGTGCTTTTAGAGAACGCTATCTGCCAGCTCCGCACTTTCGCGGTTTGATAAAATGAAGGCAACGACGTTCCATTCCGGAAGGCGAACGTGACTCAGCAACGGCACGCCCACGATGCAACCGTGCAGTCGCCCCCGCCGCCTCCTCCACTCCCCCACTGTTCCTCCGCCCCGCCCGGGCGATCCCGCCCGCCGCCCCAGCCGTATAACCTCCACCTCTACTACCTCCTCGCCCCGCCCACGTGGGTACGTATTAGGCAGCAAAGGCGCACAGACAAACTTTCTCTAGCGCGCGGTTCCGGTTTCTCTAGCACACCATGCCGCGCCCATGTGCTCGTATCTGTCTTCGTTCGGAACGGATAACGTCTCCATCTGACGAATTTTTGATCTACCGTAGTGCTACGCTCGATTGGTGACACCCGATTGGTGAAAGTCACCAATTCTGTGGCAGAGAATAATGCTGACTGCGCTTCGCCTGCGCCCGTCACCAATTCCTGTGTGTTCTGGATCCAAGTTGGGCGAAAACATAAATATGGCTAACACGGGTGCTAATACGAAAGCAGGCGCCCCGTACGAGCTGTAGTGACCTTCAGACGTGGCTGGTGGATGCGACTGGAAGCGTGGGCGGAAGCAGGCTGGGGCTGGTGCGGTTTTGCAGGCACAATCACCAATCCGGTGACGCCGGTATAATGTGGAGCACTTTTCACCACATGCCTTCACCAAATCTTGTGCTATCGTTCTTAATTCCAGCGCAAATTTTGGCCTTCACCAATCCAGAAATCACCAATCGAGCGTAGCACTACGGTAATCTTGATGCTTCGGCTAATATGCACGGGATTTGGGGGCAAAGAGACGACGGGTGGGCCATGTATGGCACCCCTGATTTATGGAATGTGGGCAGCGGCCCAGGGTAGGTACGTGGAGGTGTCTGGGGAGCGAATATGGGATAGGTGCACTAGCAATTAAGGATGAAAGTGGCAGCGGGAGTAAAACGGCGTGCTAGGAAAAATGCAGGCTGCTGAGGCACAAACACGGGCTGGGGGCATAGCAACCGCACGGACAGGCTGCAAGGATGGCGAAACCCCGAGGCAGGGACCCACTCAAGGTTCCGCCCTTGAGCATTGGCATACGGCAAGCCTCCCGCAAGGGTGCAGCCAGCCATCACGCCGTCGCGAGCATGCCTCGTCATGTCGGTGCTGTATTTTCTGAGTGCAGTTCATTAACTGCGACTGCCACGTATTAGTATTTGCTATTGTCTATTGCATGTAAATAGGTGGCAGGGAAAATTGTGGTTACCTGTGACAGTTTATCTACAGTACAGCCTATTACCAGCCCACCAGCCTCCACGGACCTCGTCGGGCTTCGCTCTCGCGTGCCTTGCCCCTCGCCGTGCGACCGCATTACCGTACTGCTACGCGTGATTCGTAATACCAGAATTCGTGAAACGCTATTTTAGGGGGTCGAAATTTTCACCGGACCTGGGCTTGCGCAGGTCCGGATTTTCACCGTGTTCCCAGAATTCGTGAAATTTCCCCGCGTTTCCTCACTGCATCTCCTCCCACCGCATGCATCTCGGGGTAGCACTATTGGGAGTGCACACACTGCATCATGGAGAGAAATTGTGATTGGCAAAGGGCCGGTTGTGTGGGGATCTGTGCTCATCTGCCCACACATGTCCGGGTGGGAGTGTGTGCACGCGCGCACCAGTATTCGTGAAAGGGCGCCTGCAAAAGCCGGTCTGGATTTTCACCTGCTACCAATTTCGTGAATTTTCACGAAACTGGTATCACGAATCACGCGTAGCAGTACGGTACTGCCGCACAAAGCGCCCCGGCTCTCACCACTTGATCTTTATTCAGCGTGCCGGTTTCCTTTGGGTTCACTTGGTCTTTACTCAGCGTGCCACTTTTGTTTTGGGTTCATTTGGCCTGCTACGTCGCCGCCGGGGCGGCGACACGCTGGGCTGCTGGCTAGTATACCACCGCCCCCGTGGCGACGCGCTGGGCTGCACGACGCCGCCCCCACGGCGACACGCTGGGCTGCTGGCTACGTCACCGCCCCCGCGGTGACACGCTGGGCTGCTGGCTACGTCACCGCCCCCGCGGCGACGCGCTGGGCTGCACAACGCCGCCGCCCCCCCCCCCGCGGCGACACGCTGGGCCGCTGGTTACAGAGCCGCCCCCACGGCGGCACGCTGGGCGCCTGCGCGTCTGCCGGCCGGCCGCACCCACACAGGAGTATTCCATGCGCGCGTGCGCGGCGGCCGCTCCTTACACCCTATGCCCACCACCGGGGATGATGCCAGGGGATCCAGGGGCTCCTTCTGTTTGATGCATGCACCCCACCCCACCCGGCCGGCACCGCCACCCTGTGCGGTCGCCGGTTCATGACGGGTGTGGGGAACCGCAATGCGGTCCGCACCCGTCACTCACCTGCTCTGTTGCGTCGCCCATGCCGCAAGCCATACGACCGGGGATGAGCCATGCAGCTCACACGCTGTGAGCAACATGTCCGTAACGCTGCTCTTTCACTCAACCGCTCCGGTGTCAGTACTTCTTTACTTGTTTGTTTCGCTTCCATTTTCGTTACTCCTTTAGCTCAACCCCCGCAGCCGCAGCCGCAGCCCGCCCAACCCCAGCCCAGCACCGAGCAGCCTCGACTCGCTAGTTGCGCTTGCTTACTTGCCCACCCGTTGCCTTGCCTAGCCCCCTCGTCTTCGTTTCCTCTTCCTTTTACGCTTCCTGCTCTCCCTCTCTTGCCACGCATGTCGTGCTGGGCACCGGTGGCGCTGGCGATTTTCAGGTTGGTCACACCTCGGCCCGGTCGCGACAGCCCGGCGCGCGCCCAGCTCAGCGGTCAGCACCGTACAGCTTACATGAGTGAAGTGGTGGAGCTCCCATGGTAGCAAGGCCTACTAGCCCAAGGCCCAGAGTAGGCTGTCGGCGTTGCAGGTGGCACGCCCCTGAGGTCTAGAGCAGGGTGTTCGTACTAGTTCCAGTACGCTTTCGCTGGCTCGCGAACTGCGTCAGCAGGTCCCTCCTGTAACCAATGCAATCTTACAGCCCACTGGCGGTGTCGGGCCGGCTTTTGTCAGCGGTTACCGTCCGTCTGAGGTAATGTGGCCGCTCATTCCTCCTGACCGCTCACCCTCCTCTCGTGCTGCTTGCTAGAAACGACGTCAACTTCCAGTCGGTTTCGCAATTCGCATTCGCAAATTAGCGCATGTCCGTACCATGTGTCGGAATATTATGGGCATAGGGTAATAGCAACCGCACAGGAAAGGTGCAGGAATTCGACACTTCGTGCGCGCCGGCACGGGTTGGGGGCAGAGACCCCGAAACGCAAGCCGGGACGTTGCGGGCACGGTCATTTCATAGGCGGGCAGCTGATGCCTGTGTGAAAGCACGAGGACAAGAAAGGTGGTCCTCCCATGCGGGAAAAAGTGGGCTGAGCCCACACCACATGCAGTAGTCTGAGGCCGAAGGTTTTGAAACGCCTCATCTCCCAGACAAAGCTGGGGTCGGTTTGTACAGGCATCGCCCGCCATAAATCTAGTTGCATCCAGCTATAAAGCGCAAGTACAGCAACACAGAATCCAGATACATCCAGCCAATTCATGCCATCTCGCCACACATTGAAGCGGGCTGTGCAGAGCCAGACCCCGGAGGAGGCACCCTTTACCGGCGTCAGTGGCAAGCGCGTGTCAGACTTTGTGGACAGCATGCGTGGTGCTGGTATCGCCTTGCGCGCGTCGGCGACATGCGATAGCATCGACTCACAGGTAGGCGTGTCAACAGCAATAGAACGTGGATTGGCGATAGTTGGGGTCTGTGGACTCTGGGGCGGGAGAGCCATGGGCAGCCGGCTTTACCTGCCCTTGATTTACCTCGTGCTCACATCTCAATCTCTTTCGTCCGACGCAGGCACAGCTGCGGTAGCTGCAGCGCGTAAAGGCGGGCTCAGGCTACCGGCTGGTGGGCGACGAGGACCTGGGTGGCTTGGGCGGGCCCAGCCGGGCCGCAGAGCTGCAGCAGGAGCAGGACGACCTGCTGGCTCTATACAGCGCTGTGGAGTGCTGCCCGGCGGACAGCTGTACCGCCGCCCAATCCAGCTTTTGAGCTGCTTCGGGCGCTACTTGTCTGGGCCGTTTCTGGCTCGGACGGCCCCGCGGCTGGCAGAGCTAGAAGCCGCCGCTGCTGCGGAGCAGGCCCGTGCAGTGAAGCAGGCCGCCAAGAGGAAGCAGTTGCTGACGAGGCTGGGGCCCCGGCAGTGGCGGCGGCGGGGGAGGTGGGTGCAGCCGGAGGAGCTGGGGTGGAGGCGGCACCAGCAGGCACCACAGTGGGGCTGCACATAGACACCTTGCCAACAGCAAAGCAGGCCAAGGTGGAGAATCTGCGCACGGTCATGCGCTCGGCAGAGCAGCTCACCTGCAGCATCTTGGCGCTGCCGCAGCAGGCGCCGGAGACGGCTGCAGAGATGCCCGCCTACTGCGCCCGGCTAGCCAGGCTGACCACGGCGGCGCATGACATGCTGTTTGCTGTAATCGACTAAATCGACGCACAGCGGCTACCGGCGGACAAATCCTCACCAACATGCTCACCTCCTATGACAACACCATCCGGCGGCTGGTCTGCATGTTGTTCGTGCACGGCAAGGCCGGCCAGCCGGTCATCCATGCTGCCTTCGCCGCAGTCAATCAGGCCCTGGCGGAGGCTGCACCAGGTGCCGCCGAGGGAGTGCTGGCCTGCCGATACGTTGACTGCGAGCACTCCTTCCTCTGCGATAGTAGCGGGCCGCTGCCCAGCAACCGGCTGCAGGCGCTCCGGCGGTCAGAGGCAGCGGCAGCAGACCTGCGGGCCAGCACTAAGCGCAAAAAAGGCGAAACAGTGCAGGAGCTGGAGGCCATGTACGCGGGCCTCTGGGGTTCGTTCGCAGCAGCATTCGTGCCTGTGCGCCAGTCGGGGCCAGCGTACTGCAGCTTGGAGCGCCCATCATGCCGCAGCTGCGTGGCATCGAGCTGCGCACCCTGCGCAAGAGCTCCAAGCCGCTTCTTTGCCCACCGGCCGCGCCTAAGCCGCCTAAGCAGCGCGCGCTCCACCGTGGCCCCACCAAGGCCAAGCCACCGCGCAAGATACAGCCAGCAGCAGCAGCAGACGAGCCTGATGCTAAGAGGCCCAGGCGCAATGTACGTGCCCCTGCCAGGCATGCCGAGGCTGCGGTGGACTCGGAGGAGGAGGAAGAGGAAGAGGAGGAGCAGCCTCAGCAGCAGCAGCAGCAGCAGCAGCCAGGTGGCCCAATAGCAGGGGACGAGGACCATGGAGAAGAGTGCCGGCTCTGCTACAGCACGGTGGCTTATATGGACCAGCTCGACGCGACAATGCTGCTATGCGGCGACACACACGGCAGCTGTGGCTGTTCAGAAGGGTACCACATTGGCTGAACATCTGGCTCGGCATCAAGCTAACTGCCGTACCAGACGAGGCCGTGTGGCTGTGCCCCCGTTGCACGGCGGCGGGCGGAGAGGAGCCGGGCGCGGCGCCGCCGCCGCCACCGGCTCCCCTGCTGCGGGTGCAGGCCGCGCCCCTGGCTGCGGCGGGAGGGACAGCAGGCGGTGAGTCCACGGGCGCGGCGGCGCCGGCGGCGGCGGCCGGAGAGGTGCCTGGCGCGGCGGCAGCAGCGTGCTTCCCATGCGTTCCACTGCGCCATCACCTGCGAGGTGGCGGCCCATTTTCTCTGCTGCTTGACAGGCATGCGCGGCTGAAACAGCACGCATAACGCATGACGGTCATCGCCAGCGCAATCCCAGAGCAGCATGTGGTGGACCCCATGGAGGAGCTGACCAGGGAGGTGCAGGCCAGTCCTGCAGCAGCGGAGCGACCGAAGTTGGTTATGGATTGCGCGCTGTATCAGCGGTATCAGGCCTTCCTCAGCAGCGGCATCAGTGGTGGCGGAGCTAGCGCCGACGATGGCAGCGGAGGCCATGGTACAGCTGCAACCGCAGATGCCGGCGGTGAAGCTGAAGCTGCCACACTCGTGAGCCTGCTGCCTGTGGCGGACGGCTGTCAGGTGGTGCTGCACCTGCTTGAGCGCATGCGTGGTTGCTCTATGCCCATGCTGGTCAGCGGGTCGCAGCTGCTGCGGCTCTACTGGGCCTTCCGCCTCACGCACGGCCAGCAGCCTAGCCGCTTGCAACCGGCTGCTGTGCGGTCAATCATGGTCGGCGCAGTTGTCCAGGAGCACCAGGCCAGCCTGGTGCAGCTTAAGGCCAGTGGCCGGGATTTCTCCCTAGCCCATGCACATTTTGGTGAGGGGCAGGAGGCAACCGTGGTGGACGAGCCCCATAAGCTCAAGACAGCCGCGAAGGAGCAGGATCACGGCAGTGTGTTTGCACCAGGCGCTTCATTGGTGGACATGGAGGCCATTGCCGCTCGCCGGTCCTGTGGCCTTAGCGGTAGGCCGCTGCTGCCAGAGCACCTGTTGCCCCCAACCTCCGCGACAGCAGGCTTGCCGCCTCGTGGTGGCGAGCTGAGCTTGGACTCTCAAGTGCTTGTTGCAGTTATACGGGCGCTCATTGTTGAGTGGGGCGGCCTGTCAGTGGCAGAGCGGCGCGAGCGCTTTAACTGCGAGGATCCTAAGGTGCTGCTGGCTATTGCCACGGGGCGCACAGACACGCAGTCAGTCGCGTGCGCGCAGGCGCTCCTGGGCAGCCCCGCGCTGACCGAGGTGCTGCAGCGGCGGGGCTTCAAGCGTGAGGCCATGTGCATAGAGACGCTTATTCGTGCCAGGGCTCATATCTTCATCTTTCCGGAAAGATTTGGGCGTAAATTCGGGCCCTTTGAAAGAAGCTGCCGGCCGTTTTGGGGGCCCCTTCTTTCCCGTGCCGGGCCGATTTCGGGACCCCAATCATCCACAACACCCCATTCCGGGGTGGTGGGGGGGGGGGGCGGAGCCCTCCCAAACGCTA
The DNA here is from genome assembly GCA_016834595.1 of Chlamydomonas schloesseri. Taxonomy (NCBI): domain Eukaryota; kingdom Viridiplantae; phylum Chlorophyta; class Chlorophyceae; order Chlamydomonadales; family Chlamydomonadaceae; genus Chlamydomonas; species Chlamydomonas schloesseri. Next base: position 639,562 of record JAEHOD010000048.1, on the reverse strand, counting down.
ATAACTTGCACTTTTTGAGCTCCTAGGGGCCGTGGGAAAGACGAAATACACATGCTTGGGCAGCCAAGAACTTCCAGGAAAGACCAGCCCTGGTCCAAATCTTTCCGCTGAACCGGAGGCCCCTCCCAGAAGATATGAGCCCTGATTCATGCCTTCCGCGCTTGGGACGAGGCGCAGCTTGACCCTCTGGAGCGAGCACTACGCAACGAGGTGCGCTATTACATGGTCAGCCGCAGCATTGGCAACGCATGGTCGGTGGTGGGCGGCAGCTGCAGCCACGTCCGCGGCCTGAGCAAGGCCAACGCCGCGGCATTCCTCAACAACACCGACGCGCGGCTGCACATTCTGGAGGGCATGTGGCCGTGCGACCGAGAGGACGTGAACGAGCGCAGCACCAGCACGGACGCGAACGAGGGCTTCTTTGCCTGCGTGACCAGGCCCGGTGGCGCCAAGCCCACGGTAGCAGTGTTCCACGGCAAGGAGCGGCGGATAGCTTTCCGTGCCAAGAAGCAGCAGCAGTCGGAGGAGGAGCGGGGCTTCAGCTACCGCAGGGGCCGCACGCGTGGCGGCCACAAGGCGGGGCCTCGAGGTCGCTCCCACTCCGCGCCTAGCCCGAGGAATGTCGGGCATCGGGGACGTCTGCAGTGCGTAGGGGGCTACAAAATGCTTGGACTTGGTGAAAAGGGTGCCCTTGACTCGCGTGGATGCGGGCGTGTGGGATTCAGGCACGCGTGCCTTGTGCTGACCGAGTCCTAAGCCCCGAGCTCGCGCATCGTCGGCATGGGCCCAACGCCCATTCCCTTGAAGCAGCCACCCACCCCGTGACTGTATCGGGGCTCAGCCCATTTTCCAGCTGTACAAAGCTGACACCCCTTGTCAGGGGGTGTCTGGTGAGGAAGTTCTGGGCCCCCAAAGTTGACGGTCGGTCGTCCCCCCCCGGGGGTCCGTGGGGTTTCGGGATCCTAACCCCAGGGAGTTCGAGAGGAGCCCCAACATGCCCTAAATCAGTCTTACGGGGCACAAACGCAGCAGTATGTGGTATATCAATGCATTTGGTGCCACGCCTCGCACAACTACCCCCTGGGAAGGTCCAACTTGACGCCTGGACGTGGACATGTCGGCACATGTCCCACACATCGACACATGCGCACTGGCTGGCGAGGGACTTGAGGCCCAGAACGGCCTGGTAACCCCCAATCAGGTGTGAATATAGCGTCTATACAACAGGTGATGGATTCGAGAGTGAAGACGGGTCTGTTTACGTGGTGAGGAGTGGGGCGGGAATTTCAATGGAATCCCGCGCGTGTCGAAGTTGCGGGACAGGCCCGCAGATGACATAAATTTACAGAGCACGTCAAGAGGAGTCGATTGGCACCGCTTTGGTATTGGATGGAGGGGTATAACCCCCTTTTTGAGACGGTTTTGTCCAGGGGTCGTCCCTCCCAAGGGGTTCCTGGGGGGTTTCGAGGCATGGGGTCTGGCGATTTGTTTTCTCCCCCCCCCCTGACCATGCTACTCCATTGAAAAGGGGGCTTGCAGCCAGGGGGGGGGGTAGAATCTTCCGAAACATACCCCATGCTCCAAATGGATAGAGCTCAACGAGAGCGTTGTGAATCCGCTTCCAGAATAAAAAACGGGTACTGGGTGCAAAGTTATAAGCCTCCAAAGTTTAGGGTTGGTCGGTCGGTCCAGGGTCCCCCAAGGTTTTGTCATGGTTTGTGCAAAACTTTGTCCCACAAGCCCCAAACGCGTCTGTAAGCCTGCGCGTGCAACTGCAACACACTGTAGCAATGTTTGCAGCGATGGAGGACACTGCAGGAAGCAATGACGTGAAAAATTGTTGACATGTCGGCATGTCACCCAGCTGGAGCAGGGTTGCACTGCCAACCGTGCCGACCAGCAGCAGGCAGCCGATGACAATGTGAAGACGGTATCAAGGGCTCCTCATTGCAGTATGCATGCTAGTATATACGCATAGGAATTGCGGCTGGGGTCAGGCCCGGGGACATTTCCATGGATAGGATTTTGCACATGTCGAAGTCACGTGCACGGCCGGCAAATGGCACAGCGTGATAGAGCACATCAAGAGCAGTCGATTGGCACCACTCCGGCATTGCATGGAGGGATAAAACCCCCTGAAACACACGGTTTTGTCCATGGGGGTTGGTCGGTCGGTCGGGGGGTCCGGAAGGTTTTGTGGCCTGGGGTCAAAAAGTTTGTTTCTACCCCCCCTGTTGCAGCCAGCCCTTCATGATTCGGAGAGCCACCCAAGCACACGTAGCCCTCGGCGGCTTGCAGTCTCTGCAGCGCCAGCCATCAGCGTGCCTTAGCCCACCTTAGCACTGCCCTCGAACCCGCCACTTCTCGTGGCTCTTTTTGGTTGCTTCCCGTTCCACACGGTGGTCAGGCACGTGTTTAGTGTTTACGTGTTGCGCCCCCCCCCCGCCTCGGCCCACTGCTGGCCCCGTGGCGCTGTGTGTCTCCGGGTCGCCGCCTGGCAGGGTGAAAGCCCGTTGGGCAGTGGCCGCCTGGTGATGCGGGATGCCGGAAGAGAGCGTCTGTGAGAGCCGGTGTCTGTACGTGAGATGTGAGAGATAGCGACTTGCGATGATGCCATTAACGTATGCATGCGTGCCCAATACGGGTATGGGGAACTGCAATGAGGTCCGCCTCCTCAGATGCCCGGTGCCCGTTTTGCTGTTGTGAGCACCGCCGAGCATTGCAGTCTTATACGGTCCTGCCGAGCCGATTTTGGCTAGCGCCAGGCACCGTTCCCACCAACGATTACGTGCCCCTCTCTTTGCTCTTCTTACTGTACTTCTTAGGTTCCAGCCGCCCACTCGCAGCGCCGGCCATCAGCCAAGCTCGCGCGCACTTTGGAATCGTGTTCTGGCTTATTCCCAAGGTCCCTTTGTCGCCTGACCTTGCCGCGCTCTCAATGTTCTTCATGCCTTCCCTCCCTGCCATACATGTTATGCTGGGTGCTGGTGGCGCTGGTGTTTTTAGGCTAAGCCCCCTGAGAGGAGGAGAGGAGTTATCCAGGGAGGGCCTGGAAGCCCCCAGGATTCCCCCTGTCCTTGTGTGCATGCGTGTGTGCGTGCGTGGATAACCTCAGACAATCAACTTGGGCCACCGAGGCCCGCGTTTGCCATGCCTGTCGCCGGTCCTGAATGCCGATGAGCCCCAATGTTGCTGCAGCCCCGCGTGTTGGCCTAGTTGGCAGCAGCAAGTACTAAGTTGATGCGAATGCATTAATGCCGTTACATCTAGCAGGTTGCAAGGGCGGCCCACCATGCACCCTGACCAGCACGCACGTCTGCAGAGCCTGCACCATCCACGTGTGCTCCCCCCAACAGGCGTTTGGAGGGGTTGTTGCGGTATGGTCGTATGGCGCTGGCCACAGTGGTCAGGCAGTTCTACTTCTGGAGAGGGGCAAGTGTCTGTAGGTCGGTTGGCCCGGCATGGGGTATTGCATGGAGGACCGGAGTACGGGAGGCCGAGGGAGAGGTATTTAGGTCGTGTTGGAGCGGCTTACCGCCGTCTCTCGATCCGATCCTAGGCGAGATAGTCTTTGACCGTTCTATATGAGGGACCCGTCCACTAAACGTTAGATCCAGTTGCTTAACATGTAGGCCAGAACGTGACTTCACCGCTGCCCTCTCGCATCGCAGCTAGGCTCTAGGTCAGCAATACCGGGACCAACAACAGCAATGCAGAGCTGACAGATACTGCATACATCTGGCCGCCAGGCACACGAAATGTTCATCGTACGTCGCTATGTCATGACATGGGACGGAGGCGGAGAGTCATAAATCTCCGGCAGCCGAAGCAGCATCAGACTACCGCCATCCATACGTGCAAACCGCCCCACAAGCCACAATAATCGCCAGGTCCATACGGACATGTGGGAAAGCTTCTTCTGCCGCCGAACCCATTGGATACAGGATCAACTCGCACCTTTGCATCACGTCTCCCAAACGCGCTGATTAGCATTCATGACTCAGCCACTTTGCTTGTGCTGGCAGCTTGAGCCAGCTGTTGTAACGCGCCGCGACAAAGAGCCTCCCGTGAGTGCACCGCCCAAACAACACAGCTTGGCCAGTCATCATCAGGTATAAACCCCGGAATGCCGGGATCAGCCCCTGCCTTTCTTAGGAAGGCTTCGAGCACAATGCCAGAGCCACTAGCACCTGCTAATGACGGGTGCAGCCGAAGCCATCGCGCCGCAAGTGCAGCTGCCAGCCCGGCCTGCCCAGACTCGACCAGCACAGATGCGAGTACTGGCACCAACGCGGACCGGGCTATCGCGGAGCAGGCAGCACTGGCATCGTCGGCATGTGCTTGTGCCGGCGCTGTGGCTGGCAGCTGTTTCAGGATTACATCCAGACACGGCTCCGACAGACGCGTGCCCCGGTTGCGAACCAGCAGCGCCAGCAACAGTAGCGCTTCCAGCTCTGTGGCGGCCGGTAAAGAGGCGCCAGGACTGACGTGCTGCTGCAGCTCGGCTAGGGCTTTCTGCTGATGCACCTGGTATGGCGACGACATGCCCACAACCCAGCGCGACCAGGGCCCGGGGCAGTTTTGCAGCAGGTCGCCCACGTCGGCCTCCGCCAGCAGCAGCTCAGCATCCGGAGCGGAGTCCAGCAACCTGGGTCCACGGAACAAAGCAAGCATAAGGCTCATGAGGTGCTGTCCAGTGACGTCAGTGCTTGACCAGTGCCAGAACCCTCCTCCTCCTCACCTGGCAAGCTGCACAAGGTGGCCCGACCACAGGTGCGCCAGCGCCAGAGCCCGCCAGCAGCCGTGCAGCGGCGACAGTGGCTTTGTCTCGGCCATGCTGTCTTGTTCACAGCAAGGGACCGGACTCCAGATATGCCCATTCTTCCACACCTCCATTAGCAGCCGTGCCAGCAGCTGCAGGCTCTGAAGCGCCTGATCTGGTGGCAGTGCTGACCACATGTTGCCGTCAGGTGCACCCAGCAGGCGCACAAACAGCTGCTCGGCTGCCTCCAGGCTGTCCAGGTCCTCAGGCAGCAGACCCACACGGGCCGGCGGCACTGGGTGCCGAGGCGGCAGCTGAGCCAGTAGGGCGCGAGTGCGCGTGAACAGCAGCCGCAGGCGCAACTGCTCCGTGCGGCCATCTGCAGAGGCTGCTTTGTCGCCCCAGTCAGCCCAAAACTGCGCGAGTGCGTTCAAGGGTCCTCAGATACGCAGGTCGAAGCTATAGAAATGCAGTGCGTCTGGCCCCGTAGTACGTACCTCGCTGCCAAGCGATGCCTGCAAGCCCAAAAAGCCAGCAATCCTGCTGCTGGACTCTCCTGCATCAAGCTGCTCTGCGACCTGCTGCATGCCAGTCCACAGCTCCTCTCGCAAGGCTGACACCACCTCTGCCACGTCGCCACCTGCCAGCTGAGTCGCATGATAGTCGTGCAGCTGCAGGTCCAAACAGCGCACCACACCGCGCAGCTGCTCCAAGGCGAGCTCGCCGCTCGCGCCCGTGCCACCACTGTTCGCTGTGAACAACTGCACTGCTTCCGTTACAGCTGCTGCCGCTAATGCCATCGCGGAGGCGCCTCGGCTGTCCTGCGCATCCTCATGAGCAGCCTCAGCCAGCCCCACCAGGAAGGTGAAGGGGCAGCCTGAGGCTGCTAAGTGCGCCAAGGCCGTCTGCACACCGCCCGTGTCTGACAGGTCCACTGCATGCGTACCGCTGCCGCCGCATAGCTCAATCTCGATCTGGCCCACCTGAAGGGGTGCGGGCGAAGTATCAATCATTCACCCCTTAACACAATCTTGCTCCGACACCAGCTGGCCATACGGTAGGCTCACCTGCTCCCTTGACAGAGTTTGCATGTCATTTGTAGCCGTTTGTAGCATCCTCAGCCGCCGGCTCAGCTCACGCAGCTGCAAAAGCTGCGGTGCGTAACCCATGCTCGCAGCCTGCCCCAGGTCGGCGTTCGCGAGCAGCGGCATGCACACGCCCAGCACCTGCGGTATTGGCGGTAAACAAGTGCAAACACCCTTGGTGCCTCAGTCAGCGGTGCGGACCAGCCAAGGTGCGGACGAAGTCGCACTTACAACCTGTTGTAGTGCATACTATTACCGTATGCCGGATATATGACACACTGTAGTGTTATGAACTGAGGCTGTTCTAGCAATGGAGTGCAGTACACCCAGCGACACTTAGGATAGTCCTAGCTGGTCGGCTGCCAGTAACATAGATGACCTGTGCGCTAGCCCTGCTAAGGTCTTGCTATTGTTAGCCGGATCGGCACGGCTTAGGGCAGCCCGTGCACTTGGCACAGAGCCGCCATCCTCTTGCCCTTCAACACAACCCACCTCTGTTTGCAATGGCCGCAGCATGGGCACCGGCTGCAGCGGACAGCCAGTGACAGCCGTGGGTAGCGGGCAGCGGTACTCGGGACCCGGGCCTGAGGCCGGCAGTAGAGCAAATGCGAGCCAGGCCACCAACTCTGGGGGTGGCAGCCGCATGACGTGCTCTGCAATGTGTCCCCACGCCGCCGCCATGTCACGCTGCGGCAGAGGCGGGGCCGTCACGGTGCCGCTGTCGCCGCTGCCGCGCTGCTGGAGCACCTTCCCAGACACGGCCTTGACGCACAGGCACAGGTAGGGCAGGCTAGGCGGCAGCGCGTCCAGGGCCGGCTGCAGCTGCGGCAAGGGCGCCTTGCGAGCCAGCGGCCCCAGCAGCTTGTGCAGCGCCGCCACCAACTTGGCCGCCTGCGCAATGTTGGTGGGCTTGACGTACGCAAACAGCGCCGCCGCGGCTGCTGAAGCCGCCGGGGAACCAGCGGCAGCGGCAGCTGCGGCTGTAGGCGGCCGCAGCTCCAGCCCCAGCGGCTGCAGCACCGCACCCAGCAGCGGTGCCAGCAGGGTGGTGAGTGCCAGGCCTTTGAGGGCGCCCGCCGCGCGCTCCAGCAGCTCGCGCAGCTTGTCCAGCGTGGGGCAGGCGGCGGAAGCCAGGGCGGGCAGAGCGGCGGCGTCCTGCAGGATGAACTCAGGTGGTGGAGTGCATCAGCAGGGATGGCTACACACATGGCCAGGAGCCTACATCCGCAGTCATGCTCACCGGGTCTCCGGTCGCGAGGGGCAGCTGCGCCGCCGCTCCCAGGCCCTCGACAAACAGCGCCACCCAAGCCGCCAGGTGCGTCCCGCCGGCGGGCGGCAAGGCGGGATAGGCGGTGAAGGCCAGCTGCCGCAGCAGAGCGGTAATGAGCCGTTCAGATGTCAACAGCGGTGCAGCGGCCCGCGAAACAGCCGACCGGAGCTGCGGTGGGGGTGTGTTGGGACGGGTTGGCATCACGGTATGCACTATGCAGCAGTATCCGAGCAACGGCGGCCGCTCCGCAGAAAGGCCGTGCCTACCTCGGGCGTGACTGCGGGCGCGGACGTGAGCAGCGCGGTGGTGAAGGCCAGGCGCAGCTCCCAGCCCTCCACGCCGTACGCTGCCGCCAGTCGCGCCGCAGCCGCCAGCAACTCGTACCCGCGGGCACTGGTGGCGGCATCCGCAAGGTCTTCTGGTAAGGAGGACGGCGGCCCCGTCTGCGGCGGCACGCTGCCCGGGTCGGGCGCTGAGGGGCGCGAGGCGCTGGCGCCAGAGGTGGGTGAGGGCGGCCCGGACGCACTGCTGGGCGAGGAGCCGCCAGGGGCCGACCCCACCAGCGCCTCCGCCTCCGCCGCGCCGGCCAGCGATGCCTGGCGAATAATGGCCTGCAAAGTGGCGAAGTGGCCAAGTAGGCAACAAGTACGCCCCGCAAGAAAGCATCGTGTTCATGTCGATCGCCGTTGTCGTCCTTTGATAACCCCGAAACCACACCTCGCGGCGGTACTTGACGTCGCCCGAAGCGAACTGCCCCGCGTCGACGCCCGGCACCGCCCGCCGCACCGCCCGGCTGTCAGCGGCGGCCGCCAGAGCTGACTCAGCAGTCAGTGCCGCTGCAGCGGCAGCCGTCACCACCGCAGCCCCACTGCTGCTGGACCGCCGTACCTGCGTCAAGCGGACACGGTCGCACGCCGAAGACAGCAGGGTTGCTATGTACCGTACATACAGCTACCTACCTCGATCAGTACATCCCCCAGCGGCCGCTGTAGCAGCTGCTGACGTTGCTGGGGTGTGGTGCAGCCGCCACCCGCCGCAATGGCGACCAGGCAGTGGCAGAAGCACTGCAGCGCCAGCGCCCGCTGCACCTGGGCGTACGGCGCGCCGTGCTGGCCGTCCGGGCCGTCCTGTGCCGCCGCCAGCCCAATCAGCAGCTGTAGCCGTGCCGAAGCCTCAGGACCTGTGGTACCACCGCGGGCTGCAACCAAAGGCTGTAGCATTGCCAGTGCAAGGAGGCTGTCGCCCAAGCTTGGCAGGCCGCTGGACGCCGAGAGCCCGGCCAGCGGCGTCACCACAACCGCCTGACGCAGCAGTTGCGTGTCGGTGTCTGCGTGCGCAGCCGCAGCGTCAGCAACACATGGCGCATACAGTAGGTTAGACATTTAACAAGGCCTCCGCGGCATGCTCCATACCTGTATCCCCCACGCCGCACCTGTTGTGCCCGGCTGCTCAAGCTGGTCCGCGTGCGGATGCACCAGTGGGTCAAGCCGGCGCTCCACCTCCCTCAGCTCCTCCAGCAGCAGCGGCATGCGCGCCGGCGCGCAGTGCAGCACGGCGTACGACAGCAGCCGCTGCCGCACGCCGTCGCCGCCCGGCAGCTGCTTGTGCGAGCCCAGGTCCGCGCACAGGGACCTGCCAGTGTAAGTAGGGGTGATTTGTACCACCAGATGCCGCAACAGCTGATTGCAACCCCACCACGCACCCACCATATGTCCGTGTGCTGCGCCGCTGCCATCAGCCCCAGTGCCAGGTGCTGCGCAGTGGACACATCACCGGAGCGCAGCGCGGAGCGCGCCGCCAGCTCCCGAACCTGTGCGGGAGAGGCAGGGTCAGCTGACCAAGCCACCCTCCGAAGTCGAATGGCGGCGGCAGAATAGCCAGCGCCTCACGCGTGTCTCACCCGGCTGGCGCCACGTTGCGCAAGCCCACCCGACAACCTACAGTGATGTCCGGCAGCTTGCATGCGCGGCTGCTAATCCTGATAACGTAATTAATTGGACCAAATCGCCCCGGAAGCTCGCCTTGAACTCGTCGGCGGTGCTGGTCAGCCCCAGAAGCTCAGCGAGCTCAAGCAGCCGCCCCAATGACCCAGAGCGGCGCCCGGCATCGGCTGCGGCAGTCTCGGCCGCATCCGTGCTCACAACCTCGCCAGCCGCAGCGGCCACGATACCTGCCATTCGGTCCGCAACCGCGCCACCCGCCACTGCCACCGCGCCCGCCACATTGGGTGCTACGCGGCCCGCCACCGCCAACAGCCCGCCCGCAAGCGCCGCAGCCGCGCGTCCACCCGCCGCTGCCGCTCGGCCGGCGACTTGCACCGCGGCACGGCGGCGGCTGGTACGGCCGCCCACTGCAGCTGCATCCAGGCCCCTGGCTCCCGCGCGCGCTGTAGCCGCCTTGCCCGACCCAGTCAGCACCGCCACAAGCCCAGGAGCCAGGCCAGCCGCCGCGCCGCCGCTCCGCTCCGCCTGCGCCTGTTCCTCGGCCGCCAGCGCCAGGCGCACCACCTCCAGCCGGTCCGGCATCTGCAGCACCTGCGCCGGGAGCAGCTCAATGCCAAAATCCGGCAGCAGCTCCAACGCCGCCATCAGCCGCCGCAGGCCTTGCGCCGCAGCGCATTCATCGCCCACCAGCGCCAGGCACGCCGCCGCCTGCTGCGCCCAGCTGTCCCAGGGGTCATTGGCCGCCGCCAGCAGCTCCGCCGCCACGGACGCCAGCAGCGAGTCCGCCGCCTCATCCATCAGCGACACCATGACTGCAGGCCTCTCGTCGGCGTCCGCATCCTCATCCTCATGTGCCTCACCGCCGCCCACTTGGCTGCTGAAATTGCGCGCAGCAACTGTAAAAAACGGTCGTTTGCAGCAGACAATGCGGTCAGCAGTCGGTAGTGGTAAGAGCCCAACTACGGCTCACCTGTCCACTCTATGCGCACCCGCGGTGCCCCTCCGCGCAGGTAGGCGTTGGCCAGGTCGGTGCGGCCGCAGTGCAGCATGCAGCGACACAACTCCGACAGCACCTGCCGGAGAGCAGAAGAATAGCTTGCGTAGATGTGCACTGCTCCCTGTGCCCATAGTGCCGTGGCCCTCCCCGTCCCAGCCCCCATCTCCCCGTGCCTACCCGCCTCTGATACAGGCAGCCGCGCCCATGCATCCACCGCCCTGTCCGTGCGCCGTCCCACTGGGGCGCACGCTCATGCATGCGCGCGTCCCCGCTGGCAGGGTTGAGATGGAGCCGTTCGGCGGCCCGCGCCCTGCCTGCACCATTCCATCCCCTTACCACTTTCCACCGCTAACGTCCCGCCCCTGCGCCCCTGCTGACGTCCACTCCCTCCGCCGTTTCGCCTCCCGCCCATGCTGCCGCGGCCCATCCCGCCGGCCTTGTCTCTGCTTTTCCTAGCCCTCGACTTCCACTCACAAATGCCGCCTTTGCTCCCTACATGTCCGCCGCGCCTTGCTGTAGGACGCTCCTACCTGGCGCTCATTTGTCCGAACCCGGGTACGTATTTAGTATGGTGATTTAGTCGGTTATGGGGTCCGCGCGCGGCTCGCAGGGTTGACATGGCTCGAGACTGCTCTGGACTCCGTCGCCCACCTGCTGCTCCATTTTTCAAGCCCGCCGGTGATATTCAGTAGCTCGCACAGGCGGCTGCGTTTCCCAGTTGCAGCGCAGTCATTTTTTCGCAGTTTGTTTCTCACCGGTCACCCCCCCCCCGTTTCTGGAATGAACTACCGCCCCCCCCCCCCCCCCCGCACCTGCTCCGGCGCCAGGCAGGTGAAGGCGGCCGCTCGAACCTTTGCCAGGTCGCGCCACAGCACCGCCCATTGCGCGTCCGGCTGAGAGGCGCTGGACCTGCACCCAGGGGCAGGATGGCGGCGTGGGGTGGCGACACATCATAATATCTAGTACGCAGAACTGCAGTAGGCACTGTAGGCTATTCCTGCTCCCCTATTATCCCGCCCTCACCTCTGCACGCGGCCCAGCACCTGCCGCACGCAGCGCGCCGCCTCGTGGCCGCCCTCCCGGCAGATGCTCACGTGCCGCACCTACAGACACGTTTAGCGCCTCCGCCATGTGAGTGCACCGCCTCCGCCATGTGAGTGCGTCGCCTCCGCCTTGTGAGTGCGAGCCCGGGCGTGTTACCGCAGCTATGTCCACGCCGTTCTTCTCACCGTTAGCGGCAGGCCATGCCCCCACAGCAGCTCCGCCGCTGCCACCGCACCCGCTAGCCGCGACAGCTCCTCCTCCGCCTCCACCAGCTGCGGCTGCTCCGCATGGGTGCCGCCCTCGTGTCCGGCGTGCCTGGCGCCCGCCCCTGGCGCGGCCGTAACCTCCTGCCGCCGCCGCTCCGCCGCCAGCGCCCGCCCCGCCGCCGCCACGGCCCGCTGCAGCGCCGGCCACTCGTCGGTGTGGTGGCAGTCCATGAGCGCCCGATGCAGCGCCTGTGGCCAGGGCCCCCACACGTGTACGGTACATGCCTCACCAGCTGCTCGGCAGCATGCACGCAACTGCACCTGGGCAAACCCAGAGCAACGGTCACCTTGGCCATCTGTAATGCGCTGCCAAACAACATCGCCTCGGACGCTGACGTCGCAGCCATGGCGTCCGCCTCCGCCTCGCACAGCGTGGCCACCCAGCCCGGCCGCCGTTGCAGCTCCTCGCACAGCAGCGCGCCCGCCAGCGCCGCTGCATCAGCCGCCGACACGCCCGGGCCGCGCAGGAAGGGCACCACCCTGCGTATGAGTGGGTTGCGTCACGCGCCGCGCGGTCTGAAAACACGCCATGCACACTGCAAGCATGCGGAGGGTCTTGCTATTGTTTCATTCAATGCCCAGACAACGCACTTCGCGTACCTCTCCTTGACGTCGCGCCGCAGGCTGTCCTCGCTGCTGCCGCCCAGCAGCAGCCGCAGCTGCTCGCCGCCCGGCAGGCCCAGGAAGCCGCGCAGGCCCAGCAGCCACACGGACGGCGGCGGCGGCCGCGGGTGGCCGTGGCGGCCGTGGCCGGGTGGTGCGGCGGCGGCGGTGGTGCACTGGCGCGCAGTTGAGGCCGTTGTCATGCAACCTGTGTTGCTCACAAATCAGGTGGAGCAGAAGCGCACGACACGTCTATACTGCACCCATACACTCACCCGCCAGTGCCCGCGACGCCCCCAGCAGCTGGGCCAGCCGGGGGCTGCGGCCGCCGCGCTCCCAGCCCAGCTCCAGCAGTACCAGCGCGGCCTGGCATGACCACGGTTGGGCATGGGGGTGCTGAGCACGGGCGCATCCGGCAGCAGTTGCACCTTGCCCGTGCACCCGACTGCCCCCACCTGCATCTGCCCGGTGGCCTCGTCCAGCTGCAGCGCCCGCTCGCAGTACCACTCGCACACCGCCGCCGCCGACAGCCGCAGGTGGGGCGGCGCTAGGGCCCGCCACGTGGCGTCTGTCAGGTCTGCCAGGTCCGCACCGCCCTGGGGCAGCGGCCCGCCGCCGGGCGCCTCCTCCTCCCCACCCAGCCCGGGGCCGCCTGCCTCCTGGTTCACGGCCGTCAGGGCCGCCGCCAGCGCCGCCAGCTGCTCAGGGGCCTCCGCCCAGTCCATGGCGCGGGGCGGGGGGCGTGCAGCGGCCGTGTCGGTGCTGTCCACCTGCGGCCCACCACAAGAAAGGGACTCATCAAATGCTGTTGCACAGCTTGTTGGCCTGCAAGGAGCTCACCCGAGGCAGCAACGCGCCGTACAGACGCGGGCTGAGGGTCTCCGGCAGCCGCGACAGCACGCCCAGCATCAACGGTCCGGGCGCCGACGGCGACAGCGCGGCGGGGTAGGCCGCGGCCAGGGCGGTGAGCGGCCCCACGCCGCCCAGCGCCGCCCAGGAGCCGGCGGCGGCGGCTAGCGGCAGGTCGCGGAAGGCGGCGTAGGCGGCGGCATCGTAGACGCTGTGAGATTGCGATGCGGAGGCGTCGACATTCATGATGACAAACGCTAGAATGAAGATATAAATGTTTCAAAAACATCAACATGTGTAATGTAACGCGGTCTGAACGCCTTGATTGAGCTTAACCTTAATTACACGGGCGGAGGGTCCAAAACCCCTTGACTTGCGTAATGAACGTGCAACGAACCGCGGCCCACGGTTCATCTAGTGTGTTTTGAGCCATGCGTGTGTGTGCTTTGAGCCATGTGCGGCCCTTCCTAATGTTTCTCCACTGAAACTGACTGCAGCTATGCTCTACGTGTCATGATTGCCGTCCTGGACACCTCTGCACTAATCATTTGCACTTGTCCGACAAGAGAAAGGAACACTTGGGGGTGGGCAGGTGCTTCTTCGTGTTGGTCACGTTGCTGGCGCCACCGGCGCTGCTGCAGTGCCGGCTCTGCAGCTTTGGGGTGCTCGGACGTGGCCTTGGGCTCTGGGTCGGTCTCGGGCGCGGCCTCCAGCGCCTGTGTCTCCTCGTCTGCAGCCGCGTCATTTTTTTCTCGGAAGTGGAACCGTTGGGCGAATCAAACTGGTCCCGAACCCAATTAGCGGTGCGACGCTGAGCAGGGAGCATCGGCAGGCCAGCGCCGCGAACCGTTTGAGTCTCCAGCCGGGTAGCGGCCGTCCTCATTTTCTGAGCACGAGCCTTGGCGGTCAGCTGAGTGAGAGCACCGTTTGCTTTATTACGCACCACGGATTACGCAGACTTCCCGGCCCTGCATGTATTGTGCGTAGCCAGTTCGCGCCCATCTCGCCTCATCAGAGATTGTCCGGTCGCACGCCTGTAATCCTTACCTCAACCTGCACCCTTGTTGCCCCGGCCCCGACCCCGCCCCCGGCCCCCGCACCCTCCTCACTCACCCCCCCTGCGCCGCCAGCAGCACCTCCAGTCGGTCCAGGTGGCGCAGCAGCCGCAGCCGCGCCAGCCGCCACCACCACCAGGGGCCATCGCCGCCATCGCCGGTGCGGCCACCGCCGTCAGACTGCAGCATCAAGGATTGCATTAGGAGTCAGCCTATGAAGTCTACTGCGTTTGCCACTATTACCTTGAGATGCATCTTCGCCAGACGCACCTGCGCCTCGCTCTCCGCCAGGCCGTAGCGCAGCAGCAGCCGCTGCCCCGCTGCGTCCACTGCCAGGCGCGTCAGGCACTGGCCCACCACCCAGCGCCTGGATGCGCAGGACCGCAGTGGAGGTATCTTAGCTTGGCGATGTTCGTGTACTAGAAACGACACCTCGTCGTACCGCTGAGATTGCTAATCTCCAGTCCTGAACGCGCTCCGCCACCCCCCTCGCACGCACCTGTCCCGCACGTGCTCCAGGTTGGTGGTCACCGCCTCGCCGCCGCCGTCCAGCGCACTGGCCGCCCAGCGCGCCGCGTACACGGGGTCCGCGTCCAGGCCCTCGGCCGCCGCCAGCCGCAGGGCCGCACCCCAGCGCTGGTGCCGCAGGTGTAGCTGTACGGTGAGGTAGGCCGCAAACGTGTTGTTTGTTATCATGAATTGTTATCGATGTTAATACAATCGTCAATGAGAACGCTGCATGTCCTGCCATGCCAAGCGAACAAAGACTCACGCTCATCATCTCCTGCGCCGTGCGCTCGGCCAGCAGCAGCAGCCGCAGCGATACGACTGGAGCCCCACCGAGGCGACCACCACCTCCAGCAGCCGCAGGTGTCGCGACCGGCTCCAGCACCAGCAGGCCGCGAGGGCCAGGCCCGCCCACCTTAGCTGCAACCACAGAGCCTGGGGCAGGGCACCGCAAACAGCGGTTCGCACACCGTCAAACAGGATGACAGGCAAAGTTGAGCTGCCCCTGCAAACAGTTTCAATGCACCACCGTTTTCACCGCATACTCTCTCACCGGGTGCAAATGTCACGCCTTGCAGCGGGCCCGCGCCCTCCTCTTGGCCGCCCTCCTTCGCGTCCACGCCCCCCAGGCTCGACCCGGACAGCAGCAGGTCCACACCCAGCCCCGGCAGCTGCGCCAGCGCCACCCGGCCGTGGCCGTCCGCAAGCGCCAGCACCGTCTCGCTGCGCCACCAGCAAGCGCTCACCGCGGAGGCGGCGCAGGCGGTCAGACCTGGGGCAGCCTGTGCACATGTGGTTGATCAGGGGCATGTACAAAGGGACGTGGTACCGGATTTCCACGCTCAATTTGTGAATTCTTAGTTGGTGACGCCACTTTTGGCGCTCGGAATGAGGCACCCAGCACCGAATTGGTGATGGGTTGTATGGGAGAGGTAGCCCTCCACCCCCCCCCCCCCCCGCCCCCGGTGTTGCGTCCGACTGTGAGTCGCGTGTCGGTGTGCGTGTACGTGCCGGCGTGTGCGCGTGTCCGGTTGCTCCCATGCCGTCCGCTGTCTTGGTCGCGTGCATGTTTGTGTCTTTTATTTTTAGGTGCACACGCATGCGACCTCTCTCTGTTTTGCCTTGCCGCCCTCGCCTTAACGGTCCCTGGCTCTTTTTGTTTGCCACCCTCACACATGGCGCGTCTTCGGGTTTCCCTGCGGCGTGGCACTGTCACGCCGCTCCGTAGGTACGTATGGGTGCAAGGCGTTCAGCAAACTATCGCGCGTCTCTCGCACCGCACGTCTCGCCGTCTCGCCGCCTTTGCTTGCTTTTTCCAGCCGCCCGCTTAGGGGCGCGCTACCTTTCACTCGACATACGTACCGATTACTATACTCGCCAGCAAACGGGAACGCAGCCTCGGCGAACACGGCGCTGGAGCCAACGGTAATGTACCCGCTGTTCCGCTGGACATCGGCACTTCACAACCATTTGATAAACACCATCCGATGGATGGCTACCCCCCCCCCACACACACACACACGCCAGTCCACGTTATCCTCTGCTACCGAATTGGTGAATATCACCAAAACGGTGTCACCAAAAGAGCGTAGCACTACGGTATACTAGTACGCTCTTGTCACACCTGTGCTCCCAGCTGCATCCGGCTACACTGCGGCAGCGACAGCAGTAGAAGCCCTCCGCCCGCCGGCAGCGGCACACACAGCGCCACCTGCTCGCCCAGCGGCGACATGGCCAGGCACCAGCGGCCCAGCCCAGTTAACCGCACACTTCCAGCACCCTTGGCAGCATCGCCCGCTTCAGGTGCATTTATCGGGCCTGCATATGAGCCTTTGAACTGCGCTTTGCAAACACCGCCGCTGCCGCTGATCTCCAATTGCCACGCGCTAACGCTGACGGTGGGGCAGGGCTCTCCGCCGCTGCGTCCAGCCTCGCCTGCCAGCACCAGCATGGCTGTGGCGGCATGGAAGGCAGCAGCACGGATCGACGCATGCCCAGCGCGGCCGCCCAGGGGCGTGGGCTTGAGGGCTGCGAGCACCCGAGGCGGCGCCCCCAGAGGCACGGCGAAGAGTTGGGGCGGCTTGGAGGTGAGGAGGAGGAGCAGTGATGGGGCGGGCAGCGCCACCGCTGACACCTCACGCCCGTGCCAGGGCCCAGACTTGGGCGGAAGCATCGCCACCGGAAGTCCGTTCCTGCGCAGGAGTCGCCATCGTCTCGTCGCGTCATGCCATACCGCTGGTGACACTGCATCGCAGCGGCGTGACAGCGTACGGATGCCCACCTGTCCAGCACGTAAACGTGGCCCGACACGGTCGCCAGCGCAAGGCGCGAGCCATCGTGTGACCAAGCGTAGGCTGTGATGACATCCGGTTGCGATCCCTTGCCAGCTGCCGAATGCGTGGGCTGAAATCGGCGAGTGACAGAGAAGTGCACTGGATCGTCGCTCGGTTGCAAGACTCTAGACTGCGTGACTGCATGTAAAAGTGTAATACGTGTTGCAGAAGGTCCCAAAACAGCTATCGAATAGGCGTCCGGCGCAACAGAGACAGCCTGGAAATGGCTATTCTCTCGTTGCTCTTGGATGAGCGCGAGGCTCACAGGATTGGTATCTAACATTGTTGCTTCATTCTTTCTGTAGCTTATACTGTGAATGGCGGATTCAGCAGGCGCAAAATGCTGTGCATGATCGCAGGACGGTGTCAAAGCAATCGCATCATGCACCTCGACAAACTCTTGTGAGTAAATTAGGCCACTGAGCCCGTGCTACGCACAACAAAGACAGAAGAGGGCGTGCTAAATGCAGTATTTAGGAGCGACGATGGTATATGCAGCGTAAGAGCTACTTTGCAATGGTGCTTCTACCTCAGAGCGCGTTCTGGCAGGCCCGGCCAAAATCCCGCCCCGGACTAAATCATGCTTTTAGATGCCCCGGCTCCCGCTCATCCCCTTGGTTAGGCACGTGATATTGATAAGGGTTGGTGAGGGGGGGGGGCTGGGGGTCATGGGGCTCACTGCCCCTCGACCCCCATGTGCCCCCCTCTCTTTTGGGGCGTGGGGACTGGAGAGACATTAGAGGAGCACACCGTTAAGTGTTACAAATGGAAGCAGCACGCTACCACGACGCTAGTGCGTGCATGGCTGGTGCGTTAGGGGTGTTGCAGTTGGCAGCATCGTTGCACGCTGGTGCAGCTCGTGCCTGGCTGCGCTTTGGCGCAGCACGGGCACCTAGCAGACGGCTAGAAGTCCCCTAGAACCAGCCAAACGACACGGCAAAAGCACGCCGAGTGCCACCAGACACAGCCTGACCACCCTGCACGGGACCAGCGGGACGAGCCGATAAGGTCGCAGCACCGCAGGCCCCGTAAGCACCACCACTGGGGCCGCCATCCTCACCACCCGCGCCGCTGCCCCCCTCGGGATCCTCGTCATCACGGGAGTTACGCCTGGGGTGAGGGATATCCGGCCTGCAACCCGCCACAGCCAGTACCAGGAGCAACGAAGCCGTTGGCAGTGGTGGCAGGAGTAACGGTCGGAGGAGGGAGGGCGAGGGGGGTGGGATGGGCCCAGATGGGCGGGGGTGGCGATGGGATCGATGGCAGGAGGGGCTGGAGGAGGAATGGCAGGCAAGATGGCAGGCGCGGCGGTTCCACCAGCAGGTTGGTCTTGGACAGGCGCGGGAGCGGCAGCGCCAGCAGCGGCAGCATTCTCGGCGGGGACACGAACAGGACCCCCTTGGGCTTGGGCGTTGCGTCGTCGATGTCATCGCTGTGTCATTGTCGGTGCGGTGGCGCCTCAGGCCGGGGCGTCGATATCAGCAGCCGGGTCCCTGCCTCTACGACCTGCAGACACAAGTACAAAATCACATAGTAGTCAGTAGATACAAACATCATTCGCGCAGCTATTATTGAGCCCATGAGACACAGCAGTTTATAAGCCCTAACCGTTTGTGATTTGTCGCGGAAACAACACTCACCGCCGCCCCTCTTGCTGCCGTGCCCGTTGACCACAACGACACTTGAGAAGAGCAGAAGCATGGCGAATGCGAGGGCGAGGAATGCCGGCCATGGCGCCGGGTTCAGCGAAGAGCGCGAGCGCAGCATCTTGCGAGGAACGGAGGCCTCTGTGGGGAGGAAAGGAATAGGAGCGAACAATAGAGAAGGTCAGCGCGCGTAGGGGGACGTCGAACGATGAGCGCTTACTTGACAGCCATTCTAGTTCGGTGCTGGGCGCTGTCGCTGGAGCCACTACCAAGCGCTAACAGTTCAACATATGATGTCCAACGCGGCTGCTGCGCGGCGCTGCGCTCGCTGTTTGGACCCGGCGACGAGGGAAATTGGCAGCGATCAACAATCAAACCGCACTCACCGGCAGAAGTGTTGCTGTCCTTGTGCATCGCGGCGCTGAGCGTGTCGACAGCAGCCCAACAGGTTGTGACTGCAAGCGGGGCAGAGGGCGTGGTCAATGGGCAGGAGCGTCGGTCTCGCTTGGCCATCCACCCTTCGTTGACTCGGCCCCGCAAGTAGCTTGCAGCGTGCAGCCCCAGACCAGGCACTCACCAGTTAGCGGATGTAGCACGACGAAGGCGATGAAGAGGCTGAAGCAGGGCTGGCGGGTGCTACCAGCGAGCGCGTTCTTGAAGGGTCGAGTCGGCAACAGCGGTCGCAACTAGCCCCTAAAGGGCCACGCTGTTGGTCGCTCTGGGCTGTTGTGGCCCAGAGGTTTGCTAAATTATACTAGCGCTGGCGCGCGCGCGCCTTGCATGCGCAACAGGGCGCGCATGGGCTGCATGGGCGTAGAGTCAGTGACCGTCTGCGGCTTCAGTTTGATTCTATGCGCAATTTTAAAATTAAGTTCTTAACATGCATATGACAATGGCTGTTGGGGAGAAAGCACCTGGCAGAGGCCCTTGGGGAGCGCTGCTCGCAGCTCGTAAAATCGTTGTACGAATGCTGTGGGATGAATAAAGAATGCAGCATTAGAGGAGTTAAGACAAACGCGTGAAGGAAAGCCGCCACGACGACGCAGAGGAAAATTTTGTAGCCCCGTTTACGGGCCCATGGGCGCCCCGGCGGGGCGGGGAGTAGGGGGCGGCCTGCCGGCCGCATGAGGATGCAGCTGCCGTTGCATGGAGGGCTCACATAGACCAAGAAATATTTGTAGCTAGCGTATAATGAGCGGTACCAATCAACTTCCCCGGGCCACCGCTTGGCCCAATATCCCAAAGGACTCAAAGGAATGCATTCAATACATTGCCTGCCAGGAGATGCTTGAAATGCCGTGGGTCATGGGCGGATGTCCCAGTCGGGGGCAGCACGACGCGCTGTGGGACTATGATGACTCTCATGTACAGATGTAGTGGTGTCGAGAGACACCGATGAAGCACATGTGACACGGATTCCAGTGCCTCTTTGCAGTACCTGAGTTGGCTTGCCCCTTCCCCTGAAGGGGGAGGGGCGAAAGCCCTTGCGGTCACCTCAATCGGTGCAGGGGGGTCCCTCGGTTTTTACAGTTGGCTTGCCCCTTCCCCCGAAGGGGGAGGGGCGGAAGCCCTTGCGGTCACATGGATCGGTGCAGGGGGGCAGTCTCGGAAATTACAGTTTGCGATAGGCGGCCCGCTGACGGAGGCAGTGACACGCGGACCGCTGCAACCCCTGTCCCAACAAGGTCCCCGCGCTGTTCTCGCCCGAACCCGAGGAGGCGGATAGCGGATGCTTCAAGCAATTGTAATAACATGCGTTCGTCTGTCATGCAATCAGTTCATGAGCGTCCGTTCTTCTCTCGAATGCTAGCCCGGGGTCAGGCAAATGCGAATTGGGGGATTTTGGCCTGGCCTTGTTCGCCCTCGCAGCTGGCGCCCTGGCCCGCCGCAGCTCCTCTGGCTGCGGCCTTGTGTCTGCCTGGCGGCCCCACTTGCCGCCGCCAGGCAGAAACCTTCCCCCCACCCCTGATCCTCACATCTGCGCCACCACCTTCTGCCGGCTGCGGGCCGACTTCTTGATGTACGCCAGTACCGCGTCGGACCGCCACCGGCCCTGCTCCCGGATGTCTTCCTGGGACACCCCCGCCTCTGCCGCTGCTGTTGCGCCCCCGCGCCGCAGGCTGTGTGCCGAGTATCGCGCCACGTTCAACTGCTCCGGCTGCGCGGCCGTGGCCTGCAGCAGCAAGCCCCGCAGCCGCGGCGTGAACCACGCCCGCGGCGTAGCGGTGCCCCGCACGCGACCCGCCATTCTCACGAACAGCGGGTCGCCCTCGCCAGCGCCCGCCGCCTGGCGGAGGCGCACGTGGCGAGATACGGTGCGCCCGATGGGGATGCCGCTGCGGGTTAGGGCGGCGTAGTGCACCACGGCGCCCACGCCGCGCTGGTCCGTCTTGCTGCACTGCACCAGGACCGCTAGCGGCCCCTCCGCCTCGGGCTGCGTCACGTCCCCCAGCCTGAGCGCCGCCAGCTCGCTGCGCCGCATCATGCCGAAGAGCCCCAGCGTCAGCCAGCAGGCGTCTTGGGAGCACTCCTCCCGCGACGCCGGCTGCCTGGCCGCGCGCACGGCTAGCCAGCCGATCAGGTCGGCCAGCTGCTCAATGCTCAGCGGCGCCTTTTGCTTGGGCCCCCCGCTCCCCCGCTCAAGCTGCCCCAGCGTCTGCTTCACCAGCGGGTGCTGGCTGATGAGATCTGCCCCGCTGATGCCCTTGGCGCGCTGCCAGTCCGCCAGCGCGCTGATGGTACCCTCCAGTGTGCTGAATGCCAGCCGGCGTCCATCGTGCGTCAGATACAGGCACACGACTACTGGGTTGACGTCCAGGCCCGGCGCCCGCGGCAGCACGACCTCGGCTGCCAACCCCAGCCGCTCCCGCCCAAAGTCCACCACACGCCGCCGGGCCGACGCGTAAGTTACGGCTGAGCTCTCCGCCACTGAGCTGCCCACCAGCTCCACCAGCTGCTTCGCCAGCGCCAGTGCCCCCGCCGCGGATGCTCCCGGCGCCACGCCCGCCGCCGCTAACACGCAGGGCGCGCAGCGGAACAGCCCGCTTGGGTAGGCGGTCGGCGGAAGCTTGGCGCATCGGCGGTGCAGCTCCAGGCCGCACTCGTAGCAGTACAAGTCGCCGTGCCCGCACGGCCCAGCGCACACGTGGCAGCCGTGCTCACCTGGGCCCCAGCGCTCTGCTTGCAGCGGGCGGCAGGTGTCAGTTCAAGCGCAGCACTAGCAAGGCGTATGGCGCCGGGTCCGCCTCCTCCCCCCACGGCCACAAGCACACCTGGCGCCCCGCTGCCAGCTCGCGCACCACCTTGAACACCCCACTGCCCTTGCCCTGGTGGCCTCGCACCCAGCGCCGGTACCAAGGCTGCTGCTGCCAGTCGGGCACAATCACCGTGGCCCTGGTTGCGTTGCTGATCGCCGCCGCTGCAGCGATGGTCTCCAGCACCCGCCCGACTAGCGCAGTCGGCGGGAAAGCCCACAGAACCTTGCCCGCCAGCTCTTGCTCCTTCCCCAGCAGCGTGTTATCGGGGCTGTAGAAGACGGCGCAGCCGGGCTGGGCATTCTGCCCGAACACGTCGGCGCAGCAATCGACTGTCGGCTGGTATCTGCCGCTGCCCACAAGTTCTCGGAAGATGCTGGGCTTGATGCGCAGGTGCTGGCTGCGCGTGGTGGCCAAATCGCGGCTGAGCTTGTCCGCCCGCACGTTTTCCACGCCAGCAATGTGCTCGGCACGCACCTCGAAGCTGTGGTGTATGGCTAGCTCTGCAAGCTGCCGGCAGATGCTGCGGCCGTCCTGCACGCGTGTTGCGCCGTGGTTGACTGCTGCCACCGCCTGCGTGTTGTCGCAGCGGATGAGCACGCGCAGTCCCCGAAGCCGCGGCGCCCACGTCTCTAGCGCGCGCAGGATGGCTGTGAGTTCGAGCCATGCGATGTGAAGCTGCTTCTGCTCCCGCGACCACCTGCCCTGCACCTCTGCGGCGCCGTAGGCTGCTCCGAAGCCCTTGCCGCTGGCATCTGTGAAGATGACGGCGCCGCTGTCGGCGCCGGTGAACTCCCCCCTCACCAATTCCAGGTCCGCGACGGTGCAATGGTGCGCACCGTCCCAGATCGAGGAGTCCACACGCAGCACCTCCCACCACCAGGTCAGATCGGCCAGCGCCTCTGCCGAGAGGCTCAGGGTGGTGGAGGCCCGCCGCTGCCCCAAGAACAGGCTGTCGTATACGTGCTGCAAGAACGTGAATCCCCAGCGGCACGCCCGGGCCACAAACGTGAGCTGGCCGGCAACCGCCTCCAGGTCCCGGCGCGCGACGGGCCCCTTCGCTGCTTCGTCCAGCAGCGCGCGCAGGCCGGCGGCGTAGCGCTGGCGCTTTGCCGCTGTGATGCGCATGGACATGCTGACCGTGTCGAACTCCATGCCCAGGAACTCCAGCTGCTGCAACGGCTGGTCCCGACCCCGGTCCTTCGCCTGCTTCCACTCCAAACCCAGCTGCGCCCCCACCTCGTCCAGCACAGCGAACGCCGCCTGCACGTCTGCGTGCGACTTGCCCATCAGCATAAAATCGTCGCAGTACGTGAAGATCTGCACCTGCACGCCGCGGCTGTCGCACTCCCGCTGGAAGATAGTGGTAGCCACCCGCGTGAGCTCGCAGAAGATGGCGGGGCTCTGGCTAGCGCCGAAGGGCAGGGCGACGAAGCGCTGCACCCGGCCAGAAGTCGGGTGTCGGAACGCCATGTAGCGGCCGGCGCCAGCACGCAGTGGTGGAAGCCGGACGCCAAGTCGCGCTTGCCGAGGTAGCCGCCGGCCGGCAAGTTCTCCAGGAGCGTGGTGAGGTCGGGCAGCGGGCACGGCAGGCGTGCCATGCAGGCGTTGACGCCGGAGCGCGTTGGGTCCAGGATGGGCCGGATGTCACCGCCGCTCTTCAGCACGACGTGTAGCGAATTGATGACGGCTGCGAAGTCGGTGACGCTGCCGTGCTCCGAGTTGCTGGCGTCGTACTCCTCCGTAATGCCGTCCGCCAACAGGGCGTCAAAGTGCGCCGCCATTTCGGCGAGGTGCGGCTGATGGTGGGGTAGTTGCGCAGCGACTGATCTGGTGTCGGCACGTCCGTGAACTGCCACTCGATGCTGTTCCGGATGGCGGGGGAGTCGAAACCGCGAGCCTGCCAAGCCTCTGACCGCAGCTTAAAACCGCCGTCGGAGAACCAGCGCGCCCTGGCCGGTGCCTCAGCGCCGGCTGGGGGCGAGGTGGCGGCCACCAACGCCTGCGCCCGGCGCACTACGTCGGCGGCCACCTCCGGGGCTGCCGCCTCCAGCCACTCCCGCAACGCCGCGGCCTCCGCCAGCGCGGCGGCTCCGGGCGGTCCTTCCAAGTCTTCTGCGACAGGTGCGTGGGGGGGGGCACAAGGCAAGCGGCGGCGCCGCGTTAGTGTGGCTTTGATCACCCAGCGCCACTGGGGCAGCTAATTTGTAAAGCCGGGAGTGCTGCCGGCCTGCGTTGGTAACCCGCCGCCACCGGGGCCCCCTTCTGTTCACCCGGCGGGCCGACCGGGGGCCCTGTAACCCGGGGCCATACGGAAACGGCCCCAAAACGAGCTAAACCGCGCCCGGTTCTGACGCCCATCACCCTGCCTCATTGTCAAGACAGGCCGCGCTCACCTCTCCACTCATCTTCCGGCCCAAGCTTCAGGGAGTCCGCCGCCAAAGCCTGGGAGGTTGAAGCGCCGGCGGCGGCTACGGCCGCCGCCGGTCCAGGCGGGGGTGCCCGCCCAGCGCGGCGCCGCCCGGCGACGAACTCCCCAGCGCCCTAGCGGCGGTGCTGGAAGCGCAGCTCCAGCTGCTCCACCCGCTTCTTGCGGTCGGCTGGCTTCAGGCTCGCCAGCTTGGAGCATTCCTTCCACTGGTGCTTCGAGCTGCCGCAATGGCCGCAGCCCCGGGTGTAGACCTGCTCCCCCTCGCTGTCCGAGCTGCTGCTGGCGTCGCCGTCACTGCTGTCGACGTCGCTGCTGCTGGGGCTGTCGGAGGGGCTGGGGCTGCGGCCGCGCCCCCCTTTGCGGCTGCGGGGCCGGCGCGTACCGCCGCTCTTGCGGTCCTTGCGGCTCTTGCTGGCCTTGCTGGACTTGCTGCGCTTGCGGCGGCGGCACCGCTCGCCCTCCGAGTCGCTGGACGCCACGCCTGCCTGCTTCTGGAAACGCTTCATCTCCGCCGTCGCCCGCAGAAGCGTCTGGACGTCCTGCGAGCCCTTGAGCTGCATCGCCATGAACGCCTTGTGCCCCCGCGCTACCGTCCGCATGCCCTCCACCTCCTGCTCGTACTTGGAGACCTCCAGCGCCGCCTTGTAGTTGTTCATGGCGGCGGCGGTGCGCGCAAGCGCCACCTCCGGCACTGAGGATGCGGCGGCGCACTGGAAATCCGCCTCCGCCTGCGCCTGCTTGGCCAGCAGCTGCTCGTGCACGGCGTCGGTGAACGCTTCCTTGCTGGAGGTCAGGAGCTTGCTGCGCGTGGGCCGGAGCAGGGACTCCAGTAGCGGGTTAGAGGCGAAGGCCGCGCCGAGCTGTTTGTCTGACCTGGCCTGATCCAGGATGGGCGCCAGCGCTGAGTTCAGGACGTGGTTGGCGGGCATTGCCGCTGGCGCCGTCAGGCTGGCCAGCAGGGGGGTCCGGGGCGCGTTGTTGGGAGGCGGCGGGTCTCGCATGATGAAACCCGCCCGCTCCAGGTGGCGCGCCTCCACGTCCATGGGAGGAGGGTGCCGCGGCGGCGACGGGCCGCGACGCCGGCGCTCCTCCCGGCCCCCTGCCGCTGGTGCCGCCCTCGCTGCTGCTGCTGCCGCTGCCGCTGGTGCTGCTACTGCTGCTGGTCCCGCCCCAGCCGCGCCGGTTGCTGCTGCTGCTGCGGCTGTCCCCGCAACCGGCACTGCGGAGGCCCTCCCCTTGTCCCCGTTCCCCGCATCCCCACCCCCGGCTGCCCGACGGTCCCGCTCACCCGCGTCATCGTCGGAGCCAGAGCTGCTGCTGGAGTCGTCGTCGGACGCACCGCCCAGCAGCCGAGTGCGCTGCTGCAGGATATCGCTGCGCCTAAACCGAAAGACAACTCCTAGCCTCAGGACACGCTAAACTGACAGCAAATTGAAATTAAAGTGGAAAAGGCATGCACCGCTGAGGCTTCCATTAACCGTTCCGGGAGCTCGCTCCCATGCTAACCCCACGTACCCTGACACACGTTACCCCCACCCCGCTGCTGCGGGGCCCCCTCCGCGCTCTCCTCCTGCGCCAGCCCCTCCTTCAAAACGCATTCTAATCACAGTTGTTCTTAAAATAGGAATTTCAAATGTAACGTTAAAACGTTTCACACCCGATTCCGCTCTGGACGCATGTTTATGGTATCCAACGCGATGAACGGATCGTAAAACGTGTTATTTATTGGTTGGATGGACTTCTGACCCCAGGTCGTGGACAAATCACATTGTCAGTGATTATGTGACTTTCCAGGCCCAAAATGGAAAGCTCGCTGAGTTATTTCAATCAACATCACCTCGCTATATAACAATCTTGTTAGAAATATCAGGAAAGGACCTGATCTAGCTCTATGGAGCCGAGGAAGCGATCGAAATATCCGTCAGCAGCGTGCTTGCATGATCGATGTATGTATGAATTGCACGTGCGAATAGCAGTTCAATCGCGTATAGCCTATGATCACGAGGCCAACGACGTCGGGTCGCATGCTTCTTCGCGACCTCCTTCCCTCGCCCCCTCGCCCCCTCGCCCCCTGGCCCCCTCGCCCCCTCATCCCATGGTCCCCAAAGGGGCAAGCCGTGGTACTGCGTAGCGGTAGGTGTTTTTCACAAACGTTTCCAGTCACCCTGCTCGGTCTGTTGCTGTATGGGGTTCACCCCTGTCGTGTCTGGACTGTGGCCACGATGCAAATAGTGGGGATCTGGCGGGCCATGGCTTGGCTGGGACTCACTGTGCGCGAAGTCACGCGGACTCCGACTGCGGGAGGGTTTGCCGCAGCTTCAGATGACCCTTGTGTGCTTGCACGCTCGGGCTGTCCCCTCTGTAACACCGCAATCACAACCACATACGCCTCTAGGGCTTCAACCCTAGCCTCCGAGCCTTGGCTCGTGAGGGGGCTCGACTGACATTTATGTTTCGTCGACTTTGGTGTGTTGTGCAAACATTTTGTACCGCGATACAAGCTCTCTGACTGCTCGGAATGCCAATTTAGGCGCAGACGCGCCGCCCATGGTGTTCTATTTCCCCCAGCAACGTGCCCCCCGCACCTTCCCCCCTCCTCACTGTGTAAATCTTGGTTGGTTCGTAGTCGGGCGCCCAGGTGCCGCTCACCAGCACCAGCTTGACGGCGCCCAGGTGGTAGTTCACGGCGGAGATGTACTTGATGTGCAGTGGTCGGGCACACAGCTTGCGGATGTCCTCAATCACCATGCCGCCTGGGCCAATGCCCCACATGTTGTGGTCTTGGGGATATGTAAATGACCTTCTCGTCAATCCAAATGAACCGCTTCACCCAGCTCAGCAGCTAGTCAGCCTCGTACGCCGGCCTTAGGCTGTGTGAGGGCGGGATGGAATCGGACTTGCCGCCCTCGTGCAGGAACGTCACTCCCGCAGCGTTGGGGTTTACACCCTGCCACAGCCAGCTGCAGCTTTGCTCCACGCGTTGTTTCACAACGTCTTCCGCCAGGGTGCACCGGTACTCAACCTTGAAGTGCTTGCCCAGCGCCGGCTCGTACTCGTGCATGCGTTGCCACAACTACCACAACGCGTCTAACGTGTCCGTGCTGCACTTAGCCGCCTCCAGGATCGCCTTGAAGACGGCAGTGTTGTTGTATTCGGCCTGGGTGCAGAAATGGTTCTCAGACACGTACTGCATGGCGGCGGCAAGCAGCTCGTCCTCCGCCAGCCGCGGGCGCCCTGAGCGTGGGGGATCGGAGGTGGGGCCAGTCTCGCAGAAGCTGGCGTAACGGGAGCGTAGCCACTCAATCTTGGACCGCCGCTCCTGCTCTCCACTTGGCACATGGGTCTCGCTGAACCACTTGCAGTAGTCGCTCTCGTAGTGGCTCGAGCCCATGGACAAAATAATCTGGGTCCGGGAGGTTGCTGCATCTAGGCCAGGATCCGGGGAGTGTAAGTGAGCGAGGAGCAAGGGTGAGGTTTTTGCGGGCAGATGTTGATGTTGTTTCCGCAGGGGGGCCAGCCCCCCTGCACCCCCCGGGAAGGGACAAGGGGGCGCCGCCCCCCTGTCGACCCCCCCCCCCCCCCCCTCAGCCACACGAAGCGACGTATAGCACTCATTCACCAGGGATGGAGGGGTGTACAAGGGGTAGCTAGGTGGGAGGGATTGATGGGACGGCATGACCAGCAGGCATGACACCATGGCATTCTGAGGACGTGCAAGTATATATGCCGGGCTCGAAACCTCCGCAACGATCGTCCAGGCACCAGGAATGAATGACTGGTGCAAATGCTTGCACAAGCAAGCAGCGCTAGAAAGCAGTGTGCAGCGACATTCCCGCTGCTAAGTTGTTGCACGCCAGGAGCCCCGACATGCCGCATTTTATGAAAGTCAGCCTTATTTCAAGTTATCTTCAGATAACCCTCACAGCGCCCGCGACGGAGACGCGCCCAGGGGTCGGCAAACGTCCGATTTCTGCACCGGGTCCCACCCCGATTTCTGCAACCCCAACGGGGGGGACTGGGGGGTCTACCCCCCAGGAACAAGGGGTGTCAGCTTTGTAACAGCTGGAAAAAGGGCTGAGCCCCCACACAGCAAGGGGTGTGACGCTTAGCATGGGGTTCAGCAACAACCCCGCGCTGTAAGGTCTCACTCGCCATGCCCGACACGCTCCACGCCGTGCGCTCCACCCTTGTCGGGAACACCTCACCAGATGCTTGCAAGCATCGCCTGCCGCCTGCCTGCCCGTCCGCGTCGGCACGTTGCGCATGCGGTGGCACCATGCAGACCCGTCAGACACTTCACAACCCTCCGCTCGAGCACCATTCGGGCTAGACCCGAAATTCATAGGCTGATATTTATAATTGGATAGGTATAGAATGGATCCCTTCAACGGCCGCGTGCCTGCGCACTTAACGGACATGCTAACACAGACTTGGAGCCAGCCGGTCGCGAACGGAGTCAGCGCTCTTCGGTTCACCCACACAGCGTCATCGGAGCAACATGCGCAGCGACCTGCTACCTTGGTGGTTGGCGTGCAAACCGAGAGCAAAGCCTTGGGGCCCATGCCCCACTTCAGCTGCCGCCCTTTGCGGTTCGGCTTGACCAGTGTGCTTGTCATTAGTATACGTTTTGTGATGCACCACACATACAAATGCAGGGACCAGCCGACCACGTTTTGCAATTTCCACGTTCTGTTTCGGTGCGATTCAACAATTACGCCCAGAGCCATTTGCCGTCAATATGTTTCGATTCAATAGTGTAAGAAAGTCAGGGCCCCGACCCGTGGCTCGCGAACCAGCGAAGTCAAAAGTTCCATGGAAGCGCGAAGTCGCTGCTCGCTCCGACGTTTTCTCGGCCACCGCAATTTAGCTTTAAATAGATCTTCATACGCGCTTTAACATGGTACTCGCGGTCTACGCTGGTACTGAGTTTGGTGCAAACACACGCAGACACGCAGGCACGGACAGGGGTGATCCTGGGGGGCTTCGCCCCCCCTGAATCGCTTCGCTCAGGGGGCTCAGCCCAAAAATTTTGCAATATGGGGCTCAAATTGCAGCATTTTACAAGCAGGTTTTCACGGTCACACCCTCCACTCCGCACCTCCACTCCGCACCTCCACTCTGCACCTCCAGTCCGCACCACCTTTAGCCCAAACAATGACCGCTTGCTCACTCAGCAGCCGCGCGATGCACACGGCTAAACTCAACCCGTGCCAGCTGTTTCTCGTGAAGGCAACAAAGTGCGCGTTTGCGCTATTTCCGATTATGGCCTCCAAGTAACAATTGTTTTGTGGGGGTCCGGGCAGGGGGGGGGGTAGAAACAAACTTTTTTGACCCCAGGCCACAAAACCTCCCGGACCCCCCGACCGACCGACCGACCCACCCCCATGGACAAAACCGTGTGTTTCAGGGGGTTTTACCCCTCCATTTAATGCCGGAGTGGTGCCAATCGACTGCCCTTGGTGTGCTCTATCACGCTGTGCGATTTGTCGGTCGTGCACGTGACTACATGTGCAAAATTCTATCCATGGAAATGTCCCCGGGCCTGACCCACCCCAGCCAACAATGAAACAGGCTAAGCGCATAGCGACACGCACCAATAATATGCTCTCGGTAGGTTTACCGCGATTGGACTGGGGTTTACCGCGATTGGGGTTTACCGCGATTGGACTGTGGCTGGGATGACATGCCGACATGTCAACAACTTTTCACGTCATTGCTTCCTGCAGTGTCCTCCATCGCTGCAAACATTGCTACAGTGTGTTGCAGTAGCACGCGCAGGCTTACAGAAGCGTCCGGGGCTCGTGGGACAAAGTTTTGCACAAACCGTGACAAAACCTTGGGGGACCCTGGACCGACCGACCGACCCAAAACTTTGGAGGCCCATAACTTTGCACCCAGTATCCCAATTTTTATTCTGAAAGCGGATTCTGAACGCTCTCGTTGAGCTCTATCCATTTGAAGCATGGGGTATGTTTCGGAAGATTCTACCCCCCCCCTGGTCCGGGGTTTGTAAAAGCACCTTGCCCAAAGTGCAAATTTTCATTAGTTTGCCCTGGTAAGTTTGCGTGAGTCTGAGGACACACACCAAGGACCACGCCCGCACCGCGACTAAGATAGAGGCCATTAGCACCAGTGAGACTAGCGCATAATACATTTTTCGGGAACATGGCCGCAGGCCCTGCGGGCCCGCCATGAGGCCTTGGGGGCGATTTCTGTAAGTAAAGGACCCGGCGTCGGCGACTATTTTGGATTTCTGCAGCGGGTACCAGGGGTACCAGGCACCCCTGGCGGGTACTCTGGGAGTACCCGGCGGACCCGGCGCCCATTCCGTTGCGGGCGGCGCAGGGTCGCTGCCGCGGTCGCTTGGCCCCGACACGTCGCAATTACTTAATTACAGCTTCAATTTGAATTATCTTCTTAGCACGCGAATAGCGAACGCAGCGATGCCAGCGACGAGAAAGCCCCTCTGCCGGCGGCTGGCGAGGTCGATTGTGGCGTATACTTGCTTGCGAGGTTTACTGAATAAATTTAAGTTGTTATATATGGTGTCGTATTTCCATGCAGCTCTATAGTGGCAAAGGAAGAAGGCAGAACGCGGAGCAAAAATGCAACATTGTACACGTCGCTGTCGCCTTGGGTCCCGGGGCTTCTACAATTTCATAAAGCGTCCAAAACGTGCAATAGGCAATTCTATGGCTTTTTTGCACAATGTCGCTCGGCGTCTGCTGTGAACTCGGTGGGGCTCGTGCGCAGACTCGCTTCCGAAATTTGCGGCAAAAAAATAATTCCGTCTGGGTGATAAAAGAACGACCCAGGGTCGTTTTTGGGTCCGGTTTCGTCTACTGACCAACCAGCACACAAAGAGGCGTTGTGGAGAGTGGCTGCGAATGCGTGCTGGGCTTTCCCCCTCCATGCGCGGGAACTGGCTGCTGGTAATGCAGCTCCGTGCCATGCCTGCGGTGTGCGTATGCAGGATGGGGACCGGCGCCATTGGTTTTGGGAGTGTCGGGTCGCCCAAGCGTTACGGGAGAGTATGGGCATGGCAATGGGATGGCATCCGGAGGAGGCTCTGTCTGCCTTCTCGCGTGAGGAACTGTGGCTGGTGCGGCCGCCTGCGGGCCTGCGCCCGCCGGTGTGGGACGTTGTGTGTCTTGCCGCTATGTCCGCCATGGATCTTGGCGGCAACGGGTGGTGATGGCTGGTTTGGCAGCGCGACAGACTCTGCCGTCCGCCCTGGTTCTTAGCATTGGCTTGGCTCTCGTTGCGGACTTTTGGGGCCGTTTGCAAACATATGTGAGCCTGGGTATTCGGCCGAAGGGCTGGGACACGGTTTCGCCTGGCCATCCTTTTCTCGCTCGTGCACATGATGATAGTATGCTCCTGGTGTTGCCTTACGACTTTGAATCCCCGCCTCCGTCCCCTTAAAAGGGCGTGGGGTTGGGCGGTGGGGTGCTGTTTGGTATTTCGCACGGGTGCCTAGACGCTTGCGCCTTGGCTGGTGTGTGTACTTTGCGCCACCCTACTAGGTTACGGACATGCTCTAAATCGCGAAACGAAAATGTAGGTCTGTTGCTGTTTGGGGTTCACCCCTGTCGTATCTGGACTGTGGCCACGATGCAAACGGTGGGGATCTGGCGGGCCATGGCTTGGCTGGGACTCGCTGTGCGCGAAGTCACGCGGACTCCGACTGCGGGAGGGTTTACTGCAGCTTCAGACGGCCCTTGTGTGCTTGCACGCTCGGGTTGTCCCCTCTGTAACACCGCAATCACAAAGTGCCCCTTGCTCGCTTGCGAGCTCGGCGTGTCCTTTCCTGTAAACACGCAATCACAAAGTAACACCGCAATCACACAGAGAGCCAGTGCCTGAGGGCCGTAGTGGACGCCTTGGGAGTTGGCAGGGTTGACACCTCGTGCAGCCACAGCGGTTGCGAGCACAGCCATCACTCGCGCCAGTTGCTCCCAGCCAGTACGCTCGTCGGCCATCTGCAATATGCAGAGGAACAAAAGGGGAAGGTCAAGGGCGGGAGAGGGTGGCGTAGGTTGGGGTCAGACCGTGCGGGGTTAGGATGGGGTGGGTGGCACCGTGTGCATGCCATGTCGGCACGAAACCTTGGATGCGCCCCTGCCACGGTTTCCCCCGTAACTTTTATCCCCCGTGCCCCCCGTGTTTGCCCGCCGTACCCCTTCACTCAGCCTGAGAAGTCGTCCGGATTTGGCCCACCCCGCAGACCGCCTTTGTCCTGACGGGGTTCGCGACTGTTTTAGCTGTCGCAGTCCCCGTGCACATCGAGTGAGGTGTGGATCAACTTAGCAATCCGAACATGTGATCACTAAGCCAGGGTTCCCTTGTCGTACTTTTGGGGTTGTACGGCAGGGGGTCAAAAGCCCCCAAACATGGACCCAGCACCTGTGAAACACGCGCCCAACCCGCCTCTGACAGCACAAATGAATTATACACATGTATTTGCATATACGGACTGCTCTTGCTGCATCATACCTTAATGCTAGCACGCGTGCCGTGCAAAACACGTCTGTCAATACCCCCCATGCAGCCTGACACGCCCCACGGCTTCCCGGCTTTCAAATACACCTCCCACAGCTTCGAAGGCTTGTTATACACGTATGTAAGCATGTGGTATAGTTTATCCAACAATTATCGCTGTATGGGGATGGTCCTGATGCCGGACGGCGCCGAGCTGGGGAGGCATAGGATGATGGAAGGCACCGGCACGAGGGAAGGCACCGGCGCAAACCCAATACTCGCTCTACGATTACCCGATTGAGTGTACATATACTTGTATATCATTATATTGCTAATGCCATACCCAAACATGTCAGAGAAGCAAAAAATCGCATCGACATTGCTCCCGCTCCGACCCTCGTAAAATGACTTGCTATTAACTCCTAAGGCTTCATTTGTGTCTGTTGTACTTGGTGGTGCTAGCGGAGGGCTTGGAAGGGCGTATCTCGGCCTCTCCCGGCCTAAATTGCGAATGCCGATGAGTTGGGATGAGCTCAGGGCGCCGATTTGGAGCTCCCTGACACACGCTATCGTTACGTAGTGTGTGAAGGGCCCCACGGCACTCCAAAACGCGACCGCAGTGAACTTGTTGAGGGCTCGCATGCTCATTGCATCTCGCGACCTCGCGCCCAGCCGTTGCGGTGGCATGTGTGTGGGTCTGTATCCATAAAAACACATTTGAAGTTGATTGACAGCGCTGAAAGGGGCTACCTAGCGACTGCAACATCGGCGGCACTCCGTGTAAGGCGCTCCCCCCATGTGGAGTCAGGGCTTGGGCATGACATACAGGATTGGCCTGAGTTCACGGCCGCATTCCTTGAGCGTTCTGCGCCCCGACGGGAAGAGCTATACGACCGCCTAACCTGCTGCCGACAAGGCAGGACTGAAAGCGTACGCCGCTACACTGATCGCTACCGCAGTATTGTTGCCCAGCTTGGCATCAACCCTGCCCACGATCCAACCTATGTGTACAACTTTCTCGGTGGCCTCCGACCCGATATCTACCAGCAAGTGTACCTCATGCGCCCCACCGACTTGGATGGTGCAATCGGCGATGCTGTCTACGTGAGTGAGGCCGAGGCAGGCGCCACGCGTGATATGGTCACCAGTGAGTGCGACCCAGACCCTGCCAGTTGGCACGAGTACCTAGCCCCCGCAGCTACCTTTGCTGGTGGGCGTCATGCAGGGTTCGAGGCTTCCCGCTACGGGACGTTCCCAGGCTGCCGTGAAGACCGCCGGTATGAGCGCCGGCCACGCCACAGCCCACGGCCCAGTGCCGCGGCTGCGCCGGCCACTGCCTCCCTTGCCTCCCGTATCGATGACCTGCAGAGGCAGATCGCACAGTTTGCCGTCAACTTGCATGAGCTTGCCCTCAGCTCACCCGAAACCCATGCCTATGATGCTTCATCCCAAGCCAACATGTTCGATTTGGTGCAGTCGCGCACCCATGCGGCTGAAGAGGTGTCCTGTCCGGCCACCTACACGGCGCATGTCCGCGAAGTCACTACCGCCGCGGCCCCGGAGCACTACCCCGTGCCCGAGCGCAGGGATTATGCGCGCGGCAGCGTGTATGAGCTGTTCCAGCCCCATGAGACCGTGTCCGGCCTATGTGATGGCTCACCTGCGTGCGCTCCCACCGAGCGTGCCCTCACGCCCTCTCCTGCCCCAGAGCTCCGCATTGCCGCTCCTGCCCAGCATACGGTGTCCGGCGCGCCGGCCAGTGGTGGCGTCTTGTGGGTGAGAAGCGGAAAACGTGTCATTCGCCTGCCACCGCAGCCAGTTTCCCCCAGCTTGCTCCCATTGACTGCAAGCCCGCAAGGCCCGTTGTGCCAGATACCCTATCCGTGGGAGTGCACCAGACCTGCTTCGGTGCAGGAGGTGCGCCAGCCTCCCGTTTGAGCTTTCGTCGTCGTGCCGGTGCGTCTCATGACCGCGAACCTACATCAGCCCGAGGACAGAGCTTGAATACCCGGGAAAACGGCTTAGCAGGGGAACGGGTCACGGCGGCCCCTGCGGCTCCTGTGAGTCCCCCAATGTTGAGCCGCGCAAGCAAACGGGCTGCTTCACACACCAGCCCCAGCTGTTGCGCTGAGGCCTTCCGGTGTGTCTGATGTGCGCCTACCCGCTGCGGTTGGGGCCCCAGCCCCCGCCACCAGCGATGAACCCAGCCTTTTCCAGCCGCCAGGTGCCGTGGCACCGTGTCTGAGCCCAGCCAAGAGCCCTGAGCGCCTCGATTCCCGTGCCACCCTACACATTGAGCTGGCCCCTGACCCCTGCACTCTCATCTTGGACTTACCCGAGGGCGTGAAGCCGGCGCAGGATGGGCGGTATGCAGGGTGCAGTGACTGGCCTGTGGACCGTTCAGGGGAGGGCAAGGCAGGAGGCCCACTTGAGGCTGATGCGTTTCGCGTCGGGCTCCGCCTGCCGCCTACAGTCGGGCACCGCCTACCGTCTGCGACGATGCACGGGAGTGCCACCCCGGCTATTGCACATGCCCCCGGCTCGAAGACCCCTATCCCCAAGGTTCCCCCGGACCGCTTTGGTCCTGACCAGCCCGCAAACCTAGATGAGTTGGCTTGCCCCTTCCCCCGAAGGGGGAGGGGCGGAAGCCATTGCGGTCACATCGATCGGTGCGGGGGGGCCTCTCGGTTATGACAGTAACTGCCGAAGTAACGAAAACGTTACATCGGGTATCGCTGTAGCCGCAGGCTTATGGCACCCAAGCGTCTCATGACCGCGAACCTACATCAGTCCGAGGACAGAGCTTGAATACCCGGGAAAACGGCTTAGCAGGGGAACGGGTCACGGCGGCCCCTGCGGCTCCTGTGAGTCCCCCAATGTTGAGCCGCGCAAGCAAACGGGCTGCTTCACACACCAGCCCCAGCTGTTGCGCTGAGGCCTTCCTCTGTGACGGTGTGTCTGATGTGCGCCTACCCGCTGCGGTTGGGGCCCCAGCCCCCGCCACCAGCGATGAACCCAGCCTTTTCCAGCCGCCAGGTGCCGTGGCACCGTGTCTGAGCCCGGCCAAGAGCCCTGAGCGCCTCGATTCCCGTGCCACCCTACACATCGAGCTGGCCCCTGACCCCTGCACTCTCATCTTGGACTTACCCGAGGGCGTGAAGCCGGCGCAGGATGGGCCGTATGCAGGGTGCAGTGACTGGCCTGTGGACCGTTCAGGGGAGGGCAAGGCAGGAGGCCCACTTGAGGCTGATGCGTTTCGCGCAACCCTTCCTAACCCCGTCACGCTCGAGCCGAGTGCGAACAGTCGGGCACCGCCTACCGTCTGCGACGATGCGTGGGAGTGCCACCCCGGCTATTGCACATGCCCCCGGCTCGAAGACCCCTATCCCCAAGGTTCCCCCGGACCGCTTTGGTCCTGACCAGCCCGCAAACCTAGATGAGTTGGCTTGCCCCTTCCCCCGAAGGGGGAGGGGCGGAAGCCATCGCGGTCACATCGATCGGTGCGGGGGCGGCCTCTCGGTTATGACAGTAACTGCCGAAGTAACGAAAACGTTACATCGGGTATCGCTGTAGCCGCAGGCTTATGGCACCCAAGCTTGATCAAAGTATATTATCAGGAGCCATGTATGTAAAACGCACCAGGGTTACATGGAAAGCGGACTGAGTGAAACATAGCGTGGAGATGTGCATGGGGAACTAACTCGGTAAATTCCAGCGGGCAATTTGTAGCCCATTGCCTGCAAATCATGTTGTATATCCTGTCAGTCCGAAAGCAATATTTCAAGCTATGCGCGTGTTGTTGCCGTTTCAAAAGCGAACCGGCGAGGGACAGCAGCCCTTGCAGCAACTTTGTATCGCTTGCTTTGTTGATATTGCCTGCATCGCGTATATCGCTTGTATCGCTTGTATATGAATGTCAGGACAGGGCCTGATCTCTATCGTGAAGCCGAGGAAACGATCGACATTTCTGTCAGCGAACTTCACTTTCATCGCTCTATGGATTGCACGTGCGAAGCATTTGTATACAAAAGCGTGAGATACAGCCTATGATCACGAGGCCATCCACGCGCACTTCATACGCGCACTTCATAGGCGCACTTCTTCGCGACCTCCCCGCCCTCGGCCCCTCGCCCCCCTCGCCCCATCATCCCACAGTCCCAAGGGGGGTAGTTTATTCCAAACCCAAGCAAAACACCAGAGACCAAACCCGAACCGCCAAACCCAATGCGGAGGAGGTATGGCCTTAACCTTTATCTTGGTCGCCCTTGAGCCTTGTTCTTCTGGTCGGTGTAGGCCGTAGGCGGTAGAACAAGAAACTCGCTTACCATCGAGGAACACCCAGGCTCGCGGCGCGCGATAACCCTTCCCGCTAATTCTAATGTGCGATTCACACAACAAAACCCACCTAACCCACGACCCAGAGCAGCGCCGGCGCCAAGTCGGGAGCGCCGGCAGGGCGGCGGACATGCGAGGGCAGCGGGCAGATACGTGAGGGGCGGCCAAAAGAAGAAGGAATAGACTAGGTCCTAAAGCTATCGCGCGCGAGCCTGGGTGAAGAAAGAGGGTTGTGGAGGGCAGGGGTCGAGTAAAGTGCAAGTCGCATGGGCGGTTACTTAGCCGAATGGGTGTCACGGGGAAGAGGGGGCGGGGGATGGAGGGGAGGGGTACACCGGCCGCGGGCCGCATCGAGGCGGCTCCCACGCGTGCCGGTCGCCCAACGAGACGTTGTCGTATCGCCCGGTACCGCCGCACAGTAAGACAGCCCACGCTCCGGGCAGTGACCTTACACGGGCAGCTCAGGGAAGGGGGCACCGGCGTAGCACGGGCAGGAGAGGCGCACGCAGGGAACGACCAACACACACCCCGGGGGCACGGCACAAGTTTGGGAGCCTGGGTGTGAGGCGGCCCTTGAAGTCTTGAATCTTTAGTCTTGAAAAGGCGGTCTTGTGTTGGCGTTGACAGGCGGTCTTGTCGGTCGGTGTTGCCCTTCTTACCCGAAAAAGCATCCCGAGCCCGAAATGTCCCGTCCCTCGAAGCCCCGGGGGCAAGCCGTGGTACTGCGTAGCGGTAGGGGTTTCCGTCGCCGCCTTGCGCACCTTCATGCGCCGCAAGATTGGTTTCTGTTGCCCCGGTCGACGGACTGGTGTCCAGAGACAAGGGAGCTGGAGCGCCCGCCAGCTCAGTGGACAAAGAGGACGCCGTACTGCCCGCCGCCGTGGAAGGTAGCAAGAACCCCTGGTCCGACACCGCTTTGGTGGAATTTTGAGGGCTGGGACAATCACGTTAGCCCCGTCTGGCAGGCTGGGCACCGATGACGTCCTGCGGGAATGGAGCCGCGTGCAACACCGAGCAGCGTTGTACGAGTTACAAGGAGATTTGCTCTTCCGCAAAGCCCGAGCGAGGACCCAGCCCTGCCCTAGCGTTTCTGCCATGCAAGACCGTCTGTGTGATGCTTTAGCGGGGCGTGTACATGCAGGCGACTGGCGTGCGTGCCGCGCCCCCCTGTCCACCCCTGCCGTCTGACTACCTGACCAAAGCTTCTAAGATGTATGCTGGACGCCTGTGGGAGGTCGCATGACCGCAGATCAAGGGCATCCCGCTGGGTTGGCTCTCGACTCTGAGCCTGCACGCCCCTGGGCGGCCCATGAAGCACATTCACTTGAAACTTCAAGTACATCATTCCAACTGCCAACCCTAAGTTGGATCCGACAGATCGTGATCATCATACGCCTATCCCTGGTGCTGGTGCATATTGGACAGCACGTATGAGTTGAAGTTGCCGGGGCCCTTCATCTTGGACATGATGTAAAACTCCAGCGGGGTATACCGCCATGAGCGGCCAGGCGGGCGAACCAGGGGGCCTGGCATGACGTCCTTGTAGCATTTGAGCGATTCAAGGATGTAGCAGTCGAAGCCCTCCTCTGCACGACATGAGCGGGGGCAGGAAGTGAAGGGTAGCTAGTTACCAAATTACAACATAGGCAAAGAGCGTCCATCACAATCAGGCTACAATCATTACGAAGGAAAGGTGCAGATTGTCACGTGCAGGAAAGGCACGCGGGGATCGCCAGACAGCAGGGTCTACAGGGTCAAGCCACTTCAGTGAGGATCAGGTGAAATGCCAGGGAGAGGTTGACTACCACCAGTGTGGATCAGACAGCCATGCCAATGGCCCGCAAGGGAAACTCTACATGCGTAGTCCTTCTCCACAACAGGACATAACAAGAAGGGCACCAACGCATGAAAGCCGAGTCACAAGTATGACAACCCACCGGTGAGAATCTCTCTGGTCGCGGCATTGTTGTTCGCAATAGCCTCTGCCTCTGCGGGATTTGCCTCCAGCCTGTGTGCAGCCAAGGTGCAACGCAGTCACCCCGCATACCATGTTGTAGAACCATTCACCAAGCCACTCCACTTACCGTCGGTATATTGACTCCAAGTCGTTCCTGTGTACGGTTGCATGGCCGTGTTAACCGTCGTGAGACGGGATTGCAGGCGAAGTCCATCTAACACTCACCATTCGGGGTCAGCAATGATCCAGTTCTTGTTCTCCTCCATCATCAGTGAGGCCATGCCGTCAAAACGCATGGGGTGCGCAATTATTACGTTGCCACAAATGAAGTGGGTGGTGAGTCGGAAGCTGTAGACGTTGCCCTCCGTATAAATGATGTACTTGTGCTGCAATGGGGGAGGGGCACGTCAAGCAAGCATTGCATCAGAGCTAGAAGATGCAGCCCCATCCGAGTACCACATGGGCATTTACCTTGCAGAAATCCTCCATTTTACTGATGAGCGTCGAAATATTGAAGTCGGGGTCCCGTTGCAGTGCGTTCCACAGCCCTCCAAAGGGTGGAATCTTTTTAATCTACGAGCACATCACACCAATGAAGGCCACTTGCAACAGACATAAAGACCAGGACTTGCTAGGCAAGCCAGCTTACGTCTGCAATATCGTTGCGGTCAGAGAACTTCGTGATCAGCACTTCACGAGCGTGGGGACCCCCGCCACCTGTTGCATGGAGGGGCTGTGTGAGGG
>JAEHOD010000047.1:775000-898070 GCA_016834595.1 Chlamydomonas schloesseri | reverse complement strand
ACCCTTATTCCTGCCGCCCTTCCGCCGGCTCTGCCCCTCCACTGGCCCGAGGGATAGCCCTGTACCACCACAGTCCACAGGTCTCCCACCGCAAGTGTTCGCCCTGACGGGTGCTGGATGATGGGGCCTGCACATCATCCGCAGTCGCGTTATCCGTCGCATGCCCTCTGCATGTGTGTGTCGCAGTTGTATGTAGCTAATGTAGCCCAGCCACCCCCACTCTTCTAGAGTTACTTTCGAAACGCGAGCGCCCCCAGCTCTCCGTGTCCCCGAATCCCACTACACCTCGGAGGCCGCCCGCGCGCAGTCTGCCTCCGGCGCAAGACCCTCGGGGTGTGTGGCGCACTGGCGTGGTGTGCTAGGTGCACGGCTGCTTTGGCCGCCCACTGCCCAGTGGCATGATGCGGGGCTGGATGGGCACACGGCAGCGGTGTGGCATCCGCATGCATGCCGCCCTCGGAGCTGCTCGGGAAAGTCCAAACACGGAGGCCCTCTATGGATTTGCTTTTTTACAGCACGTGAGGAGCGGCAACCAACCTTCTGAAGGAATGTGCGCACCTCCCGTTTGTTTGTTAGTTTGGGGGGCGAGTA
Organism: Chlamydomonas schloesseri; assembly: GCA_016834595.1. Classification (NCBI taxonomy): domain Eukaryota; kingdom Viridiplantae; phylum Chlorophyta; class Chlorophyceae; order Chlamydomonadales; family Chlamydomonadaceae; genus Chlamydomonas; species Chlamydomonas schloesseri. The sequence goes on along the minus strand of JAEHOD010000047.1, from coordinate 897,479 downwards.
TTATATATTGTCTGGGTATTACGCGCACACGCCACGCCAATCCACACACATATATATACACCGCTGCCTGCCTGTTCATTTGCCATATGAACACCACAAACACACACACCACCTATGTCTGCTGTTCTCTCCCTTGTGATCTCTAACACACACACACCACACACACCCACACACACACACACACACACCGCCCCGCACGGCGCACATGCGTTCAGCAACTAATGCCTCTCTATGCTCTCGCGTGCACCAACCCACCCGTCGCGGTCACCTGTGGCCTCTGCTGCAAGACACACACACGTTGCGTACACCCGCGAATACACACACACAGATCGTGCCATGCGCGCACATCGACACACGCGTGCGGCCGACGCGGCTGCTGTCTCCCTGCCCGTAAGATTACGGCACAGGTGGGGACGCCGCGCACGCCGCCGCTTCACGGCTATTGCACGTGGCATGTGGGGGCGGGGCTGTGTGAGGAGTCACCTGAGTGCTCTGCGGGTGTGTGCCGTGCGCGCTGTGCCGCATTGCCCTGCTGGTCCCTCGCTTCTCTGCCAAAAACCACACACACAACACACACCCATGTACCGAATGAGAATGCTATGAGACATGAGGAGTCCAAACATTTAGGATTAAAAAGCGAACCTCACCCCGCCGTTCAGCACCGTCGTCAATCACGCACATGTGTGGAACGTACGGACCGTGAAAGCGCCCCGTGCACACACACCACGCACCAGGACCCAAACAGGGAGGCAGCAGCGGGTGAGAGAGCCACACACGGCGACCGCAACTGCACCTCTCTCTCAACACGCGCCCTCTCTCGCACACACCGACGCACGGGCGTACATACACATGACGCAGTAAATACACGTGTGGAGAGGGGGCGCCAGCAGCCGACGCGCCGACGGCATCCTGCGCGAACGCCCGACACACCCACTCACTCACACCTCCCGGCGCGTGCTCACGAGTGTGTGTCGTCGGGACCCAGCCAGGCCGCCGCCGCCGCCGCTGCTTTCAAGCCTCCAGCCTCCCAGCCCCAGCCCCCGCCCTCCCACTACGTGCCGCCTGGGCGCTTGCCTCAACACGTGGCGGCGGCCCCGTGACCCAACCCGCTTCCAAAGCCCCTTGACACCGCCAGCCGCCTGTCCGCCTGACCGGCCTGTCCGCCACTGCCTGTTGCTCGTCTAGGCGATGCCGGCGGGCACGGCGTCGATCTCGGCGCGCATCTTCTTGTCGCCGGCCAGAACGGCGATGGAGCCGTCGGGGTCCACGTCCATGATAACCACGTCGCCCTCTTTGATGTCGCCCACCAGGATGCGCTCCGCCAGCAGTCCTCGATCAGGCGCATGATGGCGCGGCACAGCGGGCACGCGCCGTAGGTGGGGTGAAGCCCTCGTCCACCAGGCGGTCTTGAGAGCTTCTCCGTCACCTGGGGGGGTGGGTGGGGGGTGTGGGTGGTGGGGTACGAGGTGTAGGGGTGTGTGGGTAGGGGTGAGTGGCAGGCGTGGTTTCAATAGCCAAGAAGACAGATCGCGCCACCCACTTGTTGTGTGAGCGCTTCTTTGAACTAGCTCCCTAGCCCGAGCCTCGCGCAAACTCTGTACTCGAGGACTCCTCCTCATACCGCTCAGCCCTCTCCCGCACAGAGCCTGCCCACGCCCAGCACATCCACACCCACGTCCACGCCGACACGCCCCCGCCCCAGCCTCCATCCCCCAGCCCCCATCCCCCAAGCCCCCATCCCCCAGCCCCCATCCCCGCCCCCGCCCCACGCACACCCACGCACCTCGATCTTGATGCCCTTCTCCTCGGCGGCGCTTGAACACGTCGCGCAGGAAGATGTCGGCAATCGCTTGACCTCCTTCTTACTTGGTCAGCTGGCGGACACAATGATCTCGTCCAGGCAGTTCAGGAACTCGGGCCGGAAGTAGGACTTGAGCTCCTCGTTCACCAGCGTCTTGATGCGGCCTGCTTGTTGCGGTGGTTGCGGTTGTGGTTGGGAGTGTTGGCGGGCAGGTGGTTGTTGTGGACCGCACGTAGTGGAGTGTGGGCGGAGAGTGTCGAGCAGGAGGACGGCGGGGTAGGCATGTGGGTCCAGGGGTTCAATGGGGTGTGTGGTTTCAGCCATCGCCAGCCCCCCCTCCATCATCACCCGGTGCGGTGCACACGCCACCATCCAACAACGCCACCGTCCCAACCCTCCTCCCTTCCCCGCCCCCCGCCCATCCCCGGCCCCTCCTCTCGGTCGATTTGGGTTCTGAAATGAACCACAACCCCCCTCCCTCCTCCCCCCACCCCTCACACCAACCCTCCCTCACACCCCACCAACCCACTCCCCACTCTCACTTGTAGCTCATGTCCTGCACCATGTCCTCGTCGTCAGGGCGCAGGAAGAAGCCATGGAGCGGCTGCCCTTCTCGATGACGGACGCGCCCACGTTGGAGGTCATGATGATGAGCGTGTCCTTGAAGTCCACGGTGCGGCCCTTGGAGTCCGTCAGGCGGCCCGTCCTCCAGGATCTGTTGGGGGCTGGGGTGAAGGTGGTTTAGGTGGTTAGGGTTGGTGGGTAAGTGGTTTGGTGGTCGTGGGTTGATCAGTGGTCAGGTCATGCGCGCCCCGCCAACCCGAGCCGACCGCCCCCCAGACCCCCTCTCCTCCGCGCCCGCCCGTACCTGCAGCATCATGTTGAAGACGTCGGGGTGCGCCTTCTCGATCTCGTCGAACAGCACCACCGTGTACGGCCGCCGCCGCACCGCCTCCGTCAGCTGGCCGCCCTCGCTGTAGCCCACGTAGCCTGTGCGTGTGTAGGGTGTTTGTTGGGTAGGGTCGAGGTGTGCGGGTTGAGGTGGGTTGGGAGGGTTGAAGGTGGTTGGGTTAGTTGCAGGTCGGAGCCAGCGGAGGAGGGCGTGTGCATACGGAGGTGCTTGGGCGGCTTCGGGGGCACGGGGGCGCCTCGGGGGCTCCCCACTATCCCGCCCTTCTGACCCCGGACCCCCACACCAGACAGCCACCGGTGCGCGCTGACCTCGAGCTGACCACCAGAGACCCTCTCTCTTGACCATTGCCCCAAATGCCAAAACCACCTCCAACACCACCTCCCAACACCGCCTCCTAACACCACCTCCCAACACGCCAGCACACAACGCACCGGGGGCCGAGCCGATCAGCTTGGACACGGTGTGGCGCTCCATGAACTCCGACATGTCCAGCCGCACCATGGCCTCCTCGCTGCCGAAGTAGTAGTTGGCCAGCGTCTTGGCCAGCTGCGACTTGCCCACACCTGTGCGGTTTGTGTAGGTGTGTAGGTGTGTGTAGGTGTGGGGTGTGAAGGGTAGGTTGTCGGTTGGACAGTGTGTGCGTGAGGGGCGTGAGTGACGGAGACTTGTTTGTTTGACAACGGTTTGCACGAGCTTAGTCCAGAGACTGATAGGCTGCAGAGGTCGTGTGGCGGGGCCCGGGTCAGAGGCAGGCTGTGACGACCAGCACGACGAGCAGCAAGGCTGAGAGGACGTGGTGGCTTGGGTGCACGTCCTGACCCGGTGGACGGCGTTGTCGGCAGGCAGGCCCACATCGGGCACGCACCCCCACCCAGCTATGTGTCAAAGATGGGCGCGTAGTGCACGTCAGTACGCACGCATTGCGCCGCGCGTAATTATACGGATACACGCAATTGGGAGCGCGTTTCCTGCCCATGCGCACTGCATGCATGCACGCGCACGGCCCCCAGAAACCCCCAGAAACCCGCGCTCAGTCTCCCCAAGCAGTCCTTGCATCAACCCATACTTCCCCCACCTGGCAAGAATAGCGCAGCAGGGAGGCTCCCCGCGTAGGTTTCGGTGGGCGTTGCTGGTGTGTGAATTTTGGCGGACATGGCTAGTGTTCTGCACATGAATTCGGCTCTGCGTATTGCTTATTTAGCCACGCAATACTTGCGCTGCGAATTTCGTACGCATAGAGGGCGTCACAACACGCCATCGGGACGAACCCATGCGCACCCCATCCCCATTTTGCGTCTCTGTCAGCTGCGAACAGCCGGCTCATCCACAGAACCAAGAGACGGCTTTGTACCCACTGATACAAACCAAGTGAAACTTTATCAACATATGCATTCCGCGGGAGCAAGCGCTTAAAGCTTTTCGCGTGGAAAACGCACGACGCCTTCGCGTCTGCACTTTTCTTGCTGGTCAAACTGCTGGCCGTTACACTGTAGAAAGCTACTCTTCTAGCCAGCGGGAGGGCTGGGTCAATCCTCGAGGCCTGCGACCTCCACAGGCGACCGCGACGACCGTCTTGCGGACTCTGTCTGCAAGGCTATCATAGGTAGGCCAAGCACGCTGCGAGGTTAGCTTGGAGGATGACGGGTGGCGATGGGGGGTTGCAACTGATTTGCACCGGGCACCAATTGTCACGGGGCATCACAGGGCAAACGGGGTCCGCGGCATAGGGAGGGATTTGGGGACGACGTCGCACGGGCATGCCGCACGGCATGGGTGGTTGCGTGCGCCGGCTGTGGTGGTGGTGGTTTGGAGGGTGGCAGCCGGGCTGTTGGGGTCAAGGAGGGGGCGGCCGGTCTGCCGCCGACCGGTCACACGCCCCGCCCCGCGCCTCCCACACACCCCACCTCTCACATTCGCCCCGCCCACCCACACCTTCTGTGACATTGTAGTATCGCAACCCTCCTGGCTCTGGACCGCTTTGGAGAACGCTTTCGTGTCAACGGGCGAGCGCGACAGCTACACATCTTCACGGTGAGGGGAGGAGGGGGCGTCTAGTCACATGGCTAAGACGCGGGTTCGGGAAGGGGCAGAGCCGTGTCCGCGCGTGTTCCTTTACACGCACACACGCACGCGCGCATGCACACCAACAAAAGGCGCGCAAGGCAAGGGCCCCCACCTAACACCGGGATGGGATGCAATCACAGCCACGTCACAACAGTGTGACTGACTGCTGGCTGCACGCCATGTATGGGCACGTGTGTGTGCAACACGTTAGCCCGGCTCCGGCTCCGGTGACGCAACCCTGAACACGCGCGGCCACACGCACCACGGGGCCACCGCGTGGCGCCAGAGGCGGCCGGCAAGGGGCATGGCTGTGTGCGTGGTTTTGCGTGTGTGTGCCGGTTCTTGCTGTTGTTGCAATGGACCTGTAGATGGGGGGCCAGCAGTGCACCAGAGAGGGCACCTGTGAGGTGGGCGTGCGTGTGTGTGTGTGTCTGTGTGTGTGTGTGTGTGTGTGTGTGTGTAAGCCAGCCCATGTAGTGCACACCCCGCATCTTTAACACACCCATTCAGGGGGTGTTGCTGGCGTGTAGTGGTGTCCTCGTGACCCTGATGCGTGCTGCTGACCCGCTGAGGCGACGGAGAGCACGCAGCACCAGCAAGGCGGAAGCAGCAGCATTGCTCCACCCCCCATGCATCCACGCAATCCTCGCACACGTGTGCAGCGGTAGTGGGGGGAACTTCTAACACACATGTCATCGTTTCAACAGCACCATAACCGAGCGCTAGTACCATGCTCATCATGCGTGCTCAACTACATCACGCCTGCGCGACACACACACACACACACACACACACACACACCATGCGGCCTAGCAGCGCCCTGACGGCAGTGCCAGCAGTGACGGGCGCGGGCGACGTTGTCCCCAGCCTGCCCCTCCCCGAGGACGCCGAGCGCACGGTGACGGCGCTAGGCTGGCTGCCGCCGGTGCATGCGCTGGAACCCGCACCAGAGCCAGGGGCCTGGTGCCACACGGCACCCCTGTGGGGCAACCCGCTCCTCTGCCCGCCGCCCCCGGCTGAGGGCGGCGAGGCAGACCCGGACCTGGAGGCAGAGGAGGAGCCGGCACCAGAAGCTACCCTTGCCAGCGCCGCGCAGTGCACGCAGGGCCGCGGCCTTGACTACCGCCACAGGGCACTTCGTGCCTGTGCGCGGCTGCTCACCATTGGCGACCTGGTACGAGCATACGACGCGCGCCCGCTTGACACGGCCGCCGTCGTTGACTGGGCAGGGTGGCTGAGTGCCCACCTGGGCCCAACAGACGCATGCCAGCGTCGCCGCGGCCCCACGCTCGCCGCCCTCCAGGGCCTGGTTGATGACATGCCACCGGCGTTCATCACCGGCGTTCACGAGCCCACGCCGCACAGCTTGCGGGCCCCGGCCCCGCCCCGCCCCCCGCCCCCTCCTCCTCCTCCGCCATCAGCACCATCATCATGCCGCGCATGGGATGGGTGCTGCCCGGCACCGAGTCCGTCAAAATTCCCCTGGAGAAGCTGACCGTCCGCATGGCCACAGCCCTGCAGCTGGACAGCATAGCGGCACGCCGTGCCGGACTCCACGAGGACTATGAGCGAGCGGCCCTCGGCCTGCCGCCCCGCTCAGAGGCGCGGCGTGAGGACCTGCCTGACGCTGCGGCAGCGGCGCTCGGCGCCTTTCGGGGCACCCTTGCGCGCCTGTGGCAGCACGTCCGGTGGGAGCGGCGCCATTTCGAGACTTTGTGGCGGCTGGCCATCGACGCCGTGCCGCTGCCGGGCAACACTCACATGCCCACGGCTCGACGCGAGCCGTGCGGCTGTGGGCAGTACGGCCATGGCAGCGCCACAACGGGGCCAGCCGCCGCCACCCCCCGCCTGCGCCGCGGCAGCACCATTTCTGGGGCTGCGCAGTGGCAAAGGCGGTGGTGGCGCAGATCAACGCACACACCCCGGGGGCCCCAGCCCGTCAGCCAAGCCCAGCTGTGGTTAGTGCAGGCACCCTCGGGCATCCAGCAGTGCGTGTGGGATGTGGTGGCGATGGCGGCGCTTGCCGCCATAGAACACGGCCGGGTGCGGCTGCGCGGGATGACGCGCGCTGCAGCGGCCCAGGGAGACCAAGCGGCGGCAGCGGCGGCAGCACCCACCGAGGCAGCGGCGGTGGCAGCAGCGGGGGCGGACGCTGACCCAGATGAGGTCCCGCCCACGCAGCTGACACCACCGCAGCCAGGCGTCAACCCCATCGAGCTTGCGTGCGCTCGCGCAGTCGCGGACTTTTGGTCGCGGCTGCTGCAGTTTGCGCAACTTGGTGTGCCCCGAAAGGGCTGGGAAGGTGTTGACGCCACCGATCCGATCCTAGCGGTGGTGGACGGGATGCTGCTCTGCGCGCTTCCGCAAGCTATGGAGCTGGAGCTGGAGGAGTGACCGGGATCAGCCATATCGAGTAGAAGAATCACCATAGCAATGAGCCGCGGACATAGCGGCTGAATCTAGGGACCAGCAGGGTTGGGAAGGGTTGGGAGGGTCAAGGGGAGTGTGCGCCAGGGTTTCGGGCCACGGGAGCTGAGGGTGGGTTGGGTGCCGGAGCACCCCCGGCCAAGACCGGCCTGGTAGTCCGACGCGCTTGTGGCTGCCCTTTGGCATAGTCTGCCCTGGCGTCGGGTGCTGGTTAGGTTGCTGTCGAGGCTGTGAAAGGCTGCGGGGGGGTCGCTGGACCCGTAGCCACCTGTCGCTGTGTTGTCGCGTGCGGTGTGTCGTCTGTCCAGTGCTCGTGTTGCTGCGGTGCTGGCCCTCCAGCCTAGAGGTTTTGTGCGCCCGCTGGGCCCTGTGTTGCAGTACCAGCAGTCACCCTTCTGAGGTTACTGGCGTGGTCCAGGTTGGTTGGAGCGTCCCCCCGGTGGACTCCAGAGCTCGGTTGCGCTCTGGGCAGGGGAGACGCGTGATAGCGGCAGCGTGCGGCCAAAGTGCCTTGCTGTCGCTGGCTGTCCCGAGTACTCGATCACGAGACTCGTCAGGCCGCCTGTAAACCCGTTGTTACACACACACACACACACACACACACACACACACACACACACACACACACACACACACACACACACACACACACACACACACACACGTGCAGGTACAGTACGTCCACGATGCAAGCCGGCGGCGGCGGTGGCGCATTCATTGACCAGCAGCTGCAGCAGCTGCAGCAGGGGCAGCAGCAGCTGCAGCAGGGGCAGCAGCAGCTGCAGCAGGGGCAGCAGCAGCTGCAGCAGGGGCTGCAGCAGGTCCTGCAGCAGCTGCAGCAGATCCAGCAGCTGCTGCAGGGGCAGCAGGGGCCACAGGGGCAGCAGGGGCAGCCGCTTGGGCCCCAGACGCGCCAGAGCATTGCTGATGCGCCCACCGGCGGCACCGTCCGGGCCAAGCGCCAGCGCCTCGCCAAGCACCTGGGTGTGCGGCTGGACTAGCTGCGCCCGTAGCTAGCGGGCCGGGCCTGGCTGCCAAGCGGGTGAGGTGGGTTGACACAGGCGCACGTGCATGAACGATGTTTGGGTGGGTGGGTGGGTGCAGGTGGGTGCGTGGGTGGGTGGGTGGGTGGGTGCGGCCCGGCCTCTGGCTGACGGGCCAATGGGCGAGCAGCAGTAGCATGGCGGTGGCGCACTGTTGCTGAGGATGTGCCCCAGCTTGCCTCAACTCCTTCGATTGCCGGCTTGCGCTTGGCCAATGCCCCGCAGGCACATGGACACGTGCCCGCACACATCGGCACCGTTTTCACACAGGCACCGTGCGGTGCGGTGCGGTGCGGTGCGGTGCGGTGCCGACTGCAAGGACTGGAAGGGAGGGCAGGCGTGGCCCACTGCTGCCAGCAGCTCCACCAGCAGCAGCTGCGGCGCCGGCGCCTGCCGTCGTCATCAGCAGCAGCATGGTCGTCCGCCCGTCCGTGGATAGATGTCCCTACGATGGGCGTACGTAGCCAGCCGGCGTGCGCACGGCGTGTGTAAGCGGCTGCTGCTGCTGGCGGGCGATCCATGGCGTGGCGTGGCGTGGCGGGCCGGGGTGGGGGAAATGTGATGAGCGTCTGTGAGTTCCGGTGCGCTCTCATGCAGCAGCAGCAAGCGGTGGTGGTGATGCGGTGGACACACACACATATGAACATTCATTCATGGACCGCATTCACTTGCAGCATTGCTTGTGCCTGCCCGCGGGAAAGCGCTGGGCGTATGTAGCCATTACCATGCGTATGGGGGTTCATTCAGGTAGGGGGTGCTGAGATTACGAGTGCTGGTTGGGGTGCTGGTGTGTTCGGGTGTGCGTGACTGCCTGACTGGCAAGCCTTGAAGCATGCCCTTGACTGGACCCGCCGGCGGTGACCTGCCGCCAGACTGAGGCTACTACTTGATTCATTTAGTGTCGGCCAACGGCTGGCATGGTAGATACTTGGAGGATACTGCCACAGATACGATGTTTGGGTGGGTGTGGGTGTGTGGGTGTGGGTGTGGGGAGGGGGAGGGGGTTTGTTTCGACCATGCCAGTAAGGAAACCCAACCGACGGCAGGAGGCAGCGGTGCGTATGTATGTTAGTTGCGGCCGACAGAGTAGCAGCACACGGTGTGTCTGGAAGGCGTGGCCGCGCAGGGCGTCGGCGACGGACGTGTGGCGGCGAGAAGTACATTAGGGCGCCTTAGGGGGGGGTGGAGGGCACCCGGGCGGGAGGGTTTAATTATGCCATGTGGACATGGCCGGCGCCGACGTGCCGACGTTGGACGGGGCGATGCCGCTGCTGCGCTGCCTGGTAGCGAGTGTGCGATGTTGATGGCAGGCATGGGCCATGGGGGCGCTGCCGTTGGAAGGTGCGTGCGCTGTATAGTGTGTTGAGGTGGCGCACCTCGCTCGTGGCGCACCCGAGCGAGAGGCGCAGGTGTTTGCAGCTGTGTGTCAAACCCGCTGACTTGTGACCCGCGTCCGTGTCCCGGTGGTCCGGTATCAACGCCCGCGCTGCAGCCAGCCAGCCGCCAGTCCGCCAGCCAGTCCCAGTAGCCGCACTTTCCTGCGTGTCGTCAACATCTTTCCACTCCCTGCTGTCAGCAACCTCCAGGAAAGTCCATTCGGCCCTCGCATCCCCCCTGCTCACCAGCATGCACGCACACAGGCGCGTGTTGTGCGCACCCACCAGTGTCGACCAGCGCACAGCCGGGGCTCGTGTCGCATGTTGGTTGGACAGCTCAGCTCCAGCATTCCTCAGCTTGCAAGCCTCAAACAACGCTTCACGGGCAGGCTTCTAACGGGTCACTTTCTGAAGGTGCCAACGGGGCAAAGTGGGTGTGGGCGGTAGGAGACATTCTACGCCACAGAAGTACTCGAGTTAAGTTGAGTGTTACAGGTGGTCCCTTCTCGGGCTCACGGGTCACTCCCCTGACCATCACACCTGGCGATAAGAGCTAGCCGTGTTCGTGTCATGAGATGTGCGCCTCAGTCAAGTCCAGTGTCAGCTCAGCAATGTTAGGACTAGCGAGTGCGTCACTAAATCAGGATAGTGGCACCCCGTCGATCATAACGCCGCCAGGAAATGCTGCGACGCCTTGCACGACCACGCCGTCGCCACCCTCAACCACATCGTCCTCGCTCGCCGACGTCTCGAACGGGGTCAGCCACCAGGCGACCCCGGCGGGACGTAACAACAAGGCGGGGTGTGGGCACTGCCCACACACCCGCCTCCTCTTTTCCGGTAGTGGGGGTGTACAGGTTACGGGCATAGCTCGTTCCCTCATCTCCTCCCACTCCCTTAACTTACACCACTCGCCCCTGGCAGGGTGTAATTATTTCTATTTCTATTTCTAGTGGCACCCCATGCTGTTCAACAGGCAGAAATGCAGGTAAATACAAGGGAACCCGTTGAAACCAGTGTCCCAACATCCCTGAAACCCCACCGGACCTGCAACCCCTTCCCATCTCAAAACACACGTACATGGCTATGACACTCGCGACTCATGTTGTTTCAGTTCATGTGGTCTGTGATGCTGAGCAGCATTGCAGTATTGTATGAACAGTAGATATGGCAGCCCAATCATAAGTCCTCAGGCGCATGCACATCCGGAATGGCCACTTCCAACCTGTCTCCGTGTACACGCAAAAAAGGGTGTGTGTCGGTCACCTTCTGCCACGCCTTATCCCGCCGGCGCCGTGGTATCCCGAGGGAAGTGAAGTCGGCTAGCAGGCCTCTGAAGCTAGCCAGGGCCACCGCCTTTGCCCGTTCTAGTGCCCCCCCTCCGAACGGTCGCCGCGCCCGCATGTACTGCCTGGCACTCTCCATCGCATTTAGGGCTGCCAGCGCCACCACCTCCCAAACGCATTGCTGTATCTGCTCCGGATCCGGGCTCTCCAGCAGCCACACATGATGCCGCCGCACAGGGCAGCCCATGTCGGTGCGCTCAGTGTTGATCGTGTCTTGCAGCAGCTCCACCACACTTTGCGCGATGGGGCACTCCCAGAAGTGATGCAGGCGAGGTGAGGGCGACGGTGCCGGAGCTGCCGCCGAAGACAAGGGTTGAGGGGGATATGTGCTACACACACATGTTTCGGGTGCGCTGCCATGGATGTGCGTGTTGCCCAGCTTGCCGACGCCGTCTACGGCCAGCCGCCACAGAACCTCCTTGTGCTTCAGCTCCCACCGTACATACCATACCGACGTCATGTGCCGCCGGAACAGCACCAGGCGCTGGCGTCCAGGGGCGGGGGGCAGCGTGACGCCGAGTGCTTCAGCCACATATGCGTTGTGCAGTCGCGTTCGCTCCTCGTTGGCGCCGGATAGTTGCATGGCGGTACCATCCCGCACAGCCAATGTGGCTAGGGGAACGGGGCGCTGGTGCCCCTGGACGTGCCATCCCACGCGGCCTACTATCATGGCGACCACCTGGTCCTCCGTGGGCACCTCCGTGGCCAAGGCTGGGGCTGCTGGGGCTGCTGGGGCTGCTGCGGCTGTTGGGGCTGCGGGGGCTGCGGGGGCTGCTGGGGCCGCTGGGGGGGCCGCTAGAGGGGCCACTGCGGGGGCGGTTGGGGCTGGGATACCGCCGGGGGGATGGTGGGCTGCAGACGGGGTGGGGACGGCCTGTGGTGCGTCTGTGCTAGCGGGCAGGTGCTGGCGTGCTGCCGCCGGCCACGCGGGATGGACATCCAATAGGAGGGAGTTGATGGCGGCGATGGCCTGTACCCGGTCGGTAAAGGCGCTGGCCACGGCGCCAGATGGCTGCAGTTGCTCCCGCACTAGCTGCGCCCACTCTGTGGCCAGCACAGTGAAGATGTGGATGCCCGGGGCCGTGGCTAGGCGCTGACGCCACGAGGCTTCATTAGCGGCAAACGCGTCATAAACACGCACAGCGTCACCCAGTGTGCGTAGGTGGCGGCATTCCGTGAGCTGCAGGTGGTACGCTTCGAGCCCGGGACGGCGACCCATGGGCGGCGCGTTGGGCAGCAGCGGGTTGCCCCAGAGCGGCACATTGACACACCATGGGCCAGGAGTGAGTGGGGTGGCGCCAATGTCGACCGCAGGAGGGAGGTGTGCCAGCGCCGTGACAATGCGTTGGACGTCCGGTGGCAGAGAGGTGGTGCCCAGCCACGGGCCATCGGCGCGGGCCGTCAGCAGCGCCATGGGGCGGAAGCATGGATGGTAGGACCGGAGGAGCTGCCCAAATACGCGCTGCCACGGCGCCTGGGCTGCAATTGGGCGGGTAGAGCCGTCTCCACTCGCGTAGGCGGCAGCGCGTTTTGCCCAGCGCGCATAGATGTGTTGCCGCAGGGGAAGACTCCCAAAGCCGCCGGATACAGGGTGTCCGGGTAAGAGGCGGGCGGGAACGCCTGTAAGCCGTCTGTCGTGCTGGGATGGGCCCTGGCTGCGGTCGACCAGCTTGGCTACCGCCGCCTCCTTGGCGACCAACGTGTCGGGCGGCGGTAGGCCGGAATGCTCCATGTGGTACGTGGCCATGTGGTTACCATACGCGGCGGCAGTGGAGGCACGCCCGAACATGGACAGGTGCATGTGGCTAATCTTATCCAGGCGCCGAGCCGCCTCCTCCGTGCAGTGCTTTCAGTCCAGGTCGGGCACTGTGGGCGGGTTGGTGAACGGCACGCCCAGCGCCGTGGCAGACGTGACGACGCGGATACCAGCAATGGAAGGTGCGTCGTGTGGCGCGCCAATGGCGGTGGGCAGGGGCGCGGCGGGCAGGGGCGCGGCGGCAGCGGCGGGGGGCGGCGGGAGCGGTGGCTGCGGGGGCGGCGGCGGCGGCGGGGGCGGCGGCGGAGGCGGGAGCGGCGGGGGTGGCGCGGGCGGCGGGGGTGGCGGGGACGGCGGGGGCGGCGGGGGCGGGGGCAGCTGCGGCGGCGGCGGGGGCGGAGACGGGGGCGGCGGCGGGGGCGGCGGGGGCAGCTGCGGCGGCGACGGGGGCGGGGACGGGGGCGGCGGAGGCGGCGGCGGCGGGGGCAGCTGCGGCGGTGTCGGTGAGCAGCAACCGCACACAGGAGATAAAGCTCGCGCCGGCACCCACGGTGGCCATCACGTCATACAGGAAGTCGCGATCAATGGTGTCGTACGCCTTGGCAAAGTCCAGGAAGGCGATGATGGCTGACCGGCGCTGCCTTGTCAGGAGCAGGGGGAGGGAGCGGAGGAAGGAGGATGTTGCTGCCAATGTCGCGCCCAGGGAGGAATGCCGATTGCTCCAGTGGGATGGTGGCTGCCAGGGCAGGGCTGAGGCGGTTGGCCAGCGCCTTGGTAAGGAGCCGGTAGTCGGAGCACAAGAGGGTGATGGGCCGATAGCTGCCAGCGTTGGCCCGATCACCACGCCCCTTGTACAGCACGGTAATGATGCCCTTCGTGAAGTCCGGCGGTGTGTGCTGGGTGGTGCCGATGGAGGTGAACAGCCGCGCAAGAAGGGGTGCAAAGGCATCCGGGGCAGACTTGTAGATGTCGGCGGGAATGCCATCCCAGCCCGGCGACTTGCCAGGCTTGCTCGCCGCAATGACCGCCAACACCTCCTCCTGCGACACTGCGCTGGCGCCCGCCTCCTCCATGCGATCGGCTGGTAGCTGAGCTGAGTGCGCTGTGACGGCAGCCAGCACCGCCGTCTTGTCCACCGGGTTGAGATCAGGTGGGGGCTGCCCGATGGCGGCCCAGAAGTCCGCCACAACTTGTGCCGTGCGCCCGGGATCCGTGGCCAGGTGGCCATGCGCGTCGCGCAGAGCCGCAATGACGGTCACTTCTTGCGGGGGATGAAGGGCCTCGGTAATGCAGGGGTTGGGGCGCTCGCCGGTGCGGATCCAGTCAACTCGCATGCGGTGTGCGGTGGCTGCAGCCTCCGCCCGCAGGGCGGCAGCAAGCGCAGCCTGGGCTGCGGCCATGGCACTGGCGTGGGCAGTGGGCTGCTGTGAAGCATCGGCCGCGGCACGGGCTGCCTCCAGGTTTGCACGCGCTGTGCTCACAGCTTGCGATGCCCGAAGCACGCGCCGCTTGGCTGCATGCGTTATTGAGGGTGGTGAGTATGGCGGAGAGGCGCCGCTTGTAGGCTGGGTACCACAGCAGGAACTCCTCGCCAGCTGGCGGCATGGCCGCCTGCTGGCCCGCCAGCCAAATGCGAAGCTGATCCACTAAGTCGTCATGATCCGCGAAGGCAATGATAATAATAATAATAATAATAATATTTACGCGGTTCACAGAGGAGGCCGCGTTTCTTAAGGAGGAGTGAGTTTTGCTCACCCCACCGTGGCGAAGGCAATGCCGCTGCGGCGCGAGCCGGGGCCACGCGCAGGCGGGCGGCGGGGAAGGAGGAGCATAGTGGCCACACGGTGGTCCAAGTTGAAATCGCCAACCAGAACGAGCAGTCCAGGGGAAGAAACCCTTGGGGCGACGTGTTGCTGCACGAACTGGGCTCGGGCTGTTGACGAGTGAGCTGGCAGGTAGGCGTTGGTAAGGTGGATGGTGTGCCCGAGCCAGGCGAAGGAGAAGGTGGCGAGACGGCCCGTGGGCGACGCCCGAGCGGCGGCAGGGGCGGCGGCAGGCGGTCCGGCGGCGGCTGGAGAGCTGCTAGGGCTGGCCGCCGGCGCCGGCGGGGAAAGGGGAGGGGGGCTGCCGTCGGGCGTCGCTGCGGCGTCGTTGCCGGGGGTGCCGGGTTGGGAGGAAGGGGGAGGAGGGGGGGGGGGCGTCGCGCGCTGTGCGGCTGAGGGGACTGTGCTGGCGGCGGCGTGGCTGCTGGGCTGAGGAGGTGGGATGCCAGCAAGTCGGCTCGCACCAAGATAGCGACGCCAGCGTACGTGTCTTCAACATATGCTTAGCTCCGGGGGGAGCGAAGCGAAGCGGAGCGACCACCGGGGCTGAGCAGGGTTTAGCATGGGGGCCGTAGAACGGCCGTAGCGGTCTTAAGCTCGCTCCTCTTCACAGTTCGGCATTCTGCCTCTCTGTTTAGAGTAGCTCACACCGCTTATTGAGCGGTCTTCTCAAGCCTTCCAAGACTCTGCACTGATTCCCCACCCATTCCGAGCCTCTCGGCTCGCCCCTCCCTCAGGCTGCTCGGTGCTGCGCGCGGCGTCTTCGTGGCGGTGCCTCTGGCGGCTTTGTGGAGCGGGTTGGGTTGGGCTTGGTGTGGTCAGAGCCGGCCGGGGCGGTGGACGGGCGTATGCTCCCCGCCGTGATTCCCTGGGCCGGGGGAGGGCTTGGGGGGTTCGTTCCTGGTGAGGCGCCTGGCGGCGGCAGGTTTTTCCCTTGTGCTCGGTTCCCGTTTTTCCCTGCCGCTCGTTTGCCTGGTGCCTCTTCTTCTTTTCGCTGTCGGGAATCCGAGTCGAGGCCGGTGCTGTTGGGAGGTCGTCTTGCGTGTTGCGGCGCCTCGTTTGGGCGTGCGCTGTGGTCTCGTGTTCTGTGGTCAGCCGTAGCTGC
The DNA here is from genome assembly GCA_016834595.1 of Chlamydomonas schloesseri. Classification (NCBI taxonomy): domain Eukaryota; kingdom Viridiplantae; phylum Chlorophyta; class Chlorophyceae; order Chlamydomonadales; family Chlamydomonadaceae; genus Chlamydomonas; species Chlamydomonas schloesseri. The sequence continues at coordinate 881,825 of JAEHOD010000047.1, read as the reverse complement.
GGTTTTGTTCCCTCGCGCGCTGCTCGCGCGTGTTGGGTTGTGGCTGTTGTGGCTAGTTCTTGCCCCGTGTGGCTCGCGCTCGCTCTGCGCGTGTGTGTGGGCTCCTCTGCAGTGTAAGTGCCATTTGTCAGCGTCGAAACCCTGGCCCCAACTCAGCCCGGTTCAGCACCCCGATCCGGTTACAGCTCAGCACAGTTATAGCGGAGGCCGTTGGCCACCAGGCTAAACCGGCGTGGCCCGGTACGCTACTAATCTCCAACTGGGCACGTGAAGCTGCTTAGCCACGGACTGGAGAGCCGCTTCAAAACGGCCGCGGTCACTAAGGCTGCGATGATGAGTCTCCTGGATGCACACCACGTCCAGGCGTAACGTGACCCACGTCTTCGCGGCGGCTGCTAGTTTGTCGAGTTGCTGGGGGAATGCTATGCCGCCAAGGTTGTGCGTGCCAATTCGAAGCGGTCGAAACGGCAGCTGCCAACCCTGGCGTGCCCGGCGCCGTGTCATGTGACGGCCCGGTGCTAATCGTCCTCCTCCGTGTCCATGCCGCCATCCGCCTCACCGGCGCTGCCGGCAACGGCCAGGGCGGCGAACGGGTTGGTGTCGCGCGCGCGCAGCTGCGCGGCACCGCCACCAGTCGGGCCACTGCCCCGGGGGCTTGGCGGACCTGCCGCGGGCCCATCTCCCGTCGCCGGTCCAGCGGCCGCACAGAAGGCGGCCATGGCGTGATTGACCGCGGCCTCACCGCCGCCAGTCTCCATGGCAGTCAGGGCGGCAGTAGCGGCGGCGGCCAGGCCTGCGACACGACAGTCCGTCTGTGGCTCATCCAGAAAGACAACTTCACGTCGCGATGCATTGCAACACTGCCGCATAGCAATTGGGTGACCTGCCTGGCCTTCGCCTCCAGCGGTATTACCAGCGGCGGCAGCAGCAGCGGCAGCGCTGAAGGCAATGGCGACGGGCTGGGCGGCAGTAGCAGCCTGGCCGTCACCTTCGGGGGTGTCGGCAAGGGCACGGCTCTGGGGGCGGCGCTTCAGAGCATCCTGGGCCCCGCTGGGGCAGGGGCTGCAGGTGCTACAGCCGCCGCGTTGCAGCCGAGACACGGCAGCTCGCAGCCGGGTGCCATGGACCCCGAAGGGCCGGGCGGCCGCGGCGACGGCAGCAGCAGCATAGGCAGGGCCTACAGGCGCCTGCTGCTCGCGTCAGGCACGCGGGACGGGTGTGTATATGTGTGGGATGTGGGTCGGCAGCAGCAACTGGCGGTGATGCGCGGGCACAGCGGCCCCGTCTCTGGAGTGGCGTTCAACCCCCGGGATGACAGGGAGGTGGCGAGCTGCAGCGAGGACAAGACCAACCGCGTGTGGTACCTGCAAAAGCTGTATGGAGAGTGACACGTACCGGTACGTGCGTGATGCTGCACGTAGTTGACGTTGTGAGTCGTGAGAGGGGCTGAGAGAGGGGTTTGCAGCGTGGCGTGTGAATGGGATGGTGCTGGTGCGCGGGTGACCGTGTGGGACCCAATACATGACTGGGCGACGGACCTGGTGCCCAGGTCACGAGACGACCCTGGCACTTGAATAAGCTCGGACCTTACGTACCGCGTGTGAGTTTGTACGTGGGTAACGTGGCGAGGGCGGGTGCTATGATATGCCTGAAGCTCTGAGCGTGTGGGACGGGACTCAGTCCATAGGTGAGTGCGTGGGAGGGCGTGCACGGTACGTGTGTGGAACTCGCGCGTGGCATCACTGCGAAGTGCTTGCCATTATTACATAATACGGTTGAGGTCAGGGGTTCCCTGGTTGAGGTGTATTTTGAAGGGATAGGCTGGCCCAGGCCGAGGCTCGGTGTTTGGGACCTGGCCCGCGCACGGCCACCTCTTGTGGTGTGATATGAATGCGGGTGTATGCCGGGCAGGGACCGACAGCTCGCTCCAAACTGCTGGATTTGAATAACAATGATTCATGATATGAACGCATCAGCCCTGACTTGGCACTCTTCGGGTGGCGTGCCGGTATGTTTGACTCTGTTTGGCAGTACTGGTCGGGACTCGGGAGGCTGTGCATCTTTCCACAACGGATTTTAAGGTTTCTTCGGGTTTGAATTTTACAAATGCGGTTGCGGTTGGCGTGCCATCTTCCTTCATGTTCCTGGCGAGTTCGTTGTCCAGCTTTCCGCTGCGTGCATGCAGTGTGCACGTGTTTAGTGCGTGCTGGTGCTGTGAGATGCTAATTTCGGCATTCCGTTTTCGTAGTTCGAGGCTCTGCGGCCGTGGCTGCGCGTTGAGCCTTGGCTCCGTTGGAGGAGCCGTGGGGGAGCGGCGCGCCGTGCGAGCCGGGAGAAGCAGCAGCGCCGGGAGCGGCGCCGGTGCCGCCGCCGGCAGTGCTAGGGGAGGCGGCGGCGGCGGCGGCCGCCGCCGCTGCGACTAAGCTGGCGGTGTCGCTGTTGTTGGTGCTGAGGAGGCCGCCGTTGTGGGTGCCGTTCTGCTGGCGGGCCAGCCACATGCTGCGCAGGGGTTGGCGGGGGGATGCGCAGGAGGCAGGTGGGGCGTGTTGTGGGTGTGGCATGGCCGCATGGGGCGGTGCTTGGAGGCGAAACGGCATCGAGTGCCAAAGCAGGTGCAAACATAAGTTATAGAATGAAGCACAAGTTACGGCACCCGCGTCCGTGTCCCGGTGGTCCGGTGTCAACGCCCGCGCTGCAGCCGGCCAGCCGCCAGTCCGCCAGCCAGTCCCAGTCGCCGCACTTTCCTGCGTGTCGTAAAACATCTTTCCACTCCCTGCTGTCCGCAACCTCCAGGAAAGTCCATTCGGCCCTCGCATCCCCCCTGCTCACCAGCATGCACGCACACAGACGCGTGTTGTGCGCACCCACCAGTGTCGACCAGCGCACAGCCGGGGCTCGTGTCGCATGTTGGTTGGACAGCTCAGCTCCAGCTAGCATTCCTCAGCTTGCAAGCCTCAAACATCGCTTCACGGGCAGGCTTCTAACGGGTCACTTTCTGAAGGTGCAAACGGGGCAAAGTGGGCGTATCGGACGCGTTACCCTGTAGACGCGGGCAACCACCCATGTGTGCGCGCCCGGCACATCCCCCAAACCGCCGCGCCGCCCAAATCGCTGGCGAAGTGTCGGCCCTGCCCTGCCCATGCCCTGCCCATGCTTTGTAGGCCGACAGTATTACGAGCCCTGCTGTGTGGGTTGTGGGTTGTGGGAACACCTTCCTGCCGCCCTTCCGCCGGCTCTGCCCCTCCACTGGCCCGAGGGATAGCCCTGTACCACCACAGTCCATAGGTCTCCCACCGCAAGCGTTCGCCCTGACGGGTGCTGGATGATGGGGCCTGCCCATCATCCGCAGTCGCGTTATCCGTCGCATGCCCTCTGCATGTGTGTGTCGCAGCTGTATGTAGCTAATGTAGCCCAGCCACCCCCACTCTTCTAGAGTTACTTTCGAAACGCGAGCGCCCCCAGCTCCCGTGTCCCCGAATCCCACTACACCTTGGAGGCCGCCCGCGCGCAGTCTGCCTCCGGCGCAAGACCCTCGGGGTGTGTGGCGCACTGGCGTGGTGTGCTAGGTGCACGGTTGCTTTGCCCGCCCACTGCCCAGTGGCATGATGCGGGGCTGGATGGGCACACGGCAGCGGTGTGGCATCCGCATGCATGCCGCCTCGGAGCTGCTCGGGAAAGTCAAACACGGAGGCACCTCTATGGATTTGCTTTTTTACAGCACGTGAGGAGCGGCAACCAACCCTTCTGAAGGAATGTGCGCACCTCCCGTTTGTTTGTTAGTTTGGGGGGCGAGTATTATATATTGTCTGGGTATTACGCGCACACGCCACGCCAATCCACACACATACACCGCTGCCTGCCTGTTCATTTGCCATATAAACACAAACACACACACACACACACACACACCTATGTCTGCTGTTCTCTCCCTTGTGATCTCTAACACACACACACACACACACACACGCACACACCGCCCGCACGGCGCACATGCGTTCAATAACTAATGCCTCTCTATGCTCTCGCCGTGCACCACCACCCCGTCGCGGTCACCTGTGGCCTCTGCTGCAAGACACACACACGTTGCGTACACCCGCGAACACACACACACACATAGATTGTGCCATGCGCGCACATCGACACACGCGTGCGGCCGACGCGGCTGCTGTCTCCCTGCCCGTAAGAATACGGCACAGCAGGTGGGGACGCCGCGCACGCCGCCGCTTCACGGCTATTGCACGTGGCGTGTGGGGGCGGGGCTGTGTGAGGAGTCACCTGAGTGCTCTGCGGGTGTGTGCCGTGCGCGCTGTGCCGCATTGCCCTGCTGGTCCCTCGCTTCTCTGCCAAAAACCACACACACAACACACACCCATGTACCGAATGAGAATGATATGAGACATGAGGAGTCCAAACATTTAGGATTAAAAAGCGAACCTCACCCCGCCGTTCAGCACCGTCGTCAATCACCACATGTGTGGAACGGACCGTGAAAGCGCCCCGTGCACACACACCACGCACCAGGACCAAACAGGGAGGCAGCAGCGGGTGAGAGAGCCACACACGGCGACCGCAACTGCACCTTTCTCTCAACACGCGCCCTCTCTCGCACACACCGACGCACGAGCGTACATACACATGACGCAGTAAATTTACGTGTGGAGAGGGGGGCGCCAGGCCGACGCGCCGACGGCATCCTGCGCGAACGCCCGACACACCCACTCACTCACACCTCCCGGCGCGTGCTCACGAGTGTGTGTCGGTCGGGACCCAGCCAGCCGCCGCCGCCGCCGCTGCTTTCAAGCCTCCAGCCTCCAGCCCCAGCCCCCGCCTCCCACTACGCTGCCGCCTGGGCGCTTGCCTCAACACGTGGCGGCGCCCCGTGACCCAACCCGCTTCCAAAGCCCCTTGACACCGCTAGCCGCCTGTCCGCCTGACCGCCTGTCCGCCACTGCCTGTTGCTCGTCTAGGCGATGCCGGCGGGCACGGCGTCGATCTCGGCGCGCATCTTCTTGTCGCCGGCCAGAACGGCGATGGAGCCGTCGGGGTCCACGTCCATGATGACCACGTCGCCCTCCTTGATGTCGCCCACCAGGATGCGCTCCGCCAGGCAGTCCTCGATCAGGCGCATGATGGCGCGGCACAGCGGGCACGCGCCGTAGGTGGGGTTGAAGCCCTCGTCCACCAGGCGGTCCTTGAGCTTCTCCGTCACCTGGGGGGGTGGGTGGGGTGTGTGGGTGGTGGGGTACGAGGTGTAGGGGTGTGTGTGGGTAGGGGTGAGTGGCAGGCGTGGTTTCAGGAGCCAAGAAGACAGATCGCGCCACCCACTTGTTGTGTGAGCGCTTCTTTGACTAGCTCCCTAAGCCCGAGCCTCGCGCAACTCTGTACTCGAGACTCCTCCTCATACCCGCTCAGCCCTCTCCCGCACAGAGCCTGCCCACGCCCAGCACATCCACACCCACGTCCACGCCGACACGCCCCCGCCCCAGCCTCCATCCCCCAGCCCCCATCCCCCAGCCCCCATCCCCCAGCCCCCATCCCCCGCCCCCGCCCCACGCACACCCACGCACCTCGATCTTGATGCCCTTCTCCTCGGCGCGCTTGAACACTTCGCGCAGGAAGATGTCGGCAATCTGCTTGACCTCCTTCTTACTTGGTCAGCTGGCGGAGCACAATGATCTCGTCCAGGCAGTTCAGGAACTCGGGCCGGAAGTAGGACTTGAGCTCCTCGTTCACCAGCGTCTTGATGCGGCTGCGTGTTGCGGTGGTTGCGGTTGTGGTTGGGGAGTGTTGGCGGGCAGGTGGTTGTTGTGGACGCACGTAGTGGAGTGTGGGCGGAGGGTGTCGAGGAGGAGGACGGCGGGGTAGGCATGTGGGTCCAGGGGTTCAATGGTGTGTGTGGCTTCAGCCATCGCCAGCCCCCCCTCCATCATCACCCGGTGCGGTGCACACGCCACCATCCAACAACGCCACCGTCCCAACCCTCCTCCCTTCCCCGCCCCCGCCCATCCCCGGCCCCTCCTCTCGGTCGATTTGGGTTCTGAAATGAACCACAACCCCCTCCCTCCTCCCCCCACCCCTCACACCAACCCTCCCTCACACCCCTCCAACCCACTCCCACTCTCACTTGTAGCTCATGTCCTGCTCCATGTCCTCGTCGTCAGGGCGCAGGAAGAAGCCCATGGAGCGGCCGCCCTTCTCGATGACGGACGCGCCCACGTCGGAGGTCATGATGATGAGCGTGTCCTTGAAGTCCACGGTGCGGCCCTTGGAGTCCGTCAGGCGGCCGTCCTCCAGGATCTGTTGGGGGTGGGGTGAGGTGGTTTAGGTGGTTAGGGTTGGTGGGTAAGTGGTTTGGTGGTCGTGGGTTGATCAGTGGTCAGGTCATGCGCGCCCGCCAACCCGAGCCGACCGCCCCCCAGACCCCCTCTCCTCCGCGCCCGCCCGTACCTTCAGCATCATGTTGAAGACGTCGGCGTGCGCCTTCTCGATCTCGTCGAACAGCACCACCGTGTACGGCCGCCGCCGCACCGCCTCCGTCAGCTGGCCGCCCTCGCTGTAGCCCACGTAGCCTGTGCGTGTGTAGGGTGTTTGTTGGGTAGGGTCGGAAACTACGTGCGGAAATCGTTTGAGGCCCGTGCGGAAGGTTTTCGCATCCTGTGCGGGCGAAAATACTGAAAAACTTTCGCGCGCCTGCGGCGGGCCATCAAATCGCCCCCATCCCTGTGAACACGCCATCGGGACGAACCCATGCGCACCCCATCCCCATTTTGCGTCTCTGTCAGCTGCGAACAGCCGGGCTCATCCACAGAACCAAGAGACGGCTTTGTACCCACTGATACAAACCAAGTGAAACTTTATCGACGTATTCATTCCGCGGGAGCAAGCGCTTAAAGCTTTTCGCGTGGAAACGCACGACGCCTTCGCCTCTGCACTTTTCTTGCTGGTCAAACTGCTGGCCGTTACACTGTAGAAAGCTACTCTTCTAGCCAGCGGGAGGGCTGGGTCATCCTCGAGGCCTGCGACCTCCACAGGCGACCGCGACGACCGTCTTGCGGACTCTGTCTGCAAGGCTATCATAGGTAGGCCAAGCACGCTGCGAGGTTAGCTTGGAGGATGACGGGTGGCGATGGGGGGTTGCAACTGATTTGCACCGGGCACCAAATGTCACGGGGCATCACAGGGCAAACGGGGTCCGCGGCATAGGGAGGGATTTGGGGACGACGTCGCACGGGCATGCCGCACGGCATGGGTGGTTGCGTGCGCCGGCTGTGGTGGTGGTGGCGGTTTGGAGGGTGGTAGCCGGGCTGTTGGGGTCAAGGAGGGGGCGGCCGGTCTGCTGCCGACCGGTCACACGCCCCGCCCCGCGCCTCCCACACACCGCACCTCTCACATTCGCCCCGCCCACCCACACCTTCTGTGACATTGTAGTATCGCAAACTCCTGGCTCTGGACCGCTTTGGAGAACGCTTTCGTGTCAACGGGCGAGCGCGACAGCTACACATCTTCACGGTGAGGGGAGGAGGGGGCGTCTAGTCACATGGCTAAGACGCGGGTTCGGGAAGGGGCAGAGCCGTGTCCGCGCGTGTTCCTTTACACGCACACACGCACGCGCGCATGCACACCAACAAAAGGCGCGCAAGGCAAGGGCCCCACCTAACACCGGGATGGGATGCAATCACAGCCACGTCACAACAGTGTGACTGACTGCTGGCTGCACGCCATGTATGGGCACGTGTGTGTGCAACATGTTAGCCCGGCTCCGGCGCCGGTGACGCAACCCTGAGCACGCGTGGCCACACGCACCAGGGGGCCACCGCGTGGCGCCACAGGCGGCCGGCAAGGGGCATGGCTGTGTGCGTGGTTTTGCGTGTGTGTGCCGGTTCTTGCTGTTGTTGCAATGGACCTGTAGATGGGGGGCCAGCAGTGCACCAGAGAGGGCACCTGTGAGGTGGGCGTGCGTGCGTGTGTGTGTGTGTGTGTGTGTGTGTGTGTGTGTGTGTGTGTGTGTGTGTGTGTGTGTGTGTGTGTGTGTGTGTGTGTATAAGCCAGCCCATGTAGTGCACACCCCGCATCTTTAACACACCCATTCAGGGGGTGTTGCTGGCGTGTAGTGGTGTCCTCGTGACCCTGATGCGTGCTGCTGACCCGCTGAGGCGACGGAGAGCACGAAGCACCAGCAAAGCGGAAGCAGCAGCATTGCTCCACCCCCCATGCATCCACGCAATCCTCGCACACGTGTGCAGCGGTAGTGGGGGCACTTCTAACACACACGCCATCGTTTCAACAGCACCATAACCGAGCGCTAGTACCATGCTCATCATGCGTGCTCAACTACATCACGCCTGCGCGAGACACACACACACACACACACACACACACACACACACACACACACACACACACACACACACACACACACACACACACACACACACACACACACACACACACACACACACACACACACACACACACACACACATGGATGTGATCTCTAACACATGGATGTGGTGGCGATGGCGGCGCTTGCCGCCATAGAACACGGCCGGGTGCGGCTGCGCGGGATGACGCGCGCTGCAGCGGCCCAGGGAGACCAAGCGGCGGCAGCGGCGGCAGCACCCACCGAGGCGGCGGCGGCGGCAGCAGCGGGGGCGGACGCCGACCCAGATGAGGTCCCGCCCACGCAGCTGACACCACCGCAGCCAGGCGTCAACCCCATCGAGCTTGCGTGCGCTCGCGCAGTCGCGGACTTTTGGTCGCGGCTGTTGCAGTTCGCGCAACTCGGTGTGCCCCGAAAGGGCTGGGAAGGTGTTGACGCCACCCACCCGATCCTAGCGGTGGTGGACGGGATGCTGCTCTGCGCGCTTCCGCAAGCTATGGAGCTGGAGCTGGAGGAGTGACCGGGATCAGCCCTCTCGAGTAGAAGAATCGCCATAGCAATGAGCCGCGGACATAGCGGCTGAATCTAGGGACCAGCAGGGTTGGGAAGGGTTGGGAGGGTCAAGGGGAGTGTGCGCCAGGGTTTCGGGTCAACGGAGCTGAGGGTGGGTTGGATGCTCCGGCACCCCAGGCGTTTCTCGGCCAAGACCGGCCTGGTAGTCTGACGCGTTTGTGGCTGCCCTTTGGCATAGTCTGCCCTGGCGTCGAGTGCTGGTTAGGTTGCTGTCGAGGCTGTGAAAGGCTGCGGGGTCGCTGGACTCAGCCCCGTAGCCACCTGTCGCTGTGCTGTTGCGTGCGGTGTGTCGTCTGTCCGGTGCTTGTGTTGCTGCGGTGCTGGCCCTCCAGCCTAGAGGTTTGTGAGCCCGCTGGGCCCTGCGTTGTAGTACCAGCAGTAACCCTTCTGAGGCTACTGGCGTGGTCCAGGTTGGTTGGAGCGTCCCCCCGGTGGACTCCAGAGCTTGGCTGCGCTCTGGGCAGGGGAGACGCGTGATAGCGGCAGTGTGTGGCCTAAATGCCTCGCTGTCGCTGGCTGTCCCGAGTACTCGATCACGAGACTCGTCAGGCCGCCTGTAAACCCGTTGTTACACACACACACACACACACACACACACACACACACACACACACACACACACACATCATGCGGCCTAGCAGCGCCCTGACGGCAGTGCCAGCAGTGATGGGCGCGGGCGACGTTGTCCCCAGCCTGCCCCTCCCCGAGGACGCCGAGCGCACGGTGACGGCGCTAGGCTGGCTGCCGCCGGTGCATGCGCTGGAACCCGCACCAGAGCCAGGGGCCTGGTGCCACACGGCACCCCTGTGGGGCAACCCGCTCCTCTGCCCGCCGCCCCCGGCTGAGGGCGGCGAGGCAGACCCGGACCTGGAGGCAGAGGAGGAGCCGGCACCAGAAGCTACCCTTGCCAGCGCCGCGCAGTGCACGCAGGGCCGCGGCCTTGACTACCGCCACAGGGCACTTCATGCCTGTGCGCGGCTGCTCACCATTGGCGACCTGGTACGAGCATACGACGCGCGCCCGCTTGACACGGCCGCCGTCGTTGACTGGGCAGGGTGGCTGAGAGCCCACCTGGGCCCAACAGACGCACGCCAGCGTCGCCGCGGCCCCACGCTCGCCGCCCTCCAGGGCCTGGTTGATGACATTCCACCGGCGTTTATCACCGGCGTTCACGAGCCCACGCCGCACAGCTTGCGGGCCCCGGCCCCGCCCCGCCCCCCGCCCCCTCCTCCTCCTCCGCCATCAGCACCATCATCATGCCGCGCATGGGATGGGTGCTGCCCGGCACCGAGTCCGTCAAAATTCCCCTGGAGAAGCTGACCGTCCGCATGGCCACAGCCCTGCAGCTGGACAGCATAGCGGCACGCCGTGCCGGACTCCACGAGGACTATGAGCGAGCGGCCCTTGGCCTGCCGCCCCTCTCAGAGGCGCGGCGTGAGGACCTGCCTGACGCTGCGGCAGCGGCGCTCGGCGCCTTTCGGGGCACCCTTGCGCGCCTGTGGCAGCACGTCCGGTGGGAGCGGCGCCGCTTCGAGACTTTGTGGCGGCTGGCCATCGACGCCGTGCCGCTGCCGGGCAACACTCACATGCCCACGGCTCGACGCGAGCCGTGCGGCTGTGGGCAGTACGGCCATGGCAGCGCCACAACGGGGCCAGCCGCCGCCACCCCGCCTGCGCCGCGGCAGCACCATATCTGGGGCTGCGCAGTGGCAAAGGCGGTGGTGGCGCAGATCAACGCACACACCCCGGGGCCCCAGCCCGTCAGCCAAGCCCAGCTGCGGTTAGTGCAGGCACCCTCGGGCATCCAGCAGTGCGTGTGGGATGTGGTGGCGATGGCGGCGCTTGCCGCCATAGAACACGGCCGGGTGCGGCTGCGCGGGATGACGCGCGCTGCAGCGGCCCAGGGAGACCAAGCGGCGGCAGCGGCGGCAGCACCCACCGAGGCGGCGGCGGCGGCAGCAGCGGGGGCGGACGCCGACCCAGATGAGGTCCCGCCCACGCAGCTGACGCCGCCGCAGCCAGGCGTCAACCCCATCGAGCTTGCGTGCGCTCGCGCAGTCGCGGACTTTTGGTCGCGGCTGCTGCAGTTTGCGCAACTTGGTGTGCCCCGAAAGGGCTGGGAAGGTGTTGACGCCACCCATCCGATCCTAGCGGTGGTGGACGGGATGCTGCTCTGCGCGCTTCCGCAAGCTATGGAGCTGGAGCTGGAGGAGTGACCGGGATCAGCCCTCTCGAGTAGAAGAATCACCATAGCAATGAGCCGCGGACATAGCGGCTGAATCTAGGGACCAGCAGGGTTGGGAAGGGTTGGGAGGGTCAAGGGGAGTGTGCGCCAGGGTTTCGGGCCACGGGAGCTGAGGGTGGGTTGGGTGCCGGAGCACCCCGGGCGTTTCTCGGCCAAGACTGGCCTGGTAGTCCGACGCGCTTGTGGCTGCCCTTTGGCATAGTCTGCCCTGGCGTCGAGTGCTGGTTAGGTTGCTGTCGAGGCTGTGAAAGGCTGCGGGGTCGCTGGACCCGTAGCCACCTGTCACTGTGTTGTCGCGTGTGGTGTGTCGTCTGTCCAGTGCTCGTGTTGCTGCGGTGCTGGCCCTCCAGCCTAGAGGTTTTGTGCGCCCGCTGGGCCCTGTGTTGCAGTACCAGCAGTCACCCTTCTGAGGTTACCGGCGTGGTCCATGTTGGTTGGAGCGTCCCCCCGGTGGACTCCAGAGCTTGGTTGCGCTCTGGGCAGGGGAGACGCGTGATAGCGGCAGCGTGCGGCCAACGTGCCTTGCTGTCGCTGGCTGTCCCGAGTACTCGATCACGAGACTCGTCAGGCCGCCTGTAAACCCGTTGTTACACACACACATACACACACACACACACACACACACACACACACACACATACACACACACACACACGTGCAGGTACAGTACGTCCACGATGCAAGCCGGCGGCGGCGGTGGCGCATTCATTGACCAGCAGCTGCAGCAGCTGCAGCAGGGGCAGCAGCAGCTGCAGCAGGGGCAGCAGCAGCTGCAGCAGGGGCTGCAGCAGGTCCTGCAGCACCTGCAGCAGATCCAGCAGCTGCTGCAGGGGCCACAGGGGCCACAGGGGCAGCCGCTTGGGCCCCAGACGCGCCAGAGCATTGCTGATGCGCCCACCGGCGGCACCGTCCGGGCCAAGCGCCAGCGCCTCGCCAAGCACCTGGGTGTGCGGCTGGACTAGCTGCGCCCGTAGCTAGCGGGCCGGGCCTGGCTGCCAAGCGGGTGAGGTGGGTTGACACAGGCGCACGTGCATGAACGATATTTGGGTGGGTGGGTGGGTGCAGGTGGGTGCGTGGGTGGGTGGGTGCGGCCCGGCCTCTGGCTGACGGGCCAATGGGCGAGCAGCAGTAGCATGGCGGTGGCGCACTGTTGCTGAGGATGTGCCCCAGCTTGCCTCAACTCCTTCGATTGCCGGCTTGCGCTTGGCCAATGCCCCGCAGGCACATGGACACGCGCCCGCACACATCGGCACCGTTTTCGCACAGGCACCGTGCGGTGCGGTGCGGTGCGGTGCCGACTGCAAGGACTGGAAGGGAGGGCAGGCGTGGCCCACTGCTGCCAGCAGCTCCACCACCAGCAGCTGCGGCGCCGGCGCCTGCCGTCGTCATCAGCAGCAGCATGGTCGTCCGCCCGTCCGTGGATAGATGTCCCTACGATGGGCGTACGTAGCCAGCCGGCGTGCGCACGGCGTGTGTAAGCGGCTGCTGCTGCTGGCGGGCGATCCATGGCGTGGCGTGGCGTGGCGGGCCGGGGTGGGGGAAATGTGATGAGCGTCGGTGAGTCCCGGTGCGCTCTCATGCAGCAGCAGCAAGCGGTGGTGGTGATGCGGTGGACACACACACATATGAACATTCATTCATGGACCGCATTCACTTGCAGCATTGCTTGTGCCTGCCCGCGGGAAAGCGCTGGGCGTATGTAGCCATTACCATGCGTATGGGGGTTCATTCAGGTAGGGGGTGCTGAGATTACGAGTGCTGGTTGGGGTGCTGGTGTGTTCGGGTGTGTGTGACTGCCTGACTGGCAAGCCTTGAAGCATGCCCTTGACTGGACCCGCCGGCGGTGACCTGCCGCCAGACTGAGGCTACTACTTGATTAATTTAGTGTCAGCCAACGGCTGGCATGGTAGATACTTGGAGCATACTGCCACAGATACGATGTTTGGGTGGGTGTGGGTGTGGGGAGGGGGAGGGGGTTTGTTTCGACCATGCCAGTAAGGAAACCCAACCGACGGCAGGAGGCAGCGGTGCGTATGTATGTTAGTTGCGGCCGACAGAGTAGCAGCACACGGTGTGTCTGGAAGGCGTGGCCGCGCAGGGCGTCGGCGACGGACGTGTGGCGGCGAGAAGTACATTAGGGCGCCTTAGGGGGGGGTGGAGGGCACCCGGGCGGGAGGGTTTAATGCCATGTGGACATGGCCGGCGCCGACGTGCCGACGTTGGACGGGGCGATGCGTGCCGCTGCTGCGCTGCCTGGTAGCGAGTGTGCGAGGTTGATGGCAGGCATGGGCCATGGGGGCGCTGCCGTTGGAAGGTGCGTGCGCTGTATAGTGTGTTGAGGTGGCGCACCTCGCTCGTGGCGCACTCGAGCGAGAGGCGCAGGTGTTTGCAGCTGTGTGTCAAACCCGCTGACTTGTGACCCGCGTCCGTGTCCCGGTGGCCCGGTATCAACGCCCGCGCTGCAGCCAGCCAGCCGCCAGTCCGCCAGCCAGTCCCAGTCACCGCACTTTCCTGCGTGTCGTAAAACATCTTTCCACTCCCTGCTGTCAGCAACCTCCAGGAAAGTCCATTCGGCCCTCGCATCCCCCCTGCTCACCAGCATGCACGCACACAGACGCGTGTTGTGCGCACCCACCAGTGTCGACCAGCGCACAGCCGGGGCTCGTGTCGCATGTTGGTTGGACAGCTCAGCTCCAGCATTCCTCAGCTTGCAAGCCTCAAACATCGCTTCACGGGCAGGCTTCTAACGGGTCACTTTCTGAAGGTGCAAACGGGGCAAAGTGGGCGTATCGGACACGTTACCCTGTAGACGCGGGCAACCACCCGTGTGTGCGCGCCCAGCACATCCCCCAAACCGCCGCGCCGCCCAAATCGCTGGCGAAGTGTCGGCCCTGCCCTGCCCATGCCCTGCCCATGCTTTGTAGGCCGACAGTATTACGAGCCCTGCTGTGTGGGTTGTGGGTTGCCTTAATGTTACAGCTGTGGGCCTGCCTCCGACCCGGGCCCGACACACGGCCTCTGCAGCCTACCAGTCTCTGGACTGGCGAGAGCGCTCACAAAATCAGCGCTAGAAACCCAAGCCCACGGCTGACCTGCCCTACCCTCGCACAGCAAGCCTAGCCGCGAAACAAGAAACGCCTCCCTGTGCTCTCCTGAGCCCACAGGACCAGGCGGTGTGGAGACAGCTCGCGCACCTAATACCTCAAACGAAACCCCCGACAAGAGACAACTAACCCGAAGACGAGCAACCCACGCTCCCCTGGGGGCTACCAACGCCTGGGAACACACGTGTCACCCTTCTGCTACTCATCAGCAGGCCACACGTAGCAAGAGGGACAGGGCCGGCGAGAACGCTCGTGGGTTGTGGGAGCACCTTCCTGCCGCCCTTCCGCCGGCTCTGCCCCTCCACTGGCCTGAGGGATAGCCCTGTACCACCACAGTCCACAGGTCTTCCACCGCAAGTGTTCGCTCTGACGGGTGCTGGATGATGGGGCCTGCACATCATCCGCAGTCGCGTTATCCGTCGCATGCCCTCTGCATGTGTGTGTCGCAGTTGTATGTAGCTAATGTAGCCCAGCCACCCCCACTCTTCTAGAGTTACTTTCGAAACGCGAGCGCCCCCAGCTCCCGTGTCCCCGAATCCCACTACACCTCGGAGGCCGCCCGCGCGCAGTCTGCCTCCGGCGCAAGACCCTCGGGGTGTGTGGCGCACTGGCGTGGTGTGCTAGGTGCACGGCTGCTTTGCCCGCCCACTGCCCAGTGGCATGATGCGGGGCTGGATGGGCACAAGGCAGCGGTGTGGCATCCGCATGCATGCCGCCTCGGAGCTGCTCGGGAAAGTCAAACACGGAGGCACCTCTATGGATTTGCTTTTTTACAGCACGTGAGGAGCGGCAACCAACCCTTCTGAAGGAATGTGCGCACCTCCCGTTTGTTTGTTAGTTTGGGGGGCGAGTATTATATAATGTCTGGGTATTACGCGCACACGCCACGCCAATCCACACACATACACCGCTGCCTGCCTGTTCATTTGCCATATGAACACAAACACACACATCATCCGGGCTGCGGCGCAGATAAAACACACCGCAGGCGTGACGGTGGCCCCCTACCTGACGCCGGAGGGGCGGGCTGCCAGGCGCGCGAGACAAGCCCAGTTCAACAGCCTAGTTGATCGGGGGCTGCAGCCGTACTGGCGGGGCACGGATATCGTGACGGAGAAGGGGGACCGGCGCTGCGTACACACCATGCAGTAATGCATGCGGCGGACAACTGCTAGGGGCGCGCGCTGTGTGGGTTTGCTTGTTTGGTTGAGGCTTGGGCCGGTTGTGGATTCTTTGGGATGCTAGTGCTCTGCCGCTAGCATCGGACAGCGTCTCAGATACACGATTACGTGATCCACCCAGATAGCTGTAAACCCGTTGTTACACACACACACGAGGTCCCGCCCACGCAGCTGACGCCGCCGCAGGCAGGCGTCAACCCCACCGAGCTTGCGTGCGCTCGCGCAGTCGCGGACTTTTGGTCGCAGCTGCTGCAGTTCGCGCAACTCGGTGTGCCCCGAAAGGGCTGGGAAGGTGTTGACGCCACCCACCCGATCCTAGCGGTGGTGGACGGGATGCTGCTCTGCGTGCTTCCGCAAGCTATGGAGCTGGAGCTGGAGGAGTGACCGGGATCAGCCCTCTCGAGTAGAAGAATCGCCATAGCAATGAGCCGCGGACATAGCGGCTGAATCTAGGGACCAGCAGGGTTGGGAAGGGTTGGGAGGGTCAAGGGGAGTGTGCGCCAGGGTTTCGGGTCAACGGAGCTGAGGGTGGGTTGGGTGCCGGAGCACCCCGGGCGTTTCTCGGCCAAGACCGGCCTGGTGGTCTGACGCGTTTGTGGCTGCCCTTTGGCATATTCTGCCCTGGCGTCGAGTGCTGGTTAGGTTGTTGTCGAGGCTGTGAAAGGCTGCGGGGTCGCTGGACTCAGCCCCGTAGCCACCTGTCGCTGTGCTGTTGCGTGCGGTGTGTCGTCTGTCCGGTGCTTGTGTTGCTGCGGTGCTGGCCCTCCAGCCTAGAGGTTTGTGAGCCCGCTGGGCCCTGCGTTGTAGTACCAGCAGTAACCCTTCTGAGGCTACTGGCGTGGTCCAGGTTGGTTGGAGCGTCCCCCCGGTGGACTCCAGAGTTTGGCTGCGCTCTGGGCAGGGGAGACGCGTGATAGCGGCAGCGTGTGGCCTAAATGCCTCGCTGTCGCTGGCTGTCCCGAGTACTCGATCACGAGACTCGTCAGGCCGCCTGTAAACCCGTTGTTACACACACACACACACACACACACACACACACACACACACACACACACACACACACACACATGGTCACGTGGCACATGGAACTCAGCGGCATGCCTGACGGCGTGGCACGGGAACTGGAGGGGCTCGTCGCACGCGTGGTGGACCGGCGCCTAGCTCCAGAGGCCACGGAGCAGCGCCTGACGGGCATCCCAACCGAGCTGCTGTACGGACACCCCACCGCCGGCGGCTTCGGAGCCCTGCCCCTCACACAGCACGTGCGCGGCCGGCACGCGACGTGGGCCACCCGCCTCGCCGCCCACGATGCCGCCCCCACCAACGCGCTGCCTCAGCCCTGGTGTGTCGCGTACGCCGCGTTCCTCCATCACCACCACCCATCCATGCGGCCTAGCAGCGCCCTGACGGCAGTGCCAGCAGTGACGGGCGCGGGCGATGTTGTTCCCAGCCTGCCCCTCCCCGAGGACGCCGAGCGCACGGTGACGGCGCTAGGCTGGCTGCCGCCGGTGCATGCGCTGGAACCCGCACCAGAGCCAGGGGCCTGGTGCCTCACGGCACCCCTGTGGGGCAACCCGCTCCTCTGCCCTCCGCCCCCGGCTGAGGGCGGCGAGGCAGACCCGGACCTGGAGGCAGAGGAGGAGCCGGCACCAGAAGCTACCCTTGCCAGCGCCGCGCAGTACACGCAGGGCCGCGGCCTTGACTACCGCCACAGGGCACTACGTGCCTGTGCGCGGCTGCTCACCATTGGCGACCTGGTACGAGCATACGACGCGCGCCCACTCGACACGGCCGCCATTGTCGACTGGGCAGGGTGGCTGAGAGCCCACCTGGGCCCAACAGACGCACGCCAGCGTCGCCGCGGCCCCACGCTCGCCGCCCTCCAGGGCCTGGTTGATGACATCCCACCAGCGTGGATAAACGCCGCACGGGCCCACGCCGCACAGCTTGCGGGCCCCGGCCCCGCCCCGCCCCCCGCCCCCTCCACCTCCTCCGTCATCAGCACCATCATCATGCCGCGCATGGGATGGGTGCTGCCCGGCACCGAGTCCGTCAAAATTCCCCTGGAGAAGCTGACCGTCCGCATGGCCACAGCCCTGCAGCTGGACAGCATAGCGGCACGCCGTGCCGGACTCCACGAGGACTATGAGCGGGCGGCCCTTGGCCTGCCGCCCCGCTCGGAGGCGCGGCGTGAGGACCTGCCTGACGCTGCGGCAGCGGCGCTCGGCGCCTTTCGGGGCACCCTTGCGCGCCTGTGGCAGCACGTCCGGTGGGAGCGGCGCCGCTTCGAGACTTTGTGGCGGCTGGCCATCGACGCCGTGCCGCTGCCGGGCAACACTCACATGCCCACGGCTCGACGCGAGCCGTGCGGCTGTGGGCAGTACGGCCATGGCAGCGCCACAACGGGGCCAGCCGCCGCCACCCCGTCTGCGCCGCGGCAGCACCATATCTGGGGCTGCGCAGTGGCAAAGGCGGTGGTGGCGCAGATCAACGCACACACCCCGGGGCCCCAGCCCGTCAGCCAAGCCCAGCTGTGGTTAGTGCAGGCACCCTCGGGCATCCAGCAGTGCGTGTGGGATGTGGTGGCGATGGCGGCGCTTGCCGCCATAGAACACGGCCGGGTGCGGCTGCGCGGGATGACGCGCGCTGCAGCGGCCCAGGGAGACCAAGCGGCGGCAGCGGCGGCAGCACCCACCGAGGCGGCGGCGGCGGCAGCAGCGGGGGCGGACGCCGACCCAGATGAGGTCCCGCCCACGCAGCTGACGCCGCCGCAGCCAAGCGTCAACCCCATTGAGCTTGCGTGCGCTCGCGCAGTCGCGGACTTTTGGTCGCGGCTGCTGCAGTTCGCGCAACTCGGTGTGCCCCGAAAGGGCTGGGAAGGTGTTGACGCCACCCACCCGATCCTAGCGGTGGTGGACGGGACGCTGCTCTGCGCGCTTCCGCAAGCTATGGAGCTGGAGCTGGAGGAGTGACCGGGATCAGCCCTCTCGAGTAGAAGAATCACCATAGCAATGAGCCGCGGACATAGCGGCTGAATCTAGGGACCAGCAGGGTTGGGAAGGGTTGGGAGGGTCAAAGGGGAGTGTGCGCCAGGGTTTCGGGTCAACGGAGCTGAGGGTGGGTTGGGTGCCGGAGCACCCCGGGCGTTTCTCGGCCAAGACCGGCCTGGTAGTCTGACGCGTTTGTGGCTGCCCTTTGGCATAGTCTGCCCTGGCGTCGAGTGCTGGTTAGGTTGTTGTCGAGGCTGTGAAAGGCTGCGGGGTCGCTGGACTCAGCCCCGTAGCCACCTGTCGCTGTGCTGTTGCGTGCGGTGTGTCGTCTGTCCGGTGCTTGTGTTGCTGCGGTGCTGGCCCTCCAGCCTAGAGGTTTGTGAGCCCGCTGGGCCCTGCGTTGTAGTACCAGCAGTAACCCTTCTGAGGCTACTGGCGTGGTCCAGGTTGGTTGGAGCGTCCCCCCGGTGAACTCCAGAGCTTGGCTGCGCTCTGGGCAGGGGAGACGCGTGATAGCGGCAGCGTGTGGCCTAAATGCCTCGCTGTCGCTGGCTGTCCCGAGTACTCGATCACGAGACTCGTCAGGCCGCCTGTAAACCCGTTGTTACACACACACACACACACACACACACACACACACACACACACACACACGCACACACACACACACACGCACACTTCTTTGGGATGCTAGTGGGATGCTAGTGCTCTGCCGCTAGCATCGGACAGCGTCTCAGATACACGATTACGTGATCCACCCAGATAGCTGTAAACCCGTTGTTACACACATACACACACACACACACACACACACACACACACACACGCACGCACAGTGTCGACCTATTAATAATAATAATAATAAGGAAACACCGGCCCGTAGGGCCTGGCGTGGATTAACGGGGCAAGGTGACTAGGGCAAGGGGGCCCGCCCCCCTCGCGCTTTCACCTCACCACGCACCCCGGGGGCACAGAGAAAATGGGGAGGGGCCTCAGCCCCCTCGTTTCCCTCACCTTGTACGGTACCACGTTCGATATTTATGGGGGCAGTTAGGCCATGTTCCGTTCGCACGTATGTGCGGGCGTGGGAGTAGAGATTGCGTACAACGAGAATAAGGTCGTGGGGCATGCCAAGGTCCCACATGATTTCCAGTAGTCGGTCATGGGAGATAGTGTTAAATGCGCTGGAGAAGTCAGCGTACATGACGTATATGTCTTGTTGTGTCAGGCCGGCGTCCTCGAGGGCGTGCACTAGGTTCAGTGTTTGCCGCTCGGTGTTTCGGTATCTAAGGAAGCCTTCTTGTGTTTCGCTAAATATGTCCAGGTCATGGGAGATGTCGGAGATGGCCACTGTAATAAGGCTGGTCCATAGTTTATATGTTGTGTTAGCCAGTGCTATGGGTCGGTAGTTTTTTAGTAGCAGTGAGTCTCCGGGTTTGGGTAGGAGAACGGTTTCACTGGTAGTCCAGGACGTTGGCGTGTGGGCTCGTACCCAAAAGAGGACAAGTAGGCTGTGCGCCATGCTGCGTAGTGAGGGGGGTAATGCACGCAACAGCTCGTTTGGTATGCCGTCTGGGCCAGGGGATTTGTTACGGCTCAGGTGGTCAATGCAGGCTTCAAAGTTGGCGTTATCTGCAATGCTTGGGAGTAGGGCGTGGGTGAGTGGGGAGGTGGGGCTGTGAAGAGTGAAGGTGTCCGGGGCAGTTGCCTTGAATTTGGGGTCAAAGGGGTAGTGGTGCGTGCGTTCATCTGGTTTGTATTTTCCCGTGCGTGGGCCTGTGATAGAGGCCCCCTGGTTTTGAAAATATGTGTGGATGGCGTCCAGGATAGTGGTTTTGTCGGTGCAGTGGGCCTCCGTCGTGGGATGCAGCAGTGCTGGTATGCCACGAGCTTGCTCGTGTGTAGAGAATATTTCTTTGTGGGCTTGTCGGGTCCGTGTCGCGAGTTTGTGTTGGAAACGTGCCCTCGCTCTTTGCACATCTGCACGCGTTTGCTTTTTGAGTGTATCTCGTAGTAGTTTCCCTGCTGCCTTGATTTGCGCGGTAAGTGTCGCCATTGTTTGGGGGATTTGGTTGGTTAGGGGTGGTGGGGCTGGTGGGGTGCCCGCGGGCGTGTTGTCTTCTTCCATTGGCGCCGGCTCTGGGGCTGTGTTCAGGGTTACAGTTGGCGGTTGTGTAGCGGCGGTTTGCAGGTTGGTTGGCGGGTTGGTCCCTCGTGGTGCGGTAGTGTTGGCTCTGAGCGTGTCGCATTGCGCCCTTAGCTGTTGTATTTCGGCGTGGGTCTTTCGAATTTTTCTGCTTATCTTGCGTGGGGCAAATGTGCCCCGAGTTGGGGGTTCCTTGGGGCACATGTCTACCAGGATACTCAGCCCGTCTGTGAGAATGGTTTGCAGTTGGTTTGCTAGGGCGTCAAGGTCAGGTGTTTGTACCGTGGGTTCCATTTTCAGGGCGTACTGAAGCTCCTCAGCAGTGGTAAGGCCAGATGTATGGTTGGAGAGGTGCCTTTGTATGGTGTCGGTAGCGGGTTGTATGGCTTGAGCTAGGCTCGATATGGAGGACGCAAGGGTATGCTCAATCTTCGTTTGTGCAGCCTGTATGGTAGTTTTGGGGATGGGTAGAACCACATTTCGCCACGGTCCTGGGGTATCCTGTGGTAGGTTGTCCATGTTGGTCCTAGTGCGTGACGGCCACAGGCGGATGGGATAGGTGGGAATGCGCGCGTTTAGGGAGTAGTGGTCGAATAGCCCTCCACATGGGAGAACATGGAGCAGTGCTTGTTGCTGCTGGTTCGGTACACTGACTGCCGATTTAATGTGTTGGCATATGAGTATATCGTCGATGCGGCTGGTAGGTTGGGGTGTACCGTGGCGTGTCTGGTAGTAGGACATGTTTGTGCCACCGCCTGTTTCAAGGAGTCTGTGTAGTTTGTTGTTCAAGACAAAGCGTGCGTGAAGTCTGTCGGCGTCATCTAGGGGTCCTGTGCGGTCGTCAGGTTTTAGCACTGCATTGAAGTCACCGGCAATAATAACATGCTCGCAGGTATGGTTAGCTTGGGCGAGCGTTGTTTCGCAGTATTTATATATGCGGCGGCGGATGGTCATGTCTTCAGGGGCGTAAACACCGATAATATGAAGGGGCGTGCTATGTGGTGTCAGAATGGTGCAGTGGATAACGTGCCCGTGGAGGGTTTGCGGGATATTGGGTGTGCGGATGGTGCCTCCAGCGTGATACCGTTGTGAGACGGCCATGAGCACCCCCGCAGCTCGGCGTTTGTGGTGCGCTGTGCCTGGTTTAGTAGAGGTGAACGTACGGTAGGCGAGTTTTTCGTGGCGGAGGGTGTCCTTAAGCCAGCGGGTCCGTGGTCCCAGTTTGGTTTCAGTCAGGATCACAATATCCGCGTTCCATTCACGTAGGTGGCACAGGGTAGAAAGGAAGTTCGCTCCTAGGCCCCTAACATTATGGGTAGCGATGTTAAGCCAGGTTGTGTCATCTGGGGCTGGGGTGTCTTGACCAGGTGTGGTGGTGGGTTGTCCGGTCGCCGGGTCCGGTGGTGGGGGGTTTGTGGGTTCGGCCATGCGGTGAGCTGTTGGGCTGTCGGGGTGGTCTACTCGTGGGCGTTGTGTTGGCCGGGTGGCGCTTGGTGGTGTTTCAGGTCTCTGGCGGATGATAGTCGTGGTTATGTGCGCAAGAGTTCGTAGCGCTGTGTTCCCCGCGGTAGCAGCCTGTGTGACAACAACTTGGGCCCATGTTTGGTTGCTTGGGGGGTGAGCTTGTGGTGGTGGCATGGGGGTGGGCCTTGGGTGTTGTGTAGTCGTATTGGCAGCTTCCTCCCTCCTCTGCATTGTGTTGTTGCGGGTGGGGCTGGTTCGTTCAGGGGCGGGTTTATCGTCATGGCGCGGTCGACGGGTGGGGCGGGTTGCGCTGTCCGGGGTGGGTGGGCGGTCGTTTGGAGTTCGCGCCGGTGCGGTTGTTTCTTGGCGTGTGGCAGTGGTTGTGGGGGCGGTTTGTAGTGGGTCCTGGATTGTCTGTGGGCCGGTGCGGTCCGGTGTGGGTGTGGGTGCTGTGGCAGTGGGGTTGTCGGGTTGTGTGGCAGGTTGGCAGACCCGCCTTGTGAGCATGGTGGTGATGGTCCTTTGGGTGGGGCGTTGTTTGGGTTTTGTCGCTTGCTGTGCCGGCGGAGCCGGCGGTGGTGGTGGTGGTGGTGGCGGCGGGAGTTCTGGGATTGTCGGGTATGTGCTTGGGTCGCAAGGCGTGTCTGGGCTATAGGGGTGTAGGCAGAAGATGTCACCTTTCACTGCTTGCCAGAGGTCCGGCGTCATAGGCTTACGTCCAACGTGAACAAAGGAATCGACTAAGTGCCAAACTCCGTCCTCCTTTCGGATCGCATAGGCGTGTCGCCCGTCGTGTACCATGAGTCCCATGTTTCTGGAGCATTCTGGGAGTAGGTCTAGGATTCTGTCTTGAGACTTTCCCGGGTTGAGGGCTTTGGCGGCGCTTCGCAGTAGAAGGCGTGTTCCCGTGGCATCAATTGGTGCTGGGCGGTGTCGGAGGTAATGGTTGATAGCAGCTTCATGGAAGAGCCCGTTGTGCCGGAAGTGGTGCCCCCATTCCGTCTGCAGTTCGGGTTTATCTGCCAGCGCATTGTGCACTACGTGGCAGAATGCAAGCACGGCGTGTGCCCTCAGCCAAGGTGTCCCCAACATGTTGTTGATGGCATGGATTGTACAGAAATTAAGGAGCTGTTGTTCTCGGAAGTATGTTTGCGGTATGTTTCTGGGCCAGGCAAGTGGAGTTGGGATGTGTCCATTTTCGGTGGTTGGCATAGTAGTCCTCTCTGTGTTGTTTCCCCCTCGTAGTTGGTGCCGGGGGGATGTGATGTTGGGTAGTTGTCTGTCTGCCTGTGCCGTCAGGTATGTACTGATGTAGGAGTAGGCCGCAAGGTTAACGGGAAGGTTGATTGATGCCTCGTGAGGGTTAGTGTGGGCTTGGGATAGAAGCAGGGTAGTGGTGAAAGTCCCGACGTTGAGGTCTGGGGGGCCGGGGATGTATGGCAGGAGTTGTAGGGCTAACGGGGTCGTGACTGTTGATAGTCGCGGAGATTGGGCGGTGGTTTGTAGGTTCATGAGGAGCAAGGTGATAATGAGCAAGGTGCGTATAGAGTGGGTAGGTTTCATGATTATTGCACGCCCAAGCCCATAGATAGGTATTCCGAGGAGTGCAGGTATCATACCGCGTGTAGTTTTCATGATGCTGTATGCGGTGCATGCTGTCACTAACATGGCCACAATGGTTGTGGTGTGTTGGTATGTCATTATGAGGAGGAGCAGGGGTTGGGCTAGGAGGAAGGCTGCAAAGATGGTGAAGATGAACAGCTGATGAGCACACCGCACCCGGAGACTGGCGGTGACTGGCGCTTCAAGCAGCTCACAGGGGGCCTGGAGACTGAGCAGGAGTTCCAGGCACGCCGGCACTGGAACTGCGGCGCCACCACTCGGGTGAACGCGGGCGGCAGCAGCCGGGCCAGCTCCCGCAGCCACACACGTGGCAACAAACCCGGCACGCAGCAGGACACGGCCTCACCGCCCCCACCCTTCCAGCTCATGTCGCCTTGCAGCCCAGCAGCGGACCACCCTGCAGCTGTATTGCTCCCGGCAAACCTGCTGGACGACTAGAATGCCCCAACAGCAGCAAACACCCGGCGGCCGGGGCGGGAGACCCCAGCCGCTGAGGGTAGCCACACACAACGTGGCAGGGCTACGTCTATCGACAGCGGCAGCCAGACGCAAACTGGAAGCAGCAGTCCAGAGTTGGGCCGAACTAGACTTAGATGTCGTGGTGTTGACTGAGACACACCACGAAAACCACGACGACCAGGCGGCGCTGGAACACGCGCTGCAAGCGTCCGCAGCATGGCGGCACATCCGGGGATGGGCCGTAGCGGCTAGCTCCTTCTCGAGCTCGGGCCCGCACACAGCAGGTGTCACTATCCTGGCGCGCACCAGTCTGGCGACAACTGCCCTGCAGTTGCCGGAGGACGTGCCAGAAGGGTGGATGGCCTCGTGCAGTCTTGACTGGTGTGGGCACAAACTTTGGGTGACCGGCACGTATCTACCCCAACGCGCGCGTGCGGACGCGGACACAATTCGCACGGCAGTGTTGAGCCAGGGGATACACGCTGTGGCGGCGGATGCTACAGCAGCAGGCAGCACGCTTATCCTGGCGGGCGACTTCAACTTTGTGGAAAACCCCAGCCTGGACGCGTCGGGGCCCAGGCCCCTGGATGCAGTCCTTACACAGCAACTCAGAGACTCGACGGCGCCAGCTCAGCTTGTAGACAGCTTCCGAGCTCTGCACGCTGCAAGGAGGGAGTACACGTACCTTTACCGTGGCGCCGGCGATACACGGGGCGGGGCAAGGCTGGACCGAATCTACATCCCCTCCAATGCCCTCCCAGCAACCCAGCGGGCCTTCATCGCCACCGGTTCACCGTCAGACCACCGAATCCCAGTCCTGCACCTGCAGCCCATCGCCCCCCGTCGGCGCAGCGATGCTCCACGCCGGACGCGGACCCACTTCACTGCGCATGAGGATTTGAAAGACCGGTTCACAAGCTGGCTACAGCTGGCAACAGCAGCAGCACCGGTAGGGTCCGACCAACACCCACAAGCTCTCATCCAGTGGTGGCCTGGGTTCAAGCGGCGCATGACAGCAGAGCTAGCCGGACTGAACAGGGAAGCGCAGATGCGGCGCCGGCGTCCTGGGGCCACGGTACAGCAACTGCGAACGGCAGCGGCGGAGGCGACAGCGGCGCTGGCAGCGGCGCCAGGCAACACCAGTCGCCTGGCAACAGCGGTAGATGCGGAGGCGGAGCTGGCGGCTGCTATGAGGGCTGAGGCAAAGCCGGCCTACCTGGCAGCAAGGCAAGCCTTCATCCGGTCAGGCGAGCGGCCCAACGGTAACCTTACCGCACTCATCCACCCCGGGCGCAGCAACAACAACGGACCCACAGCATTGCGGCTGCCCAGCCAGCCGCACACGCTGGTCACGACACCTGCGGCGGTCGCTCAAGTAGTGGCAGATTACTGGCGTGACGTCTCGCGCAAGCCAACGCCACCACCACCCACGCCGCTACCCGATGCGGATCCCTTATCCCGAGTTCTCAGCGCCCTGGACGCCCATCCCCGCCGCCTGGCCCCAGAAGCAGATGATATCGTGGGAAATTCCGCAGTATCCCCAGCTGAAGTGGCGGCGGCGCTCAAGCGAACGCCACCTGGCAAAGCCCCAGGATGGGACGGGCTACCAGCGGACGTGTACAAGGTGGGGCGCACCAGACTGTCTCCCTTGCTAGCGGCGCTATACTCGGCAATCGGTGAATCCGGAGTCATGCCGCCACGATTCACGGATGGCATCATCACGGTGCTGTACAAGAAGGGGGACCCGAAGCTAGCCGGAAACTACCGACCCATCACCCTGCTCAACTCCGACTACCGCGTGCTGGCGAAGATACTAGCCACACGGCTGGGGAATGAACTTGGCCGGGTGATTGACGTGGAGCAGACAGCCTTCCTCAGCGGCAGACTGATAGGCTACAACATCCACACGCTCCGCCACATCCCTCACCTCCTGAAGCAGCAGGGCCGTTCAGCGGTCATTGCCTTCCTGGACTTCGCCAAGGCGTACGACACGGTGGACCGCAGCTTCCTGCTGCAGGCGATGGAGCACTTGGGCGCAGGGCCCAAGCTCCGGGGGTGGGTCTCCCTGCTTCTGTCATCCACAGTCGCCCAGGCGCTAGTCAACGGCAGCCTATCCCGTCCCATGACCATGGAGTTGGGCGTACGGCAAGGCTGCCCCCTGGCACCGGTGCTGTACCTATTCGTGGCCCAAGCGCTGCTATGCTGGCTGCGAAACCAGGGCATTGGGATCAGACTGGACCTGAACAGCGCAGACGTCACCACGGCGGTGCAGTTTGCAGATGACTGCCAGGTCCTGCTTGACAGCATGGCAGCACTGGGGCCCTTTCTCACAGCAATGGACGTCTTTGCGTCAGCGTCAGGACAGCGGTTAAACCTGGACAAGGTGCAGCTGCTGAAGGTAGGCGCAGACACAGCAGACCAGCCCAACGCCCAGACGCAACACCACAACGCCCAGCAGCCACCACAGCCCCCAACAGCAACCGCGCCGACACAGCAGCAGCAACCGGCCCTGGTGACGGTGGCAGTAGCACTTAACGTGCCGGTGGACAACAGCCCTCAACCCGCTCAACCGGATTGGGCGGCCCGGCTCAAGGAGGCTAAGCGGCGGATGGGATGCATATCCCGCCTGCCGCTGAGCACTTTTGGGAGGGCGGCGTCCACGTCAGGGTATGCCCTGCAAACCGTGACGTGGCACATGGAGCACGCGGGCATGCCGGGAGATGATACCGTGGAACTGCTGGAGCGGGCAGCGGCGGGAGTCGTGGACCGCCGTACGGACCCTAACCACCCAACCCAGCGCATGACAGGAGTCCCGCGGACACTACTGTACGGCCACCCGCGTACAGGAGGCTTTGGGCTACTGCCGCTGACCCTGCACCTGAGGGCTCGCAACGCGAGATGGGCAGCACGTCTGGCTAGCGCAGCAGCACAGGCCGAGCCAGCACGTCACCCCTGGGAGCAAGTCATGACGTGCTACCTTCAAAGGCATCACCCGCACCTCAGCCTGGCGTCCGTCACCACCCTCAGCGCGGACGCAGACAGCCGACCAGGGCCAGCCCATGGCCTGCCCACAGACATGGCACGTTTCATCACAGCACTAGGCTACTTGCCACCACTGGAAGACGTGGAGGAGCAGCCGATGGCAGCAGGAGACTGGTGCTGGGCGGCACCGCTCTGGGCCAACGCGTTGCTGCCCAATAACCAACGGGCAGCGGAAGCAGAAGAGAATAGCGCGGATCCCGACTTCAGCCCGGAGGGAGCCGAGCCCCCAGCACCACCGAGACCAGGTATGGAACAGCGCCACGTGCGTCTCAGCACGTGCCACGCCCTCAAGACAGTGGGGGACGCTGTGAGATTGGGGGCCCTGGTGGCAGCAGGGACACCGCCAGCCGACACGGAGGAATGGCGGCAGTGGGTCAGTCAGCATCTCTCCCCCACAGCGCCGGAAGGCTTCAGAAGGAGCCCGACGCTGCAGGCTATCCAGCTGCTACTTGCAGACATCAGCCCAGAATGGCGAGCAGCGGCGGAGCAAGTGGAGCAGCAACTCAGCGCTGGAGGTCAGCCGCCGGCGCAGACGATGGAGGCAGTGCGGGCTCAGATAGTAGGCAGGCTAGGCTGGCGCAGGGGCTTGCTGATGCCCATAAGGCTCCAGCGCTTAACAGTCAGCCAGGCCACGGCGATGCTACTGCGACCAATCGAACAGCGGCGGACCCAGCTACACGCGGACTTCGCCAGGGAAGCCAGAGGCGAGGCAGCAGCCACCACGACAAACGCAGCGGTGACAACTGCGACCACGCCTACAGGCACGAACCCTGTGCGCGCCATGCTGAGCAGGATGTGGCACATACGGTGGGAACGGGAACACGTGGAGGTCCTGTGGCGGCTGGCAGTGGATGGAGTACCGTTGGCTGGAAACAGCCACGTCAGTGGAGCCCAGCAGCAGGAAGCGTGTGGATGCGGCGCCCACGGAGGAACGCACGGCGCACCCTGCTCGCCGCGAGCACATCACTTCTGGGAGTGTCCCGTGGCGCAGGCAGTGCTGGAGCAGATTAACGCGGCGATGGCGAACACCATCACTCGGCAGCAGCTATGGCTAGCAGAACCGCCTCACGGAGTGCAGCAAGCAGTGTGGGACGTGGTGGTACTAGCCGCCCTCTCGGCCATGGAACGCGCCCGGACGAGGTTGAGGGCAGTTACCAACGCAGGGCCCCCAGAGGGTATGGAGACTGAGCCGGTAGAAATCGCTAAAGCGGAAGCGGTGACAGGATTTTGGAGGCGGCTGCAGGACTTCGCAAGATTAGGGGTGCCCAGGAAGGGGTGGAGGGAGGTAGGCACAGCGCACCCCCTGCTAGCCGTGCAGGGCGGGCGCATTAAGGTTCAGCAACCTGCTTAGTCAAGTCTTGTCAGCTCGCAACTGCTGCTTATAAGCGGTGCTAGATAGAGTGTAGATGAGACGCGGTTTGTGTGTTTACGTGTGTGTGTGGGTGGTACCGTTGACGGTGACGTATGTTCACGACCCTTGTGGTGGCGGGTAGGCGCTCGGTTGCGTGCTTGTCCCCTCTGCGGTAGGTGACTCGATTGAGTTGGTGGTTTGGGCTGTAGCTTTGGCGACTAGGTGCGGCGGCTTTGAGCGTTCTCGCCGGCCCTGTCCCTCTTGCTACGTGTGGCCTGCTGATGAGTAGCAGAAGGGTGACACGTGTGTTCCCAGGCGTTGGTAGCCCCCAGGGGAGCGCGCGCGTGGGTTGCTCGGCTTCGGGTTGTCTCTCGTCGGGGGTTTCGTTTGAGGTATTAGGTGCGCGAGCTGTCTCCACACCGCCTGGTCCTGTGGGCTCAGGAGAGCACAGGGAGGCGTTTCTCGTTTCGCGGCTAGGCTTGCTGTGCGCGGGTAGGGCAGGTCAGCCGTGGGCTTGGGTTTCTAGCGCTGTTTTTGTGAGCGCTCTCGCCAGTCCAGAGACTGGTAGGCTGCAGAGGCCGTGTGTCGGGCCCGGGTCGGAGGCAGGCCCACAGCTGTAACATTAACGATGTGAAGATCAGGTTGTTGGCTCGGGCTGGTGTTGGGAGAGCTAGAAGTTTACATGTTGCGCATTTGATTTGCATGATGCCGGCTGTGGTTAGGGCGAGTGTGGGGGCCCATAACGAAACCCTGGACGTGAGTTGCCAGCCACATAGGCTAAGCTGCCCAGCGCTGGTGGCAGTGTAGGCCAAGGTGTGAGTGAGGAGGGTTCGCACCCAGGCCACTGTGTGGCGCATAGCTATGCAGGTTCCACGGAAAGTACCTATGGTGGTCCAGAGAAGTGTGCTGGCGGTGTGGGCAGAGAGATAGCTCACTGTCTTTATCAGCGGGTCTGTTTCGCTGTGTAGGAGCAGCTGAGTGATAGGGTATGGTCCCATAACTTGACACCAGGGGCTGGTGTCGTAGCTGTTTGTGTCGTGGCGGTGGCAGAGAATGGTGCAGGCAAGTGTGTTGCATTTTGTGCGGCGGTTTTGGCTGGCTTTTCCTTTTTCTCCCTCCGTTTTCTCTGTATGATTATTGTTCATGTAACTGTCCTTGTGCATGTATTGCCTATCATTATCCTCACCTAGTTTGCTCAAAGCTGTCCTAAGGCCCACAGCGTCCTCCGTCGTGTCCTGCTGCAGGTGGCGCCAGCAAGCCGTGGACCAGGCGCATTCCGTATTGCAAACACCATACAGCTTGCAGCGTTCTCTATGGGCGTGGTGCTCATTAGTGTCCAGTATAGCAGTAGAGAGTATTTTCATTATCGGGGGGTTGCATTGGGATTCGCCTCTTTGCACGTCAAGCTTCTCGATTGAAATTTTTGGTGGTGTAAGTCTGGTGATAATAGGAGTACTATGTTGACGAGGCATCGTGGCAGAGAGTACTGTAGGTCTTGTGTGTGGCGGTGTGCCGTCCTGATTGGTCCACTGTATAATATCATCAAATGTTGTTCTATTTCTTGTTTTGTTTCTCTGTCTGTTCTCGGTGTTAGAATGCGATTGCGTTAGCGGCTGTTTGGTTCCTGCGTGGCGGGTTGGTTCCTCGGTCTCGTTTAGCGCCTGGTTTCTCACGTCCGGTCCGTATTTTTTGCTTGGGGTAGTACAGCCTGTGTAGCTGATAGAGCGGCATGTCGCTTCGGCGCGGGCTTCGTGCTGCAAAATATCTTCATGGCTGGCGTTTCTGCACGTCCATACGCTCCCAGTATTGCCATACGGTTGATGAGGGCCTGCGCAGAGCTTTGAGAGAATTGTCGCGACGAAGGTCGCGGGGGTGCCATAAGGCGCGCTTTGGGGTGGCATCGCGGGCATAACCGGGGCCGCCGCTTCCTCTGGACCCCCTGATGTCTTTTCAGACGGCTTCCTGGATCGTGCCAAAAGGCAGGCGAGAGCCGGTTGCGCTTCAGGGGTATGGAAGGGTCGGATCACTCCCGGCCAGGGGCATTCCGCGACGAGTACTCCCAGGGTTAATATCAGGGTGATAAGAACCGTAAAGGTAGCCATTTTGGGCTTGGGCCCCGCTTTCGTTGCGTCGCGCTCAAATGTTGAGCTCGTCGGCACTCTCGTATGTGGAGAGGCTATTTGGAACGTATTTGAATGGCGCTTAGAGCAGCCTTTTTGCCTGACCTGGCAGGAATCACTAATCCTCCGCCAACTAACATCTAGGGCTGCCCCGCCGCGCCTATCATGCGCCGGGCAGCACTACCCCCCGGACTCCGCAGACGCCACGCTATCAGATACCTCCATAAAGCTCAGACCATGCGATGCCCTTTGTTGCTGTGAGGGGTGGGCGGGCGGGAAGCCAGAACAAATGCGCTAATCGTCTAGCCTGGCGATAAACTCCAACCCGATCAGAGTAAAAAATGCGATTGATCCACACAAAAACGTCTCTACATGCTGTACCAAAGTCTCACCACGACATGGGGTCCCGGCACGCATCCTGTCGCCGGCCCGGGATTGGTCTCTAAGCATCTTCAACCCTACTCGCCCCCTTCGGCCCTTGCTGCCACCGCCCAGCTTCAAAACTCATTTTACGCTCCGTCCGCAAGCTAGTACGTCGCCTAAAATTGCCCTTTGAGCTGATGGCTGTGGCAATACAGGCCTCAACGACACAGGCATACCTCGAGTTTACACACGCAAACACACTTTCAAAAGGCCCGATTCCTGCAATCTCTCCGCCCGTCGCCAAGTCTCTCGCCCATTGTTAATTACTGTCCAGGGAGTAGCAATAAGAAAAGGGGGCTACGTGGCCCGGCCTCGTGGGTTAGGGCTCTCGCCCTCTTTCCGAGGCCTGACCTGGCAGGAATCACTAATCCTCCGCCAACTAACATCTAGGGCTGCCCCGCCGCGCCTATCATGCGCCGGGCAGCACTACCCCCCACACCGTTCCATTGCACTCCCACTTCTGCCGCCAAATCACATGCGTTGTCCCAGCTTCAGCCGCTCCTCCTCCGACTTCCGAATGTACACGTGTACAGCGTCTGAGCGCCACCTGCCATGCAATTTAATATCTTCTATGGAAGCACCGGCCAGCGCGGCGGCCGTTGCGCCTCCCCGCCGCAGGCTGTGCGCCGAGAAGCTGGCCGCATCCGGCGCGCCTGACTTTCCCTCCCACATTGCCTGGAGCAGGCACCGCAGCCGCTGCGTGAACCAGTCCCTCCCCAGTGCCTTTTGTGGCCGCCCCACCGCTGTAAACAACGGGTCCTCCTCCGCCGCCCCTGCCGCGCGCCGCCACTGCATGTAGCGATACACGATCTTGCCGATCGGCATGCGGCTGTCTGTGAGCGCCGGCAGGTACACTGTCTCCCCCGCTGCTTGCTGATCTGTTTTGCTGCGCCGTATCGCCAGCGCCACCGAGCCCTCAGGCTTCCGCTGCTGCACGTCCCCCACCTGTAGCGCCGCCATCTCGCTGCGCCTAAGCATGCCAAAGAAACCAAGCGTCAGCCAGCACGCGTCCCGACTGCACGACTCCGCCCGCTGCAGGTCCTTCATGGACGCGTCCGCTAGCCAGCTCACCAGTTGGCGTAGCACCGTCATGGGGAGCGGCGGCCGCTGCCGCGCGCCGCCGCTTCCTCGCTTCAGGATTCGCAGCGCCCGCTTAGTTAGGGGGTGGCGGCTGATGAGGTCCTCGCGCTTCACGCCTTTTGACCGCTGCCAATCGGCCAGTGCGCTGACGTTGCCCTCCACCGTCTTGAATGCCAAGCCCCGCCGCCGGACGCAGTGCAGCAGGAACAGGCACACGACGTGCGGGTTCAAGTCGCCTCGCCAGCCCGGCGGCAAGGCTTCGTCCTCACCCAGTTCTAGCTCTGAGCTGCAGAAGGCCACGTACCGCCGCAGCCCCGTGCCGTAGACGCCCGCTGAGCTGTCCGCCACGTCGCAGCCCGCCAAGGCGACCCAGTCGGCGGCCAGCGCCCTGGCCGCCGCCCCGCCTCCGACCCCTGCCGCCGCCAGCACGCAGTTAGTGCAGCGAAACCAGCCGCCGGGGTAGGCCGTCTTCTTAGCTCCGATGCACCGCCGATGCGCCCCCTCCCCACAGCCCTCGCATCGCAGGTCCTGCCGGCAGCAGCGGGCAGCGCAGATCATGCACCACTCCGACGTTTCCGCCGCCGCCGCCAGCCCTGTAGATGCTCACGCGGTGGTGTCAGTGTACGCGCAGAACGATAAAGCTGTAAGGCGCCGGCCCTGCCTCTTCCCCCCAAGGCCACCGACACAGCCGCCGGCCCGCACTCAGCCTGCCCATTGGCTTGAACACTGTGCCCTGTCCGACCGGCCCCCGCACCCAGCGCTGGTACCACTGGTAATCCGGCTGGTAAGGCACCACTACGGTCGCCCTCGTGTTGCTGTTCAAGCGCGCTGCTGCTGCGATTGTCGCCAGCACCTCCCCCACCAGGGCTACCGGCGGGAACGCCCACAGCACCTTCCCCGCCAGCTGCTGCTGCTGCCCCAAGACTGACCGCTCCGGGCTGTAAAATTCCTGGCACCCCGGCTGCGCATTCAGGCCCAGAACGTCCGCGCAGCAGTCCACTGTGGGCTGGTATTTGCCGCCATGCCCACCCACCAAGCTGCGGAAGATCTTAGGTTTGAGCCGCAGGTTCTGGTCGCGCGCCTGCGCCAGCTGCCTGCTCAGCCGGTCTGCGCGCACGTTCTCCGCGCCGGCAATGTGCTCCGCTCGCACTTCAAACCCCGCGCTGATGGCGAGCTCCGCGAGCTGACGGCATAAGCTGCGGCCGTCACGCACTCGTGTCGAGCCGTGGTTGACTGCTGCCACTGCCTGGGTATTGTCGCACCGCACCAGCACCTTTCGGCCGCGCAGTTTTGGTGCCCACGTCTGCAGCGCCCGTTAGCTCTAACCACGCGATGTGTGACTGCCGCTGCTGCTGCGTGAACACACCCTGCAGCTCGGCCTCCTCCCACGCGGCGCCGAAACCCGCCCCGCTGGCATCGGTGAACACGACGGCGCCGCTGTGAGCGTCCGCGAACTCCCCCCGCACCAGTTCCAGCTCCGCGACGGTGCACTGCCGGGCCCCGTCCCATACCGTAGACTCGGCACGCAGCACTGACAGCCACCACTGCAGGTCCTCGAGCGCCGCCGGCTCCAGCGTCACGACGCGTGGTGCCGGCTGCTGCAACGAGAATAGGGCGTCATAGACACTCTGCAGGAAAGTGTATCCCCATCGGCACGCGCGGGCGACAAACGTCAGCCGGCCTGCGACAGCTTCCAGGTCCGGCCGCGGCACTGGTCCGGCGGCGGCGGCCTGCAGCAGCGCTTGCAAGCTTTCTGCGTAACGCTGCCGCTTGTCTGGCGTGATGCGCATCTCCAGCCGCACTGTGTCGAACAGCATGCCCAGGAACTCTAGCTGCTGGCACGCCGTCTCCCGCCCTCTGTCCTTCTCCGCCTTCCACGTCAGCCCCAGCTCCGCCCCAATCGCGTCCATCACCTCAAAAGCGCCAACCACGTCTGCATGCTGCTGCCCCACGATCATAAAGTCGTCACAGTATGTGAAGATGCGGACGTGTAGACCGCGGCTGTCGCATTGGCGCTGGAAGATGGCTGTCGCTGCAGCGGTGAGTTCGCAGAAAATCGCTGGGCTCTGGCTGGCGCCAAAGGGGAGCGCCACGTACCGCTGCAGCTTGCCCGAGACGGGGTGGCGGAACGCCATGTAGCGCCGTGCCGCCGGCGCCAGCACGCAATGGTGGAAACCGGATGCCAAGTCGCGCTTGCCAAGGTAGCCGCCGGCTGGCAAGTTCTCGAGCAGCGTTGCGAGATCAGGCAGCCGGCACGGCAGCTGCTGCATGCACGCGTTCACGCCAGAGGCGGTGGGGTCGATGATAGGGCGAATGTCGCTGCCCTTCGGCACAACATGTAGCGGGCTAATGACTGCCGCGAACTGCTCCACGGAGCCATGGACTGCGCGGTCGTACTGTTCTGTGATGCCCTGCTGCAGCATTTGATCGAAATGCGCACCCATCTGCTGCTGATGCTGCTGCACTGACGTGTGGTTGCGGACGCTGCGCGCCGCCGGCTCGGTATGAAACTGCCACATGATCTCATTGCGCGTCGCTGGGGTGTCGTATCCGTACGCGCGCCAAGCCGCTGTGCAAAGTTTGGTACCGTCGGCGTTGAACCAGGGCGCCGGTGCCGCTGGAGGAGTCCCTGCTGCGGTGCCGTCCAGCGCCCCTTTCGCTTGCTGTTCCGCCACCATGGCGACTGCACGCTGTACTATGCCAGCCGCGGCATCTGCGGCCGCGGCTAGCAGCCAGTCCTCCTCCACGGCTGCCTGCACCCATCCCTCCACCGCTCGCCCTCGCGCTTCTGCCTCCTGACCTGCAAGATGCGCAATAAACAGCAGCAGCAACCCACACCCAATCAGCGGCCCGCAGTTTCATCACCCGGATGCTTGGCCGGGGGGGTTTGATCACTCGGGAACCAGCCGAGGGCGTTTGATCACTCGGGCGCCAGCCGGGGGGGTTTGGTCACTCGGGCACCAGCCGAGGGCGTTTGATCACTCGGGCGCCAGCCGGGGGGGTTTGGTCACTCGGGAACCAGCCGAGGGCGTTTGGTCACTCGGGCGCCAGCCGGGGGGGTTTGGTCACTCGGGAACCAGCCGAGGGCATTTGGTCACTCGGCCGCCAGCCGAAAGTGTTTGGTCACCCGGGCACCAGCCGGTACGAACCCTGCAACCACATCTGCCTGCCCGCTCATTCCTTCCCGTGTTCATCTGCCCCCCCCGCACCCCAAAAACTCTCACCGTCTCGTCCCAAGGCTGCCGCCAAATCGGAGCCTGCCGCCGCAGCCCTAACGGGCTGCTGCTGCGCCACCGAGCGCGCCCGGCGGCGCCCGGCGACAAGCTCCGCCGCGCCCTAGGCCCGGCCCCCGCGCCCGCGGCCGTACATCTCCAGATACAGCTTGACCTTGGCCTCGCGCTCGGCGTCTGGCAACCGCTGCAGCGCCTCGCAGTCGCGCCATACGTGGCCGATTTCCTTGCAGTGCGCGCAAGCGCGCGTGTCTGCGGCCTGCCGCCGGGGCTGCGCCGCCACCTGTGCGGCGGCCGCAGCCGCCACGACCCGCTGCTGCTTGGGTGGCGGCGGCAGGGCTGCGTCCTCCACAGCGTCCTCGTCCGCCCCCACCCACGTCGCGCTGCGCTTCCGGTCGCGCGACACCTCATACTGCACCTGCCGCTGGAGAAGCCGCGCCTGGTCAACCAGGTGCAACTTGTCACGCTGGTTGCCCCGCTGCCACATGCGCATGAACACCTCGTGGCTCTTGGCCACCTTCCGCAGCCACGGCACCAGCTGCTGAAACGTCAGCAGCTCAGCGTATGCGGTAGCTGCGCGCGCCACCTTCTGCGTCAGGGCGCTACGCTCCTTGCTGCGCCGCGCTTGCCGCTCACGCTCTTGGTAGCGGTCGTGCAGCAGCTTCAGCTTCTCGATCTGCTCCTCCAGGTGGTCGTCAAACGCTGTCGGGGTCTTGCTGACTGTCCGCACGCCCGTGGCCTCAGCCAGCTCACGTAGGAGGGGCACGTCCTTGAAGAGCCGAATGGCGCTCCTCTCACCCACCAACGCGGCCATGAAGGCGTCCACCGTTGACCAGCTCGCTCCGGCTGACTGCGGCGACAGCACCGAAGCGCCCGCCGCCAGCAGTCCACCGTCCAGCCCCTTGCCTCGCCGCTTGCCCAGGTCCAGCGGGCCGTCAGGGGATTCCCACAGGTCGCTGTCGCTGCTGCTGTCGCTGCCGCTGTCGCTGCTGCTGTCGCTGCTGCTGTCGCTGCTGCTGTCGCTGCGCAGCGGCCGCCGGTGACGGCGGCTTGCCGCCACCTCCTTGCCACGCCGGTCCTTGGACCCCTTCTTCCGCTTCTGCTTCTTCTGCTCCTGATCGGACTCTTCTGGTTGCTTTCCCCGCTTCTGCTTCCTCTGCTTGCCCTGATACCGCTGCTGCCGGGGCTCCCGCTGCTTTGTCCCGCCCACGTCGCGGGGGCCCGGCGGAACGCGCACGCCGTCGTCACCCGCGTCTGCTTCACCGCCCTCGTCCTCTGAACCATCTTCCCCACCCAGCTGGCTGTCGTCCTCATTGCCACCCGAACCCTCGCCCGCATCCTCGCTGCCAGTCTCACCCGCATCGTCCTCGCTGTCGCCCAGCGCCAGCTCCGCGCTTTCCAGCTCTGCTTCTGCCTGCTGCTGCACCTTGTTCAGCTCTCGGATTTTCTCCAGCAGCTTCGCGCGCCGATCAAGGCGCTCGCGCAGCTTGCAGAATGCAGCATACTCCTTGATCGCGCGCACCGCGTTGGCGCACTCCTTCTTCAAAGCCTGCTGCTGCGCTGCAGTCGCGCCCGCTTTGCCTGAGCGAGTGGAGATGCCCGTCCCGAGCTGCTTGATCTTCTGGTCGAACTCGGCCTGCACGGCTCTGATCTGCTTAAGCACGGTGTTGTACTTGTTCTGTTCTGTCTTATTGAGCGCTTTAGCGGCGCCCAGTGCGCGCTGCAGACCATCTAAGGTCGTGGGTAACTTGCCCGAAGGCATTTCTCAAGCCAGAACAAATGCGCTAATCGTCTAGCCTGGCGATAAACTCCAACCCGATCAGAGTAAAAAATGCGATTGATCCACACAAAAACGTCTCTACATGCTGTACCAAAGTCTCACCACGACATGGGGTCCCGGCACGCATCCTGTCGCCGGCCCGGGATTGGTCTCTAAGCATCTTCAACCCTACTCGCCCCCTTCGGCCCTTGCTGCCACCGCCCAGCTTCAAAACTCATTTTACGCTCCGTCCGCAAGCTAGTACGTCGCCTAAAATTGCCCATTTGAATGGCGCTTAGAGCAGCCTTTTTGCGCGCCCGGTGCAATGTGTACAGTGTCGACCTAATCCCTTGTGCTTTTCTAACACACACACACCTTTTGTCGAATGGTTCTTACCCGTTCTGGGCCGCCATCTCCACCGTCGCCGACCGCGCGCTGGCAAACCTGACTTTACCTCCCTGTTGGAAGGCGGGGCGGTCAGTCCCCTAGCGAGCGTGCCAAACACCGTGCCAATGCGGCGATGCCGCACCAACCTGACTATAGTCCAGCCAAGCAGCTGGTAATAATAAGTAGTATAGCATAAGTGATAACGAGTATATGTAACAGGAGTGAGTGAAAACTGTCTCAAGAAACCGAGTATTCAGACGCCAGCGAACATGACCTTTCTATAGGTTATGAGCCCCGCGCTCCGAGGCGCGATCCAGTCGATGATATAGAAGAAACTGGTAGAGAGATGTCAGGGAGTGACGGTGCCGCGGGGTCGGCTACCGTGAAGGCCAGCAACGGGGGCCTTAGCTATCAAGTTGCTCGCTTCGATGGCAAGAATTGGCTAGACTTTGAGCCAAGGGCAAAAGCAGCACTAGACGAGGCCGGCCTGGGCGAAGCAATAAAATCGGATAAGGCATCGGCGGAGGTCAAGCGCAAGGCGCTAAATTTCCTGATCAACCTCATCAAGATTGGGGTTGCCAGGGATATCATCGGCGATAACGAGGACAACCCTAAGGGCCTGTGGGAGGACCTGGTGATGGACTTCAATCAGTCGGTCTGGTTCACCAAGGAGCAGATCCTGGACGGCCTACTTAACATCGAGCAGCAACCCAAGGAGTCCATCGATGACTTCTTTAGCCGTGTCAGCCAGGCGTGGGACCTGCTGAAGCGAGCAGAGGCAGCAGCGACGAGCATGGGCGAGCCGGGCTGGACAGCACCTCCAGAGCAGAGCGTCATGTACAATGCAGTCAGAGGCCTGGATAAGAAGTACGATGCGACCAAGAAGAAGTACCTGGACCCGTTCGGCGGTAAACGCCCACAGACGCTTCGCGCGCTGCGGGCGCTACTGCGGCAGGAGGAGCTGCTGGTCAACTCTGGGGAGGAGAAGGCGACCGCGCGCCTGGCGATGGCTGCACAGCAGTCGCCGGCAGCGCCGGACTACTACCAGCAGCAGGCGGCTGCGGCCGCACCCACAGGTGGTGGCCGCGGGCCGGGGTACGGGGCCAGCACCGGCGGCCGGGGCGGCGGTGCCTTTGGCGCCGGTGGGCGTGGAGGTGGCCGTGGCGGACCGCGGTGGTGCTACGACTGCGGTGGCGTGGGCCACCTTGCTATAGACCACGTAAACAACCCGGAGAGGTATGGTCCGCCTTCGCAGGCGTCAGCCGGGCGGGGAGGTGAACAGGGAAATATAGGAAGCAGCCGAGGAGGGCACGGAGCCTACGGCGGGCGGGGAGGACTTGGCGGCCGTGGGAGCTATGGGCCGCAGGGGCCTTATCCGCCGCCGGGTCCGGGTCGCGGCTATGGGGACCGCGGCCCGCCCCCGCCAACAGCAGGTTTTGGCAGCTACGGGTACGGGGGATATGGAGCGCAGCTGGACGGGCAGCAGATGCAGCAGCAGCAGTATCACCCGTCACAGCTAGAGTATTACCAGCAACAGCCGCAACAGCAGCCGTGGTGGGGGCAGGCATCGGCGCTGCCAATGCCGGCGGCGCCTCCACCGGCGCACTACGGCAACTACGCGCAGCAGCAGCAGTACGGCGGGCCATACGGGCCGCCAGGCTCGTTCTCGTACCAACTGGCGGCGCGTCCTTATCCGCCAGTACCGTACAACGATGATGATGGA
Organism: Chlamydomonas schloesseri; assembly: GCA_016834595.1. Lineage (NCBI taxonomy): Eukaryota > Viridiplantae > Chlorophyta > Chlorophyceae > Chlamydomonadales > Chlamydomonadaceae > Chlamydomonas > Chlamydomonas schloesseri. The sequence goes on along the minus strand of JAEHOD010000047.1, from coordinate 842,545 downwards.
GTGGAGATGATTGAGGCGGGTGCAGCTCAGCAGTTCAGCAAGGAGCCAGTGATAGCCAGCGCCGCGCAGCGGGACGGCAATGGCAGCAGCAGTAGCAGCATGGTGGCGCAGCGCTGGGTGATGGACTCGGGCGCTGGCACGCATATCACGGGCTCGTGGGAGCTGATGCTCAACCCTCAGCCGTTTGTCGGCTGGGTGCGGTTCGGCTCAGGGCCGCTGCAAGCAGCTACGCACAGAGGTTCCGTAAGGCTGCAAGTGGACAATGGCAACGGCGGTTACAATACAGCGACGCTGCGTAACGTGTGGTACGTGCCGGGCTGCAACATCAACATGATGTCGCTCAGCACCTTAGACAATAACGGGTACGAGCTGCACATGGCGCGCGGGCACGCGCGCATCTTTCGCGGGAATGTGACGTACATGACGGGCACCAAGCACAACGGGATCTACTACGTAGACGTGTTCGGTGCTCCGCCTATTACCAGCGGGTACAGCGCAGGAGGTGTGCAGATTGCGGACGGTTACGCCGTCCAGGTGGTGTACAGTGATCACCTGACCTTGCGCCCCTCCGAGTTGCGTGGCGCGATGCAGGTGCAGGTGTCGGCGGCGTCGCCGCCGGCACACGGACTGCACCCGGAGGTGGAGTTCGCGGCGGGCAACACGGCTAGTATGGAGCCGGCGGGCGAGACTCTGCCGGCACTGTCGGGCTATCAGGAGGTGTTAGCGCGGCCCATCGTGGACTGGCAGCCGCCGGCCTACAACCAAGCGATGATGGCGCGGCAGCTAGTCCGGTGCTCAGACTCAGATGAAAGCACACTTGCCGCTCTGGCGGCGGCGGTGGCAGTCAAGCCTGCCGCTGCGCCTACCAAAGATGTGGCGGTGCGCCCAATTGCCGACACACAGGCGGGCTTCGACGGTCACGCGGCGTACAGCAGCAGCAGCAGCAGCAGCTGCAGCAGCAGCAGCAGCAATAGCAGCAGCAAGAACAGCAACAGAAGCAACGACCGCAGCAGCAAAAGTCGCGTGTGGGAGTGGGGAAGAGACTGGATCCACGAGGCGCGCGGTCCCAATGATCTGGAGCTCATGTATAACAGCCTCCTGCCGGACGCAGCTGTCTTCCTAGGAAAGGATTACTTGCAGCAGTTCCAAAAAGGGCCGCTGACTATGGAGCGCCTGTGGAAGCTGCAGTGCGACCTTGACGAGATGTACAACTGGTTCTACAAGAGGCGGCAGCGATTTCTGCCTGTCGTGGATGGAGGCAAGTCGTTCGTGCCGGGGGTGTACGGGGGCACGGGCAAGGAGATGTATGTGGGCGAGAGCAGCGGCATTGGCTCGGGTGCGGAGCCTGAGAGCGCATACCATCCTGGGCTGCAGCAGCGCAACTATTACCAGGAGCACTGCTGCGGGCCCCCATCGCATGATATACATTCAACACCTGAGGTGCAAGCATCTTTCTGTTCACATGCAAATGTCGAGTGTGTGAGCGCGGCAGCCGCATCTACTGCAGACGCCGACAGGTGGCATAAGAGGTTCGGACATCCGAGCATGGACGTGCTGGCTAAAGCGGTGGACGGAAAGGCCGTGAGTGGTATGAATGTGTCTGCGTCAAGTTTTCGGGGGGTGGAATGCGTGTGTGAAGCGTGTATGATGGGGAAGCAGCATCGGGCCTCCCATCCGGAGTCCGAGACTGTGTACTCGCGTCCGTTGGAGTTGGTGCATATGGATGTGTGTGAAATGCCGGTGCTATCAACGGAAAGGGCACGTTACGTAGTGACCTTCCGCGACAGCTACTCGCGGCTTACGGCGGTCAAGTGCGTGGGCACAAAGGATGCAGTGCCAGCGGCGGTGATGAGCACATTGCTGCTACTGGAAGTGCAATGTGGGCGGAAGTTGAAAGCTGTGCGAACGGATCGTGGGCGTGAGTTCCTGAATGCAAAAATGGCGGCGTTCTATGAAAGCAAAGGCGTACGGCATGATTTGTCCGCCGCATACACACCTGAGCAGAACGGTGTTGCGGAGAGGCTTAATCGTACCTTGTTGGAGCGTGTGCGTGCAATGTTGTGGGAGAGTGGCCTGCCTAAACGCTTTTGGCAGGAGGCGCTGGGGTGCGCCGTGGTCGGTATGAACCGCCTACCGTCCGGGGGTCACACTAAAACCCCGTACGAGCTGTTCTACGGCCGCAAGCCTAATGTGTCAAGGTTGCGAGTGTTTGGGTGCGTGGCGTACGCACATGTTCCGTCGCAGTTTCGGGACAAGTTAGAGCCCGTCACGCGGCGAGGCATATTTGTGGGGTACGAGCCTAACAGCAAAGCGTGGCGTGTGTGGGTTGAAGGAAAAGTACTTGTGACGTGTGACGTGCGTTTTGAGGAGTCGCGCATGGGGTGGAAGGAGCGTGCAAGAGACACGTCAAACCGTGGGAGTGACAGTGCAAGTGAGAGTGATGGTCAGAGTGAGGAGGATGGCGTGTGGTTCAGCGTGCCAGTCGACAGGGGTGGGACCGCAGCAGGCGGTGCCGACAGTCCCGCTGACGACGACAGCGCCCCTGCAAGTGCGCCCACTCAAGGCGGCGGCGGAGCAGCTGGAGGGAGCAACGACAATCCTACCGCAGGCGCGCCCAACCAGGGCGGCGGCGGGAGTGAGGCGAAGGCCCCTACACCCAAGCGGGGTGGGGGCGGTGGAGCGGCAACGCAGGCCTCAACTAAGCCGAAACGGGACGTCAAGGCGCCGGTGCGCTGGACGTACGGTGCAGCGGCGGAAGCTGAGGTGCCGCAAACGCTAGAGGAAGCATTGAGTGGGGATCACGGGGATAAGTGGCTGGCAGCAATTGAGGATGAGCTAGCATCGTTACGCGCGCATAAGACTTGGTCGCTAGTGCGTGCACCGGCTGGGGTGAAGCCAATTCCACTGAAGTGGGTGTTCACAATAAAGCGTAATCAAGATGGCAGCATTGAGCGCTACAAGGCGCGGCTGGTGGCGAAAGGATTTAGGCAAGTCGAGGGCGTGGATTACGAGGAGACATTTGCTCCTACAACACGTTTCTCAACTGTGCGTGCGTTCCTGGCGTTGTCGAATAATCGGGGTTACTGGGTACGGCAGTTGGATGTGAGGACTGCATTCCTAAACGGTGATTTGCGGGAAACCGTTTACACCGAGCAGCCTCCAGGGTTTGTGGAAGGCGACGGGTTGTGTTGGCTGTTACACCGCGCGCTGTATGGATTGAAGCAAGCACCGCGTGCATGGCATGAGAAGTTGAAGGGGGTGTTACAAGGGATGGGGTTTGTGCAGTCGGATGCGGATGCGGGGCTGTTCACTCGTGACAGCGCAGGCGGAAAGGTGTTCGTAATCATGCACGTCGATGACATGCTGGTGGGAGCACCAACGAACGCCGAAGCTGATGCAATCGTAGCGGCATTAGCGAGCAATTTCGAATTGCGTGATTTGGGAGAAGTACAGTTTTATTTGGGGATGGAGGTGCGATGGGATCGTACGGCAGGACAGATGAAACTGTCGCAACGCAAGTATACGTGTGACCTACTTGAGCGGTTTGGCATGACGAATGCGAAGGCACAACCTACACCGTTGAATCATTCAGCGGTACTGGCCAAAGCGAAGTCTGCAGATGAGTTACTACCGAAGGGGAATCGGTACGCCGAAGTCGTGGGAGCGCTAAATTATCTCGCAGTATGTACGCGGCCAGACATTGCACAGGCCGTGTCCGCACTTGCACGATACATGGCAGCACCAACCAAGGTGCATTGGAACCTAGCGATGGGCGTACTGCGTTATCTCGCAGGTACACTCGATTTCGGTCTAGTGTTTGTTCGCGGGCATGGAAGTTTTGTGGGCTTTGCGGATGCGGATTTTGCGGGTGATGTGGACACGCGGCGTTCTCGGACTGGCTACGTCTTCACTCACAATGGCACAGCTATCAGCTGGGCAAGCAAGTTGCAAGCAACGGTGGCTGTATCGACGGTAGAAGCAGAGTACATGGCTGCTTCGTTTGCAACCAGAGAAGCGCTGTGGCTACGTAACTTGTTGCGGGAGATGGGAGAAAGTGTGGGTGTGATACAGCTGTACGGCGACAACCAAGGAGCGCTATCAGTAATCAAGAATCCGATTTCATCGGTGCGCACGAAGCATATCGATATCCATCATCATTTTGTGCGCGAGCGGGTAGAGAGAGGAGAAGTGGCGTTTGGATACTGCCCAACGAATTGGATGGTAGCTGACATGCTAACCAAGGCAGTACCGGAGCAGAAGTTTGTGTGGTGTCGTGAGAACATGGGGTTGCGAGGATGAGTGCTGTGACGGAACGGACAAATTGCCATAGATAACATGCGTTGACGTTTCACGAAGTTGAGCTAGCGGCTAGGTGACTGCCCGCGTGGGAGTGTTGGAAGGCGGGGCGGTCAGTCCCCTAGCGAGCGTGCCAAACACCGTGCCAATGCGGCGATGCCGCACCAACCTGACTATAGTCCAGCCAAGCAGCTGGTAATAATAAGTAGTATAGCATAAGTGATAACGAGTATATGTAACAGGAGTGAGTGAAAACTGTCTCAAGAAACCGAGTATTCAGACGCCAGCGAACATGACCTTTCTATACTCCCGCTTGTGGTTTCCCCCCGGCTTACGCCAGCTGCTTCCCCCTTCCAGCCTGCGCCCCGCCCTTGCCTCCGCTAACGCCACCCTGCCTACCGACCGTGCCATCCAGCCCCGTATTCACTGACCGGCCACTACACCTGGTTTTGTGTTCGTACAAACAGCTCGCACAATCCTCTGGCGTGGACGACCTTATCCGTATTCTCACATCCCCGTGCGACTGTTTCCGTTATCCCGAATACTGTCAGCCGACGACGTGTGGGCGCCATGTCATGTCTAGTACCCCGCGCAATATTATCCCCGCCAGTGTCTTTCGTTTCTGGCTGTGCGGCGCTCGCTACCGCGCCCATTCCCCTATCCCACATGGCCGTGACGACCCTGCGCTCTGGGCGGAAATTCGTGGGTGCATCGACCGCTTCGTCGCTACATCTGGTAACTTTGCAGGTCTCAACGGTACCGCGTGGGCTGACGCCGCCCATGCCGCCATCTCCTCCGCCGTCGCTGCTTGCTCTAATAATTTCAAGTTCCCCTGGCCCCTCCTACTCCCCACCGACCTGGATGCCTTCCGCCTGCGTGTCGCCTCCTTTGTGGTTACGGTCACCGATAAAAGCGCCTCTACCTTCCAACTCGTCTGCAAACTCCATTACGTTCACACGCTCCTGGCCGATCTCGGTATCCCCGTCCCGCATACCCCCACCGGTGTCCTCTCTCCCCCACAAGCCAACGCCCTCCGCGCCTCCCTCGCCGCCGTCTCTGCCTCCCCCTCCCCTTCCCCTCCTCCCGCTCTGCCCTCCGCTTCAGCACAGCCGCCCTATCACCCGCCCACTGCCACCCCCACCACCGCGCTCTCCGTCCCCCACGCTGCCGCCACCTCCGCCGCAGTCCCTGCTGCCTCCCCACCGCGTCGTTCCCCCCGCCTCTGTAACACGGGCCCGGCGTACTTGGCCAGGGTTCGTGGCGAACGCGTGTCAGGACCACGCAAGGCTATTGCCTTCACTTAATAGTGCGTTCTGTAACTAAGACTACATTAGTAGCGCTGTGATTATCGGGCACAGTACTTAGAGAGGCGCGTACGCGCGACTCCCATCCGGTACGGGGCTAGGCGAACCCGGCTATATTTAGCACTCGTCAGGGCCGCTTGGAGGGTACTTTTACAGTATCGGAAGGATCGTCTTCTTCCCGGTGCCTTCAATGCTTAAGGGTCTAGCACCCTACGGCAGAAACTCTTCTTCTTCGTTTTCCTTTTGGCCTACTACCCGCGGCGCCTCGTCGCGGTCTATTAAGGTCCGGGAGGTAAGCTTGCTCTGTCGTTATATGTTGCTAAGTGACTAGAGCCAGCGTTACAGCCTCAACCCCGCTGGATCCCCCCACCACCCTTCTGGCCCCGCCCAACTCGCTCCACCCGCCGCCCAGCCCGCCCAACCCGCCCCGCCCGCCCCACCCGCCGCCCCACCCCCCGCCATCGCCGCCCCATCCCCCACCACCACCGCCCCACCCCCCACCGCTGCCGCCGCCGCCCTGTCCACCGCCCCACCTCCCGCAACCGCCGCCGTCCCGCCACCCGCTGCTGCACCCCCCGCCGCCTCTCCGCCCCAGTTTTACCAACATGTCTGGCCCGGCGAAATCGCCCTACACTTTCACACAGCTAATCAACAGCTGTCCCGTTGGGATCTCAAGTTCGACTCCTCCTCCGCCCTCTCCTATTACGCCGGTACTCTTAAGATGCATAAACAGCCGCCTTCTATGCGTTTCCTGGCCTGCTCCCAATCCTGCCCCTCCTCATTCATCGCTGATCTCGTCACCGCCGTCCTCCGTGTCGTCTATACCAGTTTCGCTGAGTTTTGGCGGGCTCATCTGCGGTCTGAGCCCTGGTTCTGCCTCTCCTCGTCGGACGTCATTTCCACCATCCATGCATATATATAACGCCGCTGGCTACTCCGTCTCTAACCCCTCCTTTACCCTGCCACAAGCCTACGACTTCGAACGACTTTACACTCATATCCCCCACGACGACCTTTGCTCCGCCATCAGCTCCATTCTGGACGTCATTATGCCCTCCGCCACTGCCGGCTTTCGTGTCGCCACTAGTCCACTACCGACCCAGACCCTGACAAACCCGGTGACACCCACACCCACACCGCCGTCACCGTCACCCGTGTGCCCACGCAACGCTCAGCCCGCGCCTCCGATTCGGTCCAGCATCGTTTCTTCACCAAGGCTGAATTCCTCGTTCCATGCTACAGTCGTACTGTAAGCTGTCTCTCTTATTGGCGCCGAAGGCCGCTGACAGCTGGCGAGTGGAAGTGGGGCAGGGGACGACAGGCCACAGGAGGAGGGCCTTACAAGCGGCGAGAGCCAAAAACACACACAAGCCCAAAAAACGACGCCGACGCGCCGGAACGACCAGAAACAACCACAACGCGACAGCGAAACCACCAGAAAACACACGAACAGCCAAGGCCCGACGACAAGAGACGGCGCAGAGGCAGGCGAACGCCGCGACCACACACGCCACACCCGAGCCACGACCGAGCACACCAGCAGCACTAACCGAACCACCGCAAGCGAGAAAACGACCAAAAGAACAAAGCGCACAACTAGGCGCCCCGCCGACGGCCCGACACAGCCAACCGAACACCAGGAGCCACCCGCACATACACCCCGGGCGGAACCCCCGCGAGACGCGCCGACAGCGCCACGACGAAGGCCCAGCGAGGGAGGCGCCACCAGCGCCGGACCAGGCGCCGCCACCACGGCCGAGGGGCCAGCCCGCGAGGCCGCAACCGGCGCACGACGGCGCGAGGGCCGGCGGCCGCGCGGACCGGCCCAGGCGGCGGGGCGGCGGCCCCGCCGCCAACGACGCCAGGGCCGGAAGGGCCGAGCGATCCTGCGCGGAGGGGAGAACCTGGTCCAACAGGGGCGGGAAAGGGCGGGCACTTGAGTGAGAACGTTCGAAGTAACGTTAAAGGCTCTCACTATGAAGGCAGAATGAGGAAAAGGAGAAGAGGCTGGCGCCAAAGAGAGCCAGCCTGTACGACTTCCTCATGGAAGCTCGCTTAGAGGCTCCATTCCCTCCGGCCCCTTCGGGGCCTCCGGTCCTCCGCCTCTAACCACACCCCTCTTTCGTTGGCTGGTTATCTCCACGTTCATCGCCTTTGGCCCTATTGCTGTGCGGCAGATTAAGGGTATCCCCATGGGCGGTTCCCCCGCACCCTTCATTGCTAACCTCTTTCTGGGCTGGTATGAGTACAAATTCCTACTGCAGCGTGACTCCCCCTCTACCAGCACCCACGGGCGTAATATCTTGCGGCGGTTCCGATTTACTAAGCGCTTCCTGGACGACCTCAACTCCCTCAACAACCCCTACCTCTCTCGCCTCTATACACCACTGATACCTTTGGCGGATTACACGGCCTGTATCCTAAATGCCTTACCCTCTCCTTACAGCGGCACAAACACCTGCCCCGCGACTGGCTTCCTTTTCTGGATATTCTGCTCATCTGCACCGTTACGGACATGCTCTAAATTGCGAAACGAAAACGTAAGCACGCCACCAGACGTGGAAGTCGTGTCTCGCAAGCAGCAGGAGACGGGGGTGAGCGGTAAAGCGAAATGCGCGGCCACATTACCTCCGAGAGACGGTAACCGCTGATATGAGCCGGCCCAAGACCGCCAGGAGGCTGTAAGCTATACTGTTTGAACTGCTGGGCTGACGGCGCGCTGGGCTGGCGCAGCCTGGCTCGAGGTGTGACCAACCTGAAAATCGCCAGCGCCACCGGTGTCCAGCACGACATGCGAGGGAGGAGAAGAGAGAAATAAGCGTAAAGGAAAAACCATGGAAGCCATGAAGCAGCAGGCAAGGCAGCAAAGCGCGCAAAGACAGGCGAGGAACCCGCGAGACGGTGCGGTGCTGGGCTGAGGCTGTGCTGCGGGACGGCGGGTGCTGACCTAGAACTAAGGCAAGGCACTGAGAAAGCAATCATGCAAGAAAGTAACAAAGTACTGACGCGGGGCGGCCAACAGAAAAAGAGCAACGCGCGCGTTGCATGGCGCAATCCCGGTCGTACGGCATGCGGCATGGGCGATGCGAATGCGGAGCCGTGCAAGGACGGGCACAATGGACAGGAAGCAATTGCAGGACAGCGACGGGTGCGGACCGCATTGCGGTTCCCCACACCCGTCAGGAACCGGCGGCCGCACAGGGAGGCAGCGCCGGCCGGGTGGGGGTTACGTGCATGCAAGCAAGGTGAGGGAATGCAAGCCCCAGGATCGGCCGGATACCGGTGTCATCATCTCTGGGGGGGGGCGGCGTGAGGGGGTTGGGGGCTGGCCGGCGCACACGCTCGCAAGTACTCCCTTTGTTTGTTTTCGGGTGTGCGGCCGGCCAGGCGTGCCGCCGCGGGGGCGACGGCGTGTAGACACAGCGTGCCACCGCGGGGGCGACGGCGTGTAGACACAGCGTGCCGCCGCGGGGGCGACGGCGCATAGCTAGACACAGCGTGCCGCCGCGGGGGCGACGGCGTGTAAACACAGCGTGCCGCCGCGGGGGCGACGGCGCGTAGACACAGCGTGCCGCCGCGGGGGCGACGGCGCGCAGACACAGCGTGCCGCCGCGGGGGCGACGGCGCGTAGACACAGTGTGCCATCGCGGGGGCGACGGCGCGTAGCCCAGCATGCCGCCGCGGGGGCGGCAGCACCAACCGGTGAGCGCGGCCACGGTGGCGGCGGCGCGCAGGCGTAGAGCACCGCCGCAGGGGGCGGCCGTGGGGTGGCAGCGCGGCGGCCAAGGAAGCGGCCGCAGGGGGGGCCCGCGGAAGCACTTAACACACAAGCTGAGGAAAGAAACATCTGACACGGCTGGACGCTGAATGCTGCATAAGCTGTCCCAGGCGCTGCATAACTAAAGCACCAATAATTCACCAATAATGCGACTGCTGGAGTTCCATGGGCGGAGCCGTGCCGTCAAAAGCGCGGTGCCCAGCCAGGTATTGGCGGGTCAGGCCGACCAGGTCAGCGTAGGCGGGCTGCCGCCGCTGGATGTAATAGGCCTCCGGCGTACACTGGAGCATACGGGACAAGTCCCGCAGCAGGCGGGGCCGCCGGTAGCCCATGCGGCCGAGGGCGTTGATGAGGTTGGCCAGGGGTTGTTGGCGGTCTCATATACGAAGTGGTCCACCTCGGTGACGACACGGCGCAGCTGATGGAACTGGCCCGTAAAATGCTGCGTTTGCTGGCGTCGTTATTAGACTGCAGGGCGTCATGGTATGAACGCTGAAGTGAGTGACTGAAATGGTGCGGGCGGTGCCGAAGTCGTAGCGATATCGGGGAGTAGTGTCGGCAGGGGTGTGTGAGCGATAGACTGTATACCAGTAAATACCAGCTGCGTGTGGGTAAAAACAAAAAACCAGAAGCTGAACCACGTGAGAAAAAACTGGCGTGACGGGCTGACGAGGCATGCTCGCGACGGCGTGATGGCAGGCTGCACCCTTGCGGGAGGCTCGCCGTATGCCGAAACCCAAGGGCGGAACCCTGAGTAGGTTCCTGCCTCGGGGTAACAGATACCAGCGTGAACTTGCCGGGACCCCAAAGCAGCCCCGCGTCATGCCGCGTTACGGACATGCTCTAAATTGCGAAACGAAAACGTAAGCACGCCACCAGACGTGGAAGTCGTGTCTCGCAAGCAGCAGGAGACGGGGGTGAGCGGTAAAGCGAAATGCGCGGCCACATTACCTCCGAGAGACGGTAACCGCTGATATGAGCCGGCCCAAGACCGCCAGGAGGCTGTAAGCTATACTGTTTGAACTGCTGGGCTGACGGCGCGCTGGGCTGGCGCAGCCTGGCTCGAGGTGTGACCAACCTGAAAATCGCCAGCGCCACCGGTGTCCAGCACGACATGCGAGGGAGGAGAAGAGAGAAATAAGCGTAAAGGAAAAACCATGGAAGCCATGAAGCAGCAGGCAAGGCAGCAAAGCGCGCAAAGACAGGCGAGGAACCCGCGAGACGGTGCGGTGCTGGGCTGAGGCTGTGCTGCGGGACGGCGGGTGCTGACCTAGAACTAAGGCAAGGCACTGAGAAATCAATCATGCAAGAAAGTAACAAAATACTGACGCGGGGCGGCCAACAGAAAAAGAGCAACGCGCGCGTTGCATGGCGCAATCCCGGTCGTACGGCATGCGGCATGGGCGATGCGAATGCGGAGCCGTGCAAGGACGGGCACAATGGACAGGAAGCAATTACCGTTACCATCATTGTCGGCTGGCTCGCTGACGTCGGCCGGTTTCGTCTTCGCAGCAACTTCAACAGCGCCTTTGTCAGCTTCTTCGTTGCCATGTAAACCGGTGTGCGACACTACTTTCAGGAAAACGGTGTTCGCGCCGCGAATCGTTCTTGCATGGAGCAAGTCCACGATCGAGCCCAGAAGGGCTCGATGTTTGCTGAGATGCAGGCGACGAGGTTCATTAATTGCTTTCTTAATTAGATACAGACTGGCAGCAGAGTCAGTTGCGATGGTTAGCGTTTTCTTCGCGAAGGTGCTATTTTCGCCTCCAAACTCCTCTACAGCGGCACGAATGGCTGCGAGCTCGGCACGTGTAATAGTGTTAGTGCAACCATGGCCATTAGGATTTACGTACACTGTGCCAAGTACATGCTCCTGAAATTTGCACTTCTTTGCCGTCTTGAGTAGTCATTTTAGACACTGAACCATCGGTCCATACAATGTCGGCTGGATTATGGGCCAGTGGGAGTTTGCGTTGGAATTGGGCCCCATTGAACCGGGTTGGCCTGGACGTGGGCGTCGGCGACCCAGCGGCTGCTTCGGGGTGCTCGATGAGGTACTTGGCGTGTTTACAAATGTGCAGGGGAATGTGGGGACACTCCGTGCTCGGCGTGTCAGTCCATGTCAGTTGTGTCGGGCCGACCTTCGTTGGCTTGTGGGGCCCGTCCGCTAGCTTGGAGCGGAGGCCCTTCCAGCCTTCTCCAAAGGCGCGGAGGCCAGCGGGGTTTCCCACAGCCACCATAACAGCTCCACGTTGTTTTTCCAGGGTGGCGCTTGTACCAACGCCAGGCTCCATGCCTGGGGCGCCTGGCGTGTTCACTGCGCCTGCGGACCACGTGGCCAGCTGCAGACAGAGCGGGTGGGTGAGCCATTGTGTGTGCGGGTAGGTGGCACACTTGGGAAGGATCAAAAGGGTCAGGGTGGGCTCGGATGATGCGTGCACAGTTTCAGCGCATGCAAGTGCCCAGAGGAGGGCCTTCCGTGCCGCCTCTGGGGTTGCAGGGGGGTGGCCATAGCTTAGGCCGGTCCAGGCTGCGCTGTACGCGTCGTGCTGGGCACCGAAGGCGGCATCGGCGGGTTCACGGCTGTAGTAGGCATCCGCGTCTCCTGTGCAGTTCAGGGGTGAGGCAAAAAGTTCGGTCACGGTGCCCTCCCTTTTCGTGTAACGCAGGGCCTGGACTGCAGCAGAGATGGTAGTGGCCGGGAGCGACGTCTGGTGCTGTGGGGCAGCCTTCCAGTCGGTCTGATCCGGGTCCTGGCGGTAGCGGTGTATCAGGGCAGCGACCGCTTCCTCAAAAGCTCGGGCTCTGTGGCTAGCGCGGGTGAAGCGTTCCCACAGCGACTGAAGTCGAGGGTAAGTGAGTGCGCCCAGCCACCGGCCGCTTGGGTCGAATACATGTGCCTTGGTGGGCGCGGCGCTGTGTCGTGCGTTAGCCTGGGTGGTGATAACATACGAGCCAGTCGTTTGGACGTCCATGTACGGGTTGCTGGGGCTGGTGTAGATTGTCGTAGTGGAGCGGACGGCACGGGCGCGTGTGGCCGTGTCCTCTGCTTCGGAGTTGTGCCGTCCTTGTCGTTGCCGGGGGGACAGGTGGCTGTCTTTGGGTGGTTGCGCCTTGCGTGTTGGGGCGTCTGGGCCAGCCGTCAGTCTTGTGGCGCATTCAGCCAGTAGTTCTTCCCAGTCCGGGTTTTCTTTGAGGTCACACTCACGGTCTGTGCTCGGTGCCCATGTGACATGCCGCAGGAGCCTTGTTGATCTGGACGAGAAGAGTGCTGCGCGCGGTGCAGGCCTATCAGCAGGCGTGGCGTGTACGGGGCGTCCTTGGGTGTCGGGTAAGGCTGATGGGCGGGTTTGCATTGGGTGCTTGTAACAGCGGCTGTCAGTGAGAGTGGCATACCCCATGCGTTTGAATGCGCTGACTATGCCTGGTGGGGTAACGGTTGGTTTCCACGTAACGGTGTAGTACTTTTCGCGTGTACCGTTGGTGCCCTGACCCGTCTTGCGGCGTTTCACTAGTTCCAGGTCTGTGACTGTCTGCTGGTTCTGACTGTGCAGGACCGATTGCAGTTCCTGTCCGTCGTTGTCCAGGCTATAGGTAAGTTGTGCATCGCTGTTGGTGCTTCCGTCTTCAGGGAGGGGGATGGCATCGTGTACCACCCTTTGTCGCACTCGGCGTGTCCAGCCCGCGTGGGTCGGGCTGCGGGGGGGATGTCGATTTCCATTAGGTCGGCCTGCTGCATTGGCAGGGTTGCGGCAGTATGGGGGGGGGGGGCTGGGGGGCGGGTTGGTCTAGCTCCATAGGGTCAGCGGCACCACCTCCCATGGCGGGGCCCTGCTGGTTGCTCAAATAGCCTAGCACAGCGTTTGGGGTAGCTGAGGTTGCGTTGGCAGCGAGGCGAGAGGCAATGGAGGGGGCGAGCGTGCTGCGCTTGGTTTTTGGTTGTGCAATGGGTTGGGTGAGGCCCTCGCCAAAATGAGGGTGCTGCTGCATATCATAGTCAGTGCCCATGCCTCCAAGTGCCTACAGACTTGCTTCCACGTATCTGTGTACCATTCTGCCCGGGCCATTTACGCATTTGACCGAAATACACGCGTGGTAAACGTCCCAGGGTCGAATTCAGCGGAAAACGCATAGGTACTTGGGGTGACGGACTGGGGTGACATAACAGGTCATGTCAGGGGGGGGGAGCGCCCATAAAATTCTGCCCTCGTATCTGTTCACCATTCCCCCAGGATAATTACGTATTCTATCGAACGGAACGCATGGTCAATGACTCAGGGGCAGATGCAACGGAAAACACATAGTCCGTCAGGACCTCCGCCCGCAGGGTGCACGCACCTAGCGCCCATGCCTCCAAGTGCCTGCAGACTTGCATCCACGTATCTGTGTACCATTCTGCCCGGGCCATTTACGTATTCTACCGTAATACACGCGTGGTAAACGTCTCAGGGTCGAACGCAGCGTAAAATTCGGCACAGTTAGGGGGGCGTTGGACACCGTGGAGGGCGACTTGTGGGCTTGGGGTCACCTGTCACACGGGTTTGACATGACCAGGGGATATAGCGGCATGGGGCTGCATGGGGCAGGCAGCCCCATCGATAATTGCCCCATTCCTATATTACCCCCCCGCCTGCTGCGTGCAGAATTTAGTACTCTTAAACTATACTCGCTACACTTGAACGTTTTCCTACTTATACGTTTCTTCCTCCCCTCTGCACTTGATTTTCCCTTGCTTAGTGTCGAGCTCTAGGCAAGGGCCTCCGGTTCCTGGCCTCCTCGCAGCCCAGCACCAAGCCATTCGAGTGTGCAACACGTAAGTAATATCCGCATTTCGCTGGTCTCAAAAGGGGCTGCATCTGCGGGCTGAGCCAGCCCTGTTAGGACTGGGGCGCGCCTCTCAGGACTGGGGTGACACGACAGGGCATGCCAGGGGGGGGGGAGGGGCCCTTAAAATCCCCTGCCCTGCCAGCACAGCGACAGCCAGGTGGTGCTAGCTGCAGTTGAAATAATTCAGCACAGTTAGGGGGGCGTTGGACACCGTGGAGGGCGACTTGTGGGCCTGGGGTCACCTGTCACACGGGTTTGACATGACCAGGGGATGTAGCGGCATGGGGCTGCATGGGGCAGGCAGCCCCATCGCTGATTGCCCCATTCCTATATAACCCCCCCGCCTGCTGCGTGCAGAATTTAGTACTCTTAAACTATACTCGCTACACTCGAACGTTTTCCTACTTATACGTTTCTTGCTCCCCTCTGCACTTGATTTTCCCTTGCTTAGTGTCGAGCTCGAGGAGACACCATTGGTAGGCACCATCAACGGTTTGGGGGGGCAATGCAAGTCTGTTTCGTGTGCTGGTGGCGGGAGGGGCAACAACCGCAACGCATTTCCAAAGTGTGACCATCCGGACCGGGATTTACAAGAGCGGGGGCAATGATAAAAACCAAGTGATTTGAACTTTATCAACGTGTGCACTCCGCGGGAGCAAGCGCTTAAAGCTTTTCACGTGGAAGCGCACGACGCCTTCGCCTCTGCACTTTTCTTGCTTACATAGGAATACTGGTCAAACTGCTGGTCGTTACACTGTAGAAAGCTACTCTTCTAGCCAGCGGGAGGGCTGGGTCATCCTCGAGGCCTGCGACCTCCACAGGCGACCGCGACGACCGTCTTGCGGACTCTGTCTGCAAGGCTATCATAGGTAGGCCAAGCGCGCTGCGAGGTTAGCTTGGAGGATGACGGGTGGCGATGGGCGATGGGGGGTTGCAACTGATTTGCACCGGGCACCAATTGTCAGGGGGCATCACAGGGCAAACGGGGTCCGCGGCATAGGGAGGGATTTGGGGACGACGTCGCACGGGCATGCCGCACGGCATGGGTGGTTGCGTGCGCCGGCTGTGGTGGTGGTGGTGGTTTGGAGGGTGGCAGCCGGGCTGTTGGGGTCAAGGAGGGGGCGGCCGGTCTGCCGCCGACCGGTCACACGCCCCGCCCCGCGCCTCCCACACACCCCACCTCTCACGTTCGCCCCGCCCACCCACACCTTCTGTGACATTGTAGTATCGCAACCTCCTGGCTCTGGACCGCTTTGGAGAACGCTTTCGTGTCAACGGGCGAGCGCGACAGCTACACATCTTCACGGTGAGGGGTGGAGGGGGCGTCTAGTCACATGGCTATGACGCGGGTTCATTCGGGAAGGGGCAGAGCCGTGTCCGCGCGTGTTCCTTTACACGCACACACGCACGCGCGCATGCACACCAACAAAAGGCGCGCAAGGCAAGGGCCCCACCTAACACCGGGATGGGATACAATCACAGCCACGTCACAACAGTGTGACTGACTGCTGGCTGCACGCCATGTATGGGCACGTGTGTGTGCAATACGTTAGCCCGGCTAGCATTGCTCCACCCCCCATGCATCCACGCAATCCTCGCACACGTGTGCAGCGGTAGTGGGGGCACTTCTAACACACACGCCATCGTTTCAACAGCACCATAACCGAGCGCTAGTACCATGCTCATCATGCGTTCTCAACTACACCACGCCTGCGCGCCACACACACACACACACACACACACGCACACACACACACGTGCAGGTACAGTACGTCCACGATGCAAGCCGGCGGCGGCGGTGGCGCAGTCATTGACCAGCAGCTGCAGCAGCTGCAGCAGGGGCAGCAGCAGCTGCAGCAGGGGCAGCAGCAGCTGCAGCAGGGGCTGCAGCAGGTCCTGCAGCAGCTGCAGCAGATCCAGCAGCTGCTGCAGGGGCCACAGGGGCCACAGGGGCCGCAGGGGCCGCAGGGGCCGCAGGGGCCGCAGGGGCCGCAGGGGCAGCCACTTGTGCCCCAGACGCTCCAGAGCATTGCTGATGCGCGCAAGGATGCGGCGCGCGGAGTGAACGCGACCCTGCAGACGGAGATGCCCCTGGCGCCGGTGCCCATCACTGTGGGCGCCGCGCACCTCATCGGGACGGTGCCGGCCAACTACCCGGCTACGCTGCTCGACCTGCAGAAGATGCCGGGCCCCAAGGCGACGGCCCTGCTGCAGGCCTACGGCAAGCCCACCGGCGGCACCGTCCGGGCCAAGCGCCAGCGCCTCGCCGAGCACCTGGGTGTGCGGCTGCACTAGCTGCGCCCGTAACTAGCGGGCCGGGCCTGGCTGCAAAGCGGGTGAGGTGGGTTGACACAAGCGCATGTGCATGAATGATGTTTGGGTGGGTGGGTGGGTGGGTGCAGGTGGGTGGGTGGGTGCAGATGGGTGGGTGGGTGGGTTGGTGGGTGGGTGGGTGGGTGGGTGGGTGGGTGCGGCCCGGCCTCTGGCTGACGGGCCAATGGGCGAGCAGCAGTAGCATGACGGTAGCGCACTGTTGCTGAGGGTGTGCCCCAGCTTGCCTCAACTCCTTCGATTGCCGGCTTGCGTTTGGCCAATGCCCCGCAGGCACATGGACACGCGCCCGCACACATCGGCACCGTTTTCGCACAGGCACCGTGCGGTGCGGTGCGGTGCGGTGTGGTGCCGACTGCAAGGACTGGAAGGGAGGGCAGGCGTGGCCCACTGCTGCCAGCAGCTCCAGCAGCAGCAGCTGCGGCGCCGGCGCCTGCCGTCGTCATCAGCAGCAGCATGGTCGTCCGCCCGTCCGTGGATAGATGTCCCTACGATGGGCGTACGTAGCCAGCCGGCGTGCGCACGGCGTGTGTAAGCGGCTGCTGCTGCTGGCGGGCGATCCATGGCGTGGCGTGGCGTGGCGGGCCGGGGTGGGGGAAATGTGATGAGCGTCTGTGATTCCCGGTGCGCTCTCATGCAGCAGCAGCAAGCGGTGGTGGTGATGCGGTGGACACACACACATATGAACATTCATTCATGGACCGCATTCACTTGCAGCATTGCTTGTGCCTGCCCGCGGGAAAGCGCTGGGCGTATGTAGCCATTACCATGCGTATGGGGGTTCATTCAGGTAGGGGATGCTGAGATTACGAGTGCTGGTTGGGGTGCTGATGTGTTCGGGTGTGCGTGACTGCCTGACTCGCAAGCCTTGAAGCATGCCCTTGACTGGACCCTCCGGCGGTGACCTGCCGCCAGACTGAGGCTACTACTTGATTCATTTAGTGTCGGCCAACGGCTGGCATGGTAGATACTTGGAGGATACTGCCACAGATACGATGTTTGGGTGGGTGTGGGTGTGTGGTTGTGGGTGTGGGGAGGGGGAGGGGGTTTGTTTCGACCATGCCAGTAAGGAAACCCAACCGACGGCAGGAAGCAGCGGTGCGTATGTATGTTAGTTGCGGCCGACAGAGTAGCAGCACACGGTGTGTCTGGAAGGCGTGGCCGCGCAGGGCGTCGGCGACGGACGTGTGGCGGCGAGAAGTACATTAGGGCGCCTTAGGGGGGGATGGAGGGCACCCGCGCGGGAGGGTTTAATGCCATGTGGACATGGCCGGCGCCGACGTGCCGACGTTGGACGGGGCGATGCCGCTGCTGCGCTGCCTGGTAGCGAGTGTGCGATGTTGATGGCAGGCATGGGCCATGGGGGCGCTGCCGTTGGAAGGTGCGTGCGCTGTATAGTGTGTTGAGGTGGCGCACCTCGCTCGTGGCGCACTCGAGCGAGAGGCGCAGGTGTTTGCAGCTGTGTGTCAAACCCGCTGACTTGTGACCCGCGTCCGTGTCCCGGTGGCCCGGTATCAACGCCCGCGCTGCAGCCAGCCAGCCGCCAGTCCGCCAGCCAGTCCCAGTCGCCGCACTTTCCTGCGTGTCGTAAAACATCTTTCCACTCCCTGCTGTCCGCAACCTCCAGGAAAGTCCATTCGGCCCTCGCATCCCCCCTGCTCACCAGCATGCACGCACACAGACGCGTGTTGTGCGCACCCACCAGTGTCGACCAGCGCACAGCCGGGGCTCGTGTCGCATGTTGGTTGGACAGCTCAGCTCCAGCATTCCTCAGCTTGCAAGCCTCAAACATCGCTTCACGGGCAGGCTTCTAACGGGTCACTTTCTGAAGGTGCCAACGGGGCAAAGTGGGTGTGGGCGGTAGGAGACATTCGACGCCACAGAAGTACTCGAGTTGAGTTGAGTGTTACAGGTGGTCCCTTCTCGGGCTCGCGGGTCACTCCCCTGACCATCACACCTGGCGATAAGAGCTAGCCGTGTTCGTGTCATGAGATGTGCGCCTCAGTCAAGTCCAGTGTCAGCTCAGCAATGTTAGGACTAGCGAGTGCGTCACTAAATCAGGATAGTGGCACCCCGTCGATCATAACGCCGCCAGGAAATGCTGCGACGCCTTGCACGACCACGCCGTCGCCACCCTCAACCACATCGTCCTCGCTCGCCGACGTCTCGAACGGGGTCAGCCACCAGGCGACCCCGGCGGGACGTAACAACAAGGCGGGGTGTGGGCACTGCCCACACACCCGCCTCCTCCTTTCCGGTAGTGGGGGTGTACAGGTTACGGGCATAGCTCGTTCCCTCATCTCCTCCCACTCCCTTAACTTACACCACTCGCCCCTGGCAGGGTGTAATCAGTTCTATTTCTATTTCTAGTGGCACCCCATGCTGTTCAACAGGCAGAAATGCAGGTAAATACAAGGGAACCCGTTGAAACCAGTGTCCCAACATCCCTGAAACCCCACCGGACCTGCAACCCCTTCCCATCTCAAAACACACGTACATGGCTATAACACTCGCGACTCATGTTGTTTCAGTTCATGTGGTCTGTGATGCTGAGCAGCATTGCAGTATTGTATGAACAGTAGATATGACGGCCCAATCATAAGTCCTCAGGCGCATGCACATCCGGAATGGCCACTTCCAACCTGTCTCCGCGTACACGCAAAAAAGGGTGTGTGTCGGTCACCTTCTGCCACGCCTTATCCCGCCGGCGCCGTGGTATCCCGAGGGAAGCGAAGTCGGCTAGCAGGCCTCTGAAGCTAGCCAGGGCCACCGCCTTTGCCCGTTCTAGTGCCCCCCGTCCGAACGGTCGCCGCGCCCGCATGTACTGCCTGGCACTCTCCATCGCATTTAGGGCTGCCAGCGCCACCACCTCCCAAACGCATTGCTGTATCTGCTCCGGATCCGGGCTCTCCAGCAGCCACACATGATGCCGCCGCACAGGGCAGCCCATGTCGGTGCGCTCAGTGTTGATCGTGTCTTGCAGCAGCTCCACCACACTTTGCGCGATGGGGCACTCCCAGAAGTGATGCAGGCGAGGTGAGGGCGACGGTGCCGGAGCTGCCGCCGCAGACAAGGGTTGAGGGGGATTCATGCTACACACACATGTTTCGGGTGCGCTGCCATGGATGTGCGTGTTGCCCAGCATGCCGACGCCATCTACGGTCAGCCGCCACAGCACCTCCTTGTGCTTCAGCTCCCACCGTACATACCATACCGACGTCATGTGCCGCCGGAACAGCACCAGGCGCTGGCGCCCAGGGGCGGGGAGCAGCGTGACGCCGAGTGCTTCAGCCACATATGCGTTGTGCAGTCGTGTTCGCTCCTCGTTGATGCTGGATAGTTGCATGGCGGTACCATCCCGTACAGCCAATGTGGCTAGGTGAACGGGGCGCTGGTGCCCCTGGACGTGCCATCCCACGCGGCCTACTATCATGGCGACCACCTGGTCCTCCGTGGGCACCTCCGTGGCCAAGGCTGGGGCTGCTGGGGCTGCTGGGGCTGCTGCGGCTGTTGGGGCTGCGGGGGCTGCGGGGGCTGCTGGGGAGGCTGGGGGGGCCGCTAGAGGGGCCGCTGCGGGGGCGGTTGGGGCTGGGATACCGCCGGGGGGATGGTGGGCTGCAGACGGGGTGGGGACGGCCTGTGGTGCGTCTATGCTAGCGGGCAGGTGCTGGCGTGCTGCCGCCGGCCACGCGGGATGGACATCCAATAGGAGGGAGTTGATGGCGGCGATGGCCTGTACCCGGTCGGTAAAGGCGCTGGCCACGGCGCCAGATGGCTGCAGTTGCTCCCGCACTAGCTGCGCCCACTCTGTGGCCAGCACAGTGAAGATGTGGATGCCCGGGGCCGTGGCTAGGCGCTGACGCCACGAGGCTTCATAAGCGGCAAACGCGTCACGCACAGCGTCACCCAATGTGCGTAGGTGGCGGCATTCCGTGAGCTGCAGGTGGTACGCTTCGAGCCCGGGACGGCGACCCATGGGCGGCGCGTTGGGCAGCAGCGGGTTGCCCCAGAGCGGCACATTGACGCACCTACCACGGGCCAGGAGTGAGTAGGGTAGCGCCAATATCGACCGCGGGAGGGAGGTGTGCCAGAGCCGTGACAATGCGGTGGACGTCCGGTGGCAGAGAGGTGGTGCCCAGCCACGGGCCATCGGCGCGGGCCGTCAGCAGCGCCATGGGGCGGAAGCATGGATGGTAGGACCGGAGGAGCTGCCCAAATACGCGCTGCCACGGCGCCTGGGCTGCAATTGGGCGGGTAGAGCCGTCTCCACTCGTGTAGGCGGCAGCGCGTTTTGCCCAGCACGCATAGATGTGTTGCCGCAGGGGAAGACTCCCAAAGCCGCCGGATACAGGGTGTCCGGGTAAGAGGCGGGCGGGAACGCCTGTAAGCCGTCTGTCGTGCTGGGATGGGCCCTGGCTGCGGTCGACCAGCTTGGCTACCGCCGCCACCCAGGCGACCAACGTGTCGGGCGGCGGTAGGCCGGAATGCTCCATGTGGTACGTGGCCATGTGGGTACCATCCATACGCGGCGGCAGTGGAGGCACGCCCGAACATGGACAGGTGCATGTGGCTAATCTTATCCAGGCGCCGAGCCGCCTCCTCCGAGCGGTGCTTTCAGTCCAGGTCGGGCACTGTGGGCGGGTTGGTGAACGGCACGCCCAGCGCCGTGGCAGACGTGACGACGCGGATACCAGCAATGGAAGGTGCGTCGTGTGACGCGCCAATGGCGGTGGGCAGGGGCGCGGCGAGCAGGGGGCGGCGGCAGCGGGGGGGGGGCGGCGAGAGCGGTGGCGGCGGGGGCGGCGGCGGTGGCGGGGGCGGCGGCGGAGGCGGGGGCGGCGGGGGTGGCGCGGGCGGCGGAGGTGGCGGGGACGGCGGGGGCGGCGGGGGCGGGGGCGGGGACGAGGGCGGCGGGGGCGGAGACGGGGGCGGCGGCGGGGGCGGCGGGGGCAGCTGCGGCGGCGACGGGGGCGGGGACGGGGGCGGCGGAGGCGGCGGCGGCGGGGGCAGCTGCGGCGGTGTCGGTGAGCAGCAACCGCACACAGGAGATAAAGCTCGCGCCGGCACCCACGGTGGCCATCACGTCATACAGGAAGTCGCGATCAATGGTGTCGTACGCCTTGGCAAAGTCCAGGAAGGCGATGATGGCTGACCGGCGCTGCCTTGTCAGGAGCAGGGGGAGGGAGCGGAGGAAGGAGGATGTTGCTGCCAATGTCGCGCCCAGGGAGGAATGCCGATTGCTCCAGTGGGATGGTGGCTGCCAGGGCAGGGCTGAGGCGGTTGGCCAGCGCCTTGGTAAGGAGCCGGTAGTCGGAGCACAAGAGGGTGATGGGCCGATAGCTGCCAGCGTTGGCCCGATCACCACGCCCCTTGTACAGCACGGTAATGATGCCCTTCGTGAAGTCCGGCGGTGTGTGCTGGGTGGTGCCGATGGAGGTGAACAGCCGCGCAAGAAGGGCCGCTTGAAAGAACCCCTGCTGGCAGGCGGAGACTGGAACGCGGTCGCACACCACACTGACAGAAGCACCAACACGAACACGCACCACGACACAGCGCATCAAACCTTCCTCAAACATACATGCCTAAAGCCTGCTGCCGGCTCTCACCCACGCCCACACACATACACACAGATACAACATGACGCAGTCACGCACCAAAGCCGCATAGACGACTTTCTGGCAAACTCTCACGCCCTAACACGAGGCCCCCCGACGAAGGAGTGGACCTCGGACTGTGCGGGCACGACCGACCACCTCGCGCTACACCTGACAGCCACCCTCCCGCTCAAACCCGCTGGCACAGCCCCCCCACAAGCTTCCCCCCCTACCCCGCCCACTACAGCCACCAGCCCCACACTCGCCAACATCGTCAAACCCATCACACAAGCTCAAAGCCGCACCATCACACAAAGATGGGAAGCTGAGGGCACCACCGCGCTAGAAACCCTGTATGCCGCGCTAGCCATGCCAGACCGTACCGCGCAACAAATTGTTGAAGCCACGGCCACCGCTCTTTCCGCCAACACCCACCACACGCAGGCCACACGCACGGCACACGAAACCATTCTCCGCGCCCGCACACAGCTCACCAACATAGACCTAAACGCCGCCTCCACCGCACTGTATGGGACCCTCGCGGTCGGAGCCAAAATCATGCTGGAAACATGCCCGCAGAAACCCCCCCGGACATCCCGGGCAAAGCCATCTAGATCAGAAGCAAACAAACTGAAAAGGCTACTGGCCATCGAGAAACAGAAGAAACAGATGTACCTATCCCTACTACATGCTGCCTCACGACACGACAACTCCACCACACCCCCACCCCAGCCACCATCTGAAACCCCTGAACCTACATCCCCTGCGGCCGTTGCCAAGCAAGACTGGCAAGAAGCGCTCAAAAAAAGACGCACCACTCAGAAAGAAGCCAGCGCCAAGGCCGCTAGCAAGTGGCTCACAAAAATCTCCAAACTATTTACTACCTCCCAACGCAAAGCGTCACAAATCATGCTGGGCAAATCCGGGCCAAGGCACAACCTCACAGCAGTCCGCCACCCCACCACTGAGCAAATTGCTACCAACAGCGCCGACATAAACGCCGCGCTCCAAGCCCACTTCCAGGCCGCAGCGGAACCTACAGGGGGCCCACGCACTGGCCGATACCGCCCAGAAGACACTAACCCCCGCTTCCCCTGGAACGAACCGGGAGCACCAGACGGCGGGATCCAGCTGACGCGTGCACACCACCCCGACAACATCTCCCTCCTCCCAAACGTGGCCGACCCCAGCAACTTTCAACGCTGCATGCAAACCCTATCTCGGAATAAAAGCCCCGGCCCAGATGGGCTCCCGAATGAACTACTTAAATGCATGCCTGATGCCTTACAGAGCGCCATGCACACCCTCTTGTGCGTGGCGTGGATTAAAGCCGAGCTCCCCGCAGGGTGGAGCACCAGTGACACAATCCTCCTATACAAAAAGGCTGACCCGCTATCCATATCGAACTACCGCCCTATCGCCCTCTGCAACACGCTCTACAAGCTGTACACAAGCTTAGTCACACGCGCAGCAACCGAAGCGTGCACTGAACTACTCATCCACAGTGAGGCGCAAGAAGGCCTCCAAAAACACAAAGGCACAGAACGCCAGATCATGAACCTACTGCACGTGATTGAGGACGCAGCGCTAACCAGAAGGGATTTGTACGTTGCGTATATTGACTTCTCCAACGCCTTCGGCACCATTGACCACGACCGGCTACTTGTAGTGATGCACCACCTCGGCCTACCAACCGACTTTATAGAGGTTGTACGTAATCTGTACTCGACAGCGAACACTACCATCCGTACCGCTCACGGCCGCACGACCCCTGTGCACATACGACGAGGCACAATGCAAGGTGATACCCTCTCTCCGCTACTGTTCATAATCTTCCTCGAACCGTTAATACGGTGGCTCCACTGCGGCGGCCGAGGCTACCGCTACGGCTGCCTCACGAACACCGAGAATGACGAATACAACTGCTCATCCCTAGGATACGCGGACGACCTAGCAGTCGCCGCAAACTCCCGCGACAACCTCAGATGTCAAACCGACAAGATCGCACGGTACGCGGCATGGGGCGGCATGCGCATCAACCGAGACAAGAGCGCCTGTACGGGTATCCTACACCACTACGCACGCGCTAACAGCACCGATAAGAGCATCAAGGGCCCCGCGTGCGAGCGCACCCTCAAACGTCTTCTAGACGGCCACGTCCACATTGGCTCCAGTTACAAAAATGGCAAACCGACCGCCATAGCCCTACCCTATGTACCCCCACACAAGCCTTACCGATACTTGGGGGTGGAAATCACCATGACCCTAGACTGGCGACACCAGCTGAAAGCAGTTAAAGCCGAACTAACTAGCGCTGGGAACGAGCTCAGCAAATACCAGAAACTCCCGCGGCAATGCTACATGCTTATCAAACAATGTCTTAAGGCTAAAATTGCCTACTCCCTCCCCGCCATGGCCTACACTCAGCACGACATCCGATCCCTAGATGCCCAAATTGCAGGCATCACGCGTCGGTGCGTAGGCTTGCCGCGCGACTGCGCTACCCGCGCCATCCTGCTCCCGCAAGAGAGGGGAGGCCTAGGCGTCGGCTCCCTCCGTGAAGAGTATGTGCAGCGAGCCACACGGCTACTCATGATCTCACTCAACGACACGGGCCGCCTCGGAGTTGTCACGCGCCGCCTTCTGCACCTCCAAGCCGCGCACGCAGGTAGCGACCTCCCGCTGCATGACATGAGACGGGCAGGGCAATTCTTCGTCACCCTCAAGCAACTGACCCTCCTACAGGAACACGGTCTACTCGCTATGCTACAAGGCAAAGAGTTCTCCGCAGCCATGCCAGCCCTAGTAGCCAAACTCCGCGCTGCCGAAGCGGCCACCCCACCATACCTGCGCGCAGACTGGGTCAGCCCCTTAACCGTTGATCTAGGCGTATGCCTGGCAGACCTGGTGGATGCAAACACAGGGCGTCACCTCATCGACACCACGCAATTGGACAGGCGCTTCCCGAAAGGCAGGGTCAAGGATCGCCATAAGCGCGCCCTTAACCGCCTCACCCATGCCCTGTGCACCCCCGCGGATCCAGCCCCCAGGCCGACCAGTCTCCAACCCCTGCCCGCGCACATGCGCGCCCTGCCCGCAGGTGTCACGAAGGCCGACCTCACCACAACCGGTGTCCTGCCAAAACCCGTACCGCAACGTACGCTCACCTCCCTACTAGCTAGCTGGCGCCCCACGACGTCGCGCAGAACCGACGCACCGGCGCGCCCATCCCTGGATGTCCTGCAGGCGGGGCCAAAGCGAACGGCGAAACAGCGTCACACCCAATTCATAAAACAGGAGACGCGCACAACCAACCCTGAGGTCCAAGCCAACGACGCCGCCCTACCCGGCCGCACCATGCAATACCCCACTGACCCCTCAAAGGACCTCTCTTTCTACATGCATGCAGCGCATGAATTCGGCCCATTAGCCCACAAATGCACAACCCTTGGAACCACACGATGGACCGGCAAATGGCGTGTCCCGGCCCGAACAATCCCGAGTCACGTCACGGTGCAAGGGCCCCCCACCCAAACCATACACGCCCTACTCACCTCCCGCCCCACCCAAGCGCCCACCGTCCCGACCCAACAGCGCTTCCAGCTACCGGAAGGACACCCCACTACTCCACCTCCAGCACCCACAAACACGTACCCCCTTAGCCGCCGCAAACGCCACTCCAACCCCGTCCGCTGCCCACACACTCACCACGCAGCACCACCGGGGCAGCTCGCCAGAGCCACCAGACCCCGCCGCCGATGTGCAGCCGTGCAGCCCGGCTACCGACCTGGATGGCGCAAAGCCCGAGACGTTGCACTCAGCGGCAGGCTCCCCCAATCGGACGCGGGGGTGACGGCAGCACAACACATGACCGCCCACCTGTCCAATCGAGACGACGTCATCGCCGGTATTGTTAGCGGCCCCATGACCCACAAAACCATTGCGCCCCCACCCAAGAGCAAACGAACACGCGACCCACCACCTGCGGAGCCGCCGTGGGCCGACCGATGCCGCTACCGGGTCCGCTGGCAACCAACACTAACCACTGCCGGCATACTTCACGCCTACAAGTTGCAAAATTACACGGCTGTCAGCACCTCCAAACCTTCGTGCATGTTATGGGGACAAGGCATCAGGCGCTACATGACACATGTGCAGTGGGCTGAGACAGAAGACCCATTATCCACGCTATCCCAGAACCCCGGCTGGGCTGCCGCGCTCGCACGTTACAAAATAGCGCAAGCCGCGGATACCCCTCCCGCCCCTCCCCCCGCCTCTGACACCCACCTCACCGACAAGCAGCGCCAAGGCCGATGGCGCGACCCAGGACCCAGCGTAGCCGCACGTAAACGCGCCATCCTCCGGACGTGCGCCATCGACACGAAACCCTGCAACCCGGACACGGACATACACCCGACAGGCCAGTACCGTGTTCAAATGGGCATGCGTGAGCCGAGCCCTACCCAGGGCGCAACCCCCACCACTAAAACAGACCCAGATCTCACAGCCCGAGTGTACGGCCCAGACGGGCGGTGCGTCGGGGCAATAAGCGCAGACCGGCTTGCCCTCCTACATGCCCGATACCTAGAGTCCAACCCCGGAATGCCCCCAGCAGCGCTAGCGGCCGCACTCGCCTCTCTCCTCACTCGCTACCGCCCTAGTAAGCGGCGCAAGGACGGTTCGACCAACCCAGCACACGAAGTCACTCTATGCCCGGGCCTCCTGTCGGCGCTTATATCACACCTACGCTTTGAGTCCGAAGCGTTTGCCTCCCCCCTAAACGCACACCCTGACATCCCCATTTACTACACTTCGAAGCCCGAAGACGCCGCCTTTGGAGCCCACCACGACTGCTTCAGCCGTCCCCTCCACGGCATAACTCTTGTCCACCCACCCCCACAACCAGAATACGCTAACCTGGCCGTTGCATGGGCGGTCATCAGCGCAGAAGCAGCAGACGCCGGCGCGCCACACTTGTCAGTGGTGGTAGTGCCCCACGGTGACACCAGCGGCTACACGTCCTGGCTCCAGCACCCCTTGGTGCACGAGCTGGGGCACATTAAACGGTCACACGCCTGGGCCAGCATGGCATCTGGCATGGGCCAACCACAGGAGCTCCCAGCACACCGACACGGCCTCCACATCCTGTGCGTGGCAAACGAACAGGGGCGCGCACGGTTGAACCAAGCCCTGGCAGACGGACTGGCAGTCGCCTTGTCAGACGCCCTGGGCCACACGCCACCTCCGGCCGCCCTCAAAGCCCAACCCTGCCGGGACACCCCGAAACCCTGGCCCAAAACCCCGCGAAAACTAGAGCGCCGCATACGCAGCAGCGCAACGCCGCCCCCACCGACTCCCCGTGATACGCTGGTGCTCCCGACACCAACTGAGCTCGCCACCCTCTACCGAGCTACCATACCTCCCGCGCACACGCAAGGTGCGGCCGTCTTTACCGACGGAAGTAAGGTGCCCCACACACGCGAATACACGGGTTTAGGAGCGGCGGTCTGGAACGCAACCGAGGACCGGGCTACGCACATTGACGAGGATGTCGCCTTTGATACACCACTCAGCACCATTCTCCGGTGCGAATCCTCAGCCATACGAACAGCTCTCAGCCTCCATCGCGACACCTCCCACCTGAGGATTTACACCGACAGCCTTGTCAGTCTGTTCATCCTTCGCCGCGCCATAATGGAACCAGAGTCGCTCCACGTTAGCAAACACCGCGAAATGTTCGGGGCCATCGTTGACCTCCTCGCCGAGCGGGGCATAGCTGGGCATAAAACGCGCTTCTACCACGTACGCTCACACCAAGACGACACCTGCGTTGGTAATCAAAAGGCCGACGAAGCGGCACAGGCCGTGGCGACCAGAGAGGTTCAACCAGACGTTTCAGAAACAGTATACTCGCACCCATTTGAAAATCTGGAGGGTTGGGTGGCCAAGAAAGAAATAGTGGAACGCAACGGGAACATGGAGGAGCGGTTATTATACGCCAACGACCTCAATCGCGACCTGAAAAAGATGGCCCGCTCCTCTACAGCCAATGGATACACCAACTCAGGCGTATACGCACAACTATGGGAAGATGCTAGACAACACATCGATGAACGATATGGGCTGGACTTGTTCGATGCATGCTCCTTTGAAGAAGCTCGTTGTGCTTTTAAGTATCGCTGGGGCCTCTCGTGGAACGCTAAACGGGCTGCTCGTGTAAAACATCCCATGCCTGGCTGCGCGGGAGGCGAATGCCCCCTGTGCCGTGGCGACGACGGTGGCTCCCACATTCTGGGTGGCTGCACTCACCGACGGTTGAAGGCCGCGTACATCGCACGCCACAACCATGCGGTCCAGAAGATCGCAAAAGCAGTGAGTCAGGGACTGCACGGAGGCTGTGCCCTGTACATGGACGCTGGCAAACATGCCCCTGCTTTCAGCGGGGGACCCCGCATACCCGACTGGGTGCTCCCCGGCACGCCCGAGAGCGTGCGACTCAAATTCCGCCCAGACCTCTTGGTTATCCCCACCATCCGCATGCACCGCTCTGGACAACACACCAACACGCCCCGCACGAGACACCAGCGCAGTGCGCACAAAGTGTACGTGATCGAAGTGGGCTACTGCTCGGACCTGCGCCACCCCGAAAAACGGGCGGAAAAGCTGCAGCAACACACAAAACTGGTCACCGCTCTCCGCAACGCAGGCTGGGACGTTGCCCCAAGCGAGACAACCGTAATTACCTTGGGACACACCGGCACAATCACACCGCACCTCCATGCTCTCCTCAAAACCCTTGGATGCTCAACACAAATCGCGCACCGCACCTGCAGAAAACTCACCAAACACGCCGTCCATACAACGACCTCCATAACCGCTCTTCGCCGAGAACTCTGCAGCCACAAGTGGCCCGGTCGACCACCGTAATAACGTCTAACCGCACTGGGAGTGGGACCTGGCCCAGCGCGCCTTGGCACGCTGCCTGCCTCCCCACTCCCACCTGGGGGACAGGGGCCCAGCGGCGGGGACCACCTCCACGGTGGTCCCCTATGCCCTCATGCCCCTACCTCCTTAGAACACGCCCTGTCACGCAGGGAGTACTCATTATTATTATTATTCCAGGCGTAACGTGACCCACGTCTTCGCGGCGGCTGCTAGTTTGTCGAGTTGCTGGGGGAATGCTATGCCGCCAAGGTTGTGCGTGCCAATTCGAAGCGGTCGAAACGGCAGCTGCCAACCCTGGCGTGCCCGGCGCCGTGTCATGTGACGGCCCGGTGCTAGTCGTCCTCCTCCGTGTCCATGCCGCCATCCGCCTCACCGGCGCTGCCGGCAACGGCCAGGGCGGCGAACGGGTTGGTGTCGCGCGCGCGCAGCTGCGCGGCACCGCCACCAGTCGGGCCACTGCCCCGGGGGCTTGGCGGACTTGCCGCGGGCCCATCTCCCGTCGCCGGTCCAGCGGCCGCACAGAAGGCGGCCATGGCGTGGTTGACCGCGGCCTCACCGCCGCCAGTCTCCATGGCAGTCAGGGCGGCAGTAGCGGCGGCGGCCAGGCCTGCGACACGACAGTCCGTCTGTGGCTCATCCAGAAAGAAACCTTCACGTCGCGATGCATTGCAACACTGCCGCATAGCAATTGGGTGACCTGCCTGGCCTTCGCCTCCAGCGGTATTACCAGCGGCGGCAGCAGCAGCGGCAGCGCTGAAGGCAACGGCGGCGGGCTGGGCGGCAGTAGCAGCCTGGCCGTCACCTTCGGGGGTGTCGGCAAGGGCACGGCGCTGGGGGCGGCGCTTCAGAGCATCCTGGGCCCCGCTGGGGCAGGGGCTGCAGGTGCTACAGCCGCCGCGTTGCAGCCGAGACACGGCAGCTCACAGCTGGGTGTTATGGACCCTGAAGGCCGCGGCGACGGCAGCAGCAGCATAGAC
Organism: Chlamydomonas schloesseri; assembly: GCA_016834595.1. Taxonomy (NCBI): domain Eukaryota; kingdom Viridiplantae; phylum Chlorophyta; class Chlorophyceae; order Chlamydomonadales; family Chlamydomonadaceae; genus Chlamydomonas; species Chlamydomonas schloesseri. Next base: position 812,493 of record JAEHOD010000047.1, on the reverse strand, counting down.
AGGGCCTACAGGCGCCTGCTGCTCGCGTCAGGCACGCGGGACGGGTGTGTATATGTGTGGGATGTGGGTCGGCAGCAGCAGCTGGCGGTGATGCGCGGGCACAGCGGCCCCGTCTCTGGAGTGGCGTTCAACCCCCGGGATGACAGGGAGGTGGCGAGCTGCAGCGAGGACAAGACCAACCGCGTGTGGTACCTGCAAAAGCTGTATGGAGAGTGACACGTACCGGTGTGTGCGTGCTGCTGCACATAGTTGACGTTGTGAGTTGTGAGAGGGGCTGAGAGAGGGGTTTGCAGCGTGGCATGTGAATGGGATGGTGCTGGTGCGCGGGTGACCGTGTGGGACCCAATACATGACTGGGCGACGGACCTGGTGCCCAGGTCACGAGACGACCCTGGCACTTGAATAAGCTCGTACCGTACGTACCGCGTGTGAATTTGTACGTGGGTAACGTGGCGAGGGCGGGTGCTATGATATGCCTGAAGCTCTGAGCGTGTGGGACTGGACTCAGTCGATACTCGATAGGTGAGTGCGTGTGAGGGCGTGCACGGTACGTGTGTGGAACTCGCGCGTGGCATCACTGCGAAGTGCTTGCCATTATATATTACATCATACGGTTGAGGTTTATTTTGAAGGGATAGGCCGGCCCAGGCCGAGGCTCGGTGTTTGGGACCTGGCCCGCGCACGGCCACCTGTTGTGGTGTGATACGGATGCGGGTGTATGCCGGGCAGGGACCGACAGCTCGCTCCAAACTGCTGGATTTGAAGAACAATGATTCATGATATGAATGCATCAGCCCTGACTTGGCACTCTTCGGGTGGCGTGCCGGTATGTTTGACTCTGTTTGGCAGTACTACTGGTCGGGAGGCTGTGCATCTTTCCTCAACGGATTTTAAGGTTTCTTCGGGTTTGAATTTTACAACTGCGGTTGCGGTTGGCGTGCCATCTTCCTTCGTGTTCCTGGCGAGTTCGTTGTCCAGCTTTCCGCTGCGTGCATGCAGTGTGCAGGTGTTTAGTGCGTGCTGGTGCTGTGAGAGGCTAACTTCGGCATTCCGTTTTCGTAGCTCGAGGCTCTGCGGCCGTGGCTGCGCGTTGAGCCTTCGGGGAAGCGACCGTGACGACGACAGGCGTACCCCTAAGGAGCTAGCGCACGGAGGCTGGAGTGCGTGTGTTTCGGACTTGGAGAGACTCTTAGAGACGTGTGGCGCTGTAAGCGAACTCGGATGTAACGGGAGCGAGGCAATACACAGAAACTTGATGATGATTAGTTAATATCCAAGCCAAGATGGACACCGCTTCCCTCTTCGCAGCGATCCTGCTCTTGCACAGTTGCACTCCTGCGTTGCAGCTCACGCCTTCCCACAGCCCCCGCCCGCCCGGTCGGCAGCAAGCATGCATGCCGGAAAGTAAGCCCGCTGGCACAGAAACCCACAAGTACGGCACTGCCTGTGTAGGCAAGCCCCTACGGCAAAACGAAAGGCTGCACCCACAGGACACGCAGCCCCTTCAACTAACACCTGCAGTAGGCTAACCCCGCCCCACCAGCAATGTCCTTAAAGAAGGAATGGTTTGTTAACGTCGCGTCCAGCCCCCTGTCTACCCACCAGCCGCGGCTGTTGATGTTTGTGCGTGATGCAGGCAGACAACTACCCTACTCCCGTTTCACTCGACCTCCAGATCGGGCTCCGTTGACCTTCCGGCCTTCATCTCACGGTACGCCTCCCAGCGCCCTTGCCCCTGTCATATCCCCCATGGCCCCACACGCACCCTGCAGACCTGCACCTTCTGGAGGAGCGAGGTCGCCCTTTATTCCTTCCGTGCAAAACGCTGGGGACCATTGGTCTGCGCCGCTCACCCAGCCACCAAGAGGCCTGTCAATCCACCCACGCCACACCACAACAACGACCACAACAACCGCCGGGCACGCCAGCGCTGCCCCGTGACGCACGGCACCACCCATCGCGCTCGCGAGCATTCGTCCCATGCCGCAACCCCCTCCCCCCCCCCCCCCCCCGCGCGCGAAACCTCCTCCTCGCTCACGGCCCCAGCAGTTTGCGTCCCAGCCGCGCCAGGCCCTTCTTCACCGAGTCGCCCGTCGTGATCCCCGCGGCGGCTTTGTTGCCGGCGCCGCCCTTCTTCGTGGGCGTGCTCCCAGCCGACACAGGCGCTGAGGCGCCGCCGCCGCTCCTGGCGGTGGTGGTGCCCGCCCAATCCGGGTGTACCGGCGCCGTCTGCTGCGCGTGCAGTGGCGAGGAGTGGGAGGCCGCCAGGTAGGACATGGGCATAGCGCTGTGAGCGGGCATGCCCGGCGGCAGGCCGCCGGTGCCGCTGACGCCGCCCAGAGCCTGCATGCGCAGCGCTTGCTGGAAGGCCAGCTGCTGCTGCTGCTGCGGGCTGAGGCTGCTACTTCCGGTGGCGGCGGCGGCGGCGGCGTGGGAGGAGCCGGTGTGGGCGTGGGCGTGGGCGGGCCCCGGGCTGGCTCCGTTGGAGGAGCCGTGGGGGAGCCGCGCGCCGTGCGAGCCGGGAGAAGCAGCAGCGCCGGGAGCGGCGCCGGTGCCGCCGCCGGCAGTGCTGGGGGCGGCGGCGGCGGCGGCGGCCGCCGCCGCTGCGACCAAGCTGGCGGTGTCGCTGTTGTTGGTGCTGAGGAGGCCGCCGGTGTGGGTGCCGTCCTGCTGACGGGCCAGCCACATGCTGCGCAGGGGGTGGCGGGGGATGCGCAGGAGGCAGGTGGGGCGTGTTGTGGGTTTGGCATGGCCGCATGGGGCGGTGCTTGGAGGCGAAACGGCATCGAGTGCCAAAGCAGATGCAAACAAAATTATAGAATGAAGCACAAGTTACGGCACCCGCGTCCGTGTCCCGGTGGTCCGGTGTCAACGCCCGCGCTGCAGCCGGCCAGCCGCCAGTCCGCCAGCCAGTCCCAGTCGCCGCACTTTCCTGCGTGTCGTCAACATCTTTCCACTCCCTGCTGTCAGCAACCTCCAGGAAAGCCCATTCGGCCCTCGCATCCCCCCTGCTCACCAGCATGCACGCACACAGGCGCGTGTTGTGCGCACCCACCAGTGTCGACCAGCGCACAGCCGGGGCTCGTGTCGCATGTTGGTTGGACAGCTCAGCTCCAGCATTCCTCAGCTTGAAAGCCTCAAACATCGCTTCACGGGCAGGCTTCTAACGGGTCACTTTCTGAAGGTGCAAACGGGGCAAAGTGGGCGTATCGGACGCGTTACCCTGTAGACGCGGGCAACCACCCGTGTGTGCGCGCCCGGCACATCCCCCAAACCGCCGCGCCGCCCAAATCGCTGGCGAAGTGTCGGCCCTGCCCTGCCCATGCCCTGCCCATGCTTTGTAGATAGGCCGATAGTATTACGAGCCCTGCTGTGTGGGTTGTGGGTTGTGGGAGCACCTTCCTGCCGCCCTTCCGCCGGCTCTGCCCCTCCACTGGCCCGAGGGATAGCCTTGTACCACCACAGTCCACAGGTCTCCCACCGCAAGCGTTCGCCCTGACGGGTGCTGGATGATGGGGCCTGCACATCATCCGCAGTCGCGTTATCCGTCGCATGCCCTCTGCATGTGTGTGTCGCAGTTGTATGTAGCTAATGTAGCCCAGCCACCCCCACTCTTCTGGAGTTACTTTCGAAACGCGAGCGCCCCCAGCTCCCGTGTCCCCGAATCCCACTACACCTCGGAGGCCGCCCGCGCGCAGTCTGCCTCCGGCGCAAGACCCTCGGGGTGTGTGGCGCACTGGCGTGGTGTACTAGGTGCACGGCTGCATTGCCCGCCCACTGCCCATCCAGTGGCATGATGCGGGGCTGGATGGGCACACGGCAGCGGTGTGGCATCCGCATGCATGCCGCCTCGGAGCTGCTCGGGAAAGTCAAACACGGAGGCACCTCTATGGATTTGCTTTTTTGCAGCACGTGAGGAGCGGCAACCAACCCTGCTGAAGGAATGTGCGCACCTCCCAGGGGGGGCAGATTCTTCCAAAAAGTACCCCACCTTCTTAATCGAAAGAGCTCAACGAGAGCATTCAGAATCCGCTTTCGGAGTTTCAATCAGGGTAGAAACTACAAAGATATGGGCCCCCAAAGTTGAGGGTCGGTCGTCGTCCCCTGGGCCCGGAAAGGTATTGTCACGGCCTATCACACGATATTGTCTGAGCGCCTCTCAGCAGGGAAAACAGCCTGAAATCAATGCGTACAACACTTATAAGCACTTCTGGGCATTGCGGGGAATGCGGGCATATACTCTGTATGATTGAGAGTGGTAACTGGCTCGTGGGGGCCAGCATGTGTGCCGACTTGTTCACTTGTCCCGACATGTCCCGACATGGCTACAGTTGGTACCGTTGTGGTCGAGCGCACAGCTGTGCAACACATTATACTGACATCTGTATGCACCATAGAAGATTAACACATGCCGTTGATCGAAGAGACCGTAGAAGACACGTGGGCTGGGGGGTGGGTTCGTGCCATGGATGGATGGATGGACAGACACGACCAGTGTTTTTTTTTTCGGTAACTACGGTACTATCCGGTAACCAGAACGGGTCCGAGGGTCCTGGGGCCTGTACCCAGCGCGCCGAAGGCGCGTCACCTCGGTTACCGGCCGGCTGGCCGGCCGCCGGCCGGCCGGTCGGCCGGCCGACCGGGCGGGGCGGGGCTGGCGGTGCCCGGAGGGCACCCCGTGCCCAGGGGCACGGTCCCGGCACGGTCGCATGGCTTCACGAGTGTTGACCAGGCCGGCGACCACCGGTCATTTACTTAGTTATTTAATACACAATGCATAAGTAGATATGGCACCAAAGAAGCCGTTATTGCTCGATACTCTATTGAAACAGAAAGGACCGCGCTTCCCCCCGAGTATTCGCACACAAATATCAAGGGCTGGGCCGGTACTCCCCGTTGTTCGCAAATTAGTAAAACGCATCTTCAAGCGCATTCTGGCTTCTCAGGCCGCGCCTACAACAGCCCCAGCGCCAGCACCGATTGCCGAGCCTCAGCCAGAGCATCAGGACGTTGACTGTGGACAAGTGTGGACAAGTCCTCAGCGAAGCGCAGCCGCACTGAATGGGGCGCTAGTGACGATACCTGGCGGTGGTGGTGGTGGGGGGCGGGGCCCGTGGCAAGCAGGGCAAGAAGAAGCCGCCCCCACCACCACCTGCCACGACGCCACGACGCCACGACGGGGATCCACCTGGGGCTGTGCATGCGCATGACGTCGCTAAAATTGCTGAGCCAGGAGGCGTTCCCCTACGCGACGGCCCTGGAGCGCTGGGAGGCGGCAGCAAAGAAGCGGGGCCGGTACCTCATGTCGTGAGCTGCATGTCGTGTGCGTGTGATCGAGTGGTGGCTTGTTGGTTGTACATAGCGTGAGGTACTGGCTGGACTCGTGGAGTCATGACGGGTGTGGAAATGCGGAATTGCGGACGGGAGCAATGCAGGCAAAGAGACATAACATGTGAATGCGAGTGATGACGGTGCCCGTCACAATGTCATGGGGGTCCGGGGGCTTGCCCCCGGAAAAAAATTTTGGCAGGTAACGGCACACGCCGCAGTGCTGTTACTCGTTACATCAGTAGTAGCAAGTCGGCAAACCCCCGTTTTGAAAAAAAAAACACTGGACACGACCTGGCAAGGAGTGGGCTGACCGGTCCGCTCATAACGCCAAACAATAGAGACCTCTGAAAGACATTTATTTACAAAGCCCTGACAATAACTAGAGGGTTTTAGGGGGTGTACGACAGTACACAGTCAGTCGGTCGTCGTCCATGGGGGTCCGGGAGGTATTGTAAGGTGGGGTCAAAAATTGATGTTTCTGCCCCCCCCTGCACCTCCCGTTTGTTTGTTAGTTTGGGGGGCGAGTATTATATATTGTCTGGGTATTATGCGCACACGCCACGCCAATCCACACACATACACCGCTGCCTGCCTGTTCATTTGCCATATGAACACAAACACACACACACACACACACACACACCTATGTCTGCTGTTCTCTCCCTTGTGATCTCTAACACACACACACACACCGCCCGGGGATTCCTCTCCGTTTCCGTTTACCAGCACACACCGCCCGCACGGCGCACATGCGTTCAGCAACTAATGCCTCTCTATGCTCTGGCCGTGCACCACCACCCCGTCGCGGTCACCTGTGGCCTCTGCTGCAAGACACACACACGTTGCGTACACCCGCGAATACACACGCACAGATCGTGCCATGCGCGCACATCGACACACGCGTGCGGCCGACGCGGCTGCTGTATCCCTGCCCGTAAGAATACGGCACAGGTGGGAACGCCGCGCACGCCGCCGCTTCACGGCTATTGCACGTGGCGTGTGGGGGCGGGGCTGTGTGAGGAGTCACCTGAGTGCTCTGCGGGTGTGTGCCGTGCGCGCTGTGCCGCATTGCCCTGCTGGTCCCTCGCTTCTCTGCCAAAAACCACACACACAACACACACCCATGTACCGAATGAGAATGATATGAGACATGAGGAGTCCAAACACTTAGGATAAAAAAGCGAACCTCACCCCGCCGTTCAGCACCGTCGTCAATCACCACATGTGTGGAACGGACCGTGAAAGCGCCCCGTGCACACACATCACCAGGACCAAACAGGGAGGCAGCAGAGGGTGAGAGAGCCACACACGGCGACCGCAACTGCACCTCTCTCTCAACACGCGCCCTCTCTCGCACACACCGACGCACGAGCGTACATACACATGACGCAGTAAATACACGTGTGGAGAGGGGGGCGCCAGGCCGACGCGCCGACGGCATCCTGCGCGAACGCCCGACACACCCACTCACTCACACCTCCCGGCACGTGCTCACGAGTGTGTGTCGTTCGGGACCCAGCCAACCAGCCAACCAGCCAGCCAGCCAACCAGCCAGCCAACCGCCGCCGCCGCCGCTGCTTTCAAGCCTCCAGCCTCCAGCCCCAGCCCCCGCCTCCCACTACGCTGCCGCCTGGGCGCTTGCCTCAACACGTGGCGGCGCCCCGTGACCCAACCCGCTTCCAAAACCCCTTGACACCGCCAGCCGCCTGTCCGCCTGACCGCCTGTCCGCCACTGCCTGTTGCTCGTCTAGGCGATGCCGGCGGGCACGGCGTCGATCTCGGCGCGCATCTTCTTGTCGCCGGCCAGCACGGCGATGGAGCCGTCGGTGTCCACGTCCATGATGACCACGTCGCCCTCCTTGATGTCGCCCACCAGGATGCGCTCCGCCAGGCAGTCCTCGATCAGGCGCATGATGGCGCGGCGCAGCGGGCTCGCGCCGTAGGTGGGGTTGAAGCCCTCGTCCACCAGGCGGTCCTTGAACTTCTCCGTCACCTGGTGGGGGTGGGGTGGGGTGTGTGGTTGGTGGGGTACGAGGTGTAGGGGTGTATGTGGGTAGGGGTGAGTGGCAGGCGTGGTTTCAGGAGCCAAGAAGACAGATCGCGCCACCCACTTGTTGTGTGAGCGCTTCTTTGACTAGCTCCCTAAGCCCGAGCCTCGCGCAACTCTGTACTCGAGACTACCCGCTCAGCCCTCTCCCGCACAGAGCCTGCCCACGCCCAGCACACCCACACCCACGTCCACGCCGACACGCCCCCGCCCCAGCCTCCATCCCCCAGCCCCCATCCCCCAGCCCCCATCCCCCGCCCCCGCCCCACGCACACCCACGCACCTCGATCTTGATGCCCTTCTCCTCGGCGCGCTTGAACATGTCGCGCAGGAAGATGTCGGCAATCTGCTTGACCTCCTTCTTACTTGGTCAGCTGGCGGAACACAATGATCTCGTCCAGGCAGTTCAGGAACTCGGGCCGGAAGTAGGACTTGAGCTCCTCGTTCACCAGCGTCTTGATGCGGCTGCGTGTTGCGATGGTTGCGGTTGTGGTTGGGGAGTGTTGGCGGGCAGGTGGTTGTTGTGGACGCACGTAGTGGAGTGTGGGCGGAGGGTGTCGAGCAGGAGGACGGCGGGGTAGGCATGTGGGTCCAGGGGTTCAATGGGGAGTGTGGCTTCAGCCATCGCCAGCCCCCCCTCCATCATCACCCGGTGCGGTGCACACGCCACCATCCAACAACGCCACCGTCCCAACCCTCCTCCCTTCCCCGCCCCCGCCCATCCCCGGCCCCTTCTCTCGGTCAATTTGGGTTCTGAAATGAACCACATCCCCCCTCCCTCCTCCCCCCACCCCTCACACCAACCCTCCCTCACACCCCACCAACCCACTCCCCACTCTCACTTGTAGCTCATGTCCTGCACCATGTCCTCGTCGTCAGGGCGCAGGAAGAAGCCCATGGAGCGGCCGCCCTTCTCGATGACGGACGCGCCCACGTTGGAGGTCATGATGATGAGCGTGTCCTTGAAGTCCACGGTGCGGCCCTTGGAGTCCGTCAGGCGGCCGTCCTCCAGGATCTGTTGGGGGTGGGGTGAGGTGGTTTAGGTGGTTAGGGTTGGTGGGTAAGTGGTTTGGTGGTCGTGGGTTGATCAGTGGTCAGGTCATGCGCGCCCGCCAACCCGAGCCGACCGCCCCCCAGACCCCCTCTCCTCCGCGCCCGCCCGTACCTGCAGCATCATGTTGAAGACGTCGGCGTGCGCCTTCTCGATCTCGTCGAACAGCACCACCGTGTACGGCCGCCGCCGCACCGCCTCCGTCAGCTGGCCGCCCTCGCTGTAGCCCACGTAGCCTGTGCGTGTGTAGGGTGTTTGTTGGGTAGGGTCGAGGTGTGCGGGTTGAGGTGGGTTGGGAGGGTTGAAGGTGGTTGGGTTAGGTTGCAGGTCGGAGCCAGCGGAGGAGGGCGTGTGCATACGGAGGTGCTTGGGCGGCTTCGGGGGCACGGGGGCGCCTCGGGGGCTCCCCACTATCCCGCCTTCTGACCCCGGACCCCCACACCAGACAGCCACCGGTGCGCGCTGACCTCGAGCTGACCACCAGAGACCCTCTCTCTTGACCATTGCCCCAAATGCCAAAACCACCTCCCAACACCACCTCCCAACACCGCCTCCTAACACCACCTCCCAACACGCCAGCACACAACGCACCGGGGGCCGAGCCGATCAGCTTGGACACGGTGTGGCGCTCCATGAACTCCGACATGTCCAGCCGCACCATGGCCTCCTCGCTGCCGAAGTAGTAGTTGGCCAGCGTCTTGGCCAGCTGCGACTTGCCCACACCTGTGCGGTTTGTGTAGGTGTGTAGGTGTGTGTAGGTGTGGGGTGTGAAGGGTAGGTTGTCGGTTGGACAGTGTGTGCGTGAGGGGCGTGAGTGACGGAGACTTGTTTTGTTTGACAACGGTTGCACGAGCTTAGTCCAGAGACTGATAGGCTGCAGAGGTCGTGTGGCGGGGCCCGGGTCAGAGGCAGGCTGTGACGACCAGCACGACGAGCAGCAAGGCTGAGAGGACGTGGTGGCTTGGGTGCACGTCCTGACCCGGTGGACGGCGTTGTCGGCAGGCAGGCCCACATCGGGCACGCACCCCAACCCAGCTATGTGTCAAAGATGGGCGCGTAGTGCACGTCAGTACGCACGCATTGCGCCGCGTAATTATACGGATACACGCAATTGGGAGCGCGTTTCCTGCCCATGCGCACTGCATGCATGCACGCGCACGGCCCCCAGAAACCCCCAGAAACCCGCGCTCAGTCTCCCCAAGCAGTCCTTTGCATCAACCCATACTTCCCCCACCTGGCAAGAATAGCGCAGCAGGGAGGCTCCCCCGCGTAGGTTTCGGTGGGCGTTGCTGGTGTGTGAATTTTGGCGGACATGGCTAGTGTTCTGCACATGAATTCGGCTCTGCGTATTGCTTATTTAGCCACGCAATACTTGCGCTGCGAATTTCGTACGCATAGAGGGCGTCACAACACGCCATCGGGACGAACCCATGCGCACCCCATCCCCATTTTGCGTCTCTGTCAGCTGCGAACAGCCGGGCTCATCCACAGAACCAAGAGACGGCTTTGTACCCACTGATACAAACCAAGTGAAACTTTATCAACATATGCATTCCGCGGGAGCAAGCGCTTAAAGCTTTTCGCGTGGAAACGCACGACGCCTTCGCGTCTGCACTTTTCTTGCTGGTCAAACTGCTGGCCGTTACACTGTAGAAAGCTACTCTTCTAGCCAGCGGGAGGGCTGGGTCATCCTCGAGGCCTGCGACCTCCACAGGCGACCGCGACGACCGTCTTGCGGACTCTGTCTGCAAGGCTATCATAGGTAGGCCAAGCACGCTGCGAGGTTAGCTTGGAGGATGACGGGTGGCGATGGGGGGTTGCAACTGATTTGCACCGGGCACCAATTGTCACGGGGCATCACAGGGCAAACGGGGTCCGCGGCATAGGGAGGGATTTGGGGACGACGTCGCACGGGCATGCCGCACGGCATGGGTGGTTGCGTGCGCCGGCTGTGGTGGTGGTGGTTTGGAGGGTGGCAGCCGGGCTGTTGGGGTCAAGGAGGGGGCGGCCGGTCTGCCGCCGACCGGTCACACGCCCCGCCCCGCGCCTCCCACACACCCCACCTCTCACATTCGCCCCGCCCACCCACACCTTCTGTGACATTGTAGTATCGCAACCTCCTGGCTCTGGACCGCTTTGGAGAACGCTTTCGTGTCAACGGGCGAGCGCGACAGCTACACATCTTCACGGTGAGGGGAGGAGGGGGCGTCTAGTCACATGGCTAAGACGCGGGTTCGGGAAGGGGCAGAGCCGTGTCCGCGCGTGTTCCTTTACACGCACACACGCACGCGCGCATGCACACCAACAAAAGGCGCGCAAGGCAAGGGCCCCACCTAACACCGGGATGGGATGCAATCACAGCCACGTCACAACAGTGTGACTGACTGCTGGCTGCACGCCATGTATGGGCACGTGTGTGTGCAACACGTTAGCCCGGCTCCGGCTCCGGTGACGCAACCCTGAACACGCGCGGCCACACGCACCACGGGGCCACCGCGTGGCGCCAGAGGCGGCCGGCAAGGGGCATGGCTGTGTGCGTGGTTTTGCGTGTGTGTGCCGGTTCTTGCTGTTGTTGCAATGGACCTGTAGATGGGGGGCCAGCAGTGCACCAGAGAGGGCACCTGTGAGGTGGGCGTGCGTGTGTGTGTGTGTCTGTGTGTGTGTGTGTGTGTGTGTGTGTGTGTGTGTGTAAGCCAGCCCATGTAGTGCACACCCCGCATCTTTAACACACCCATTCAGGGGGTGTTGCTGGCGTGTAGTGGTGTCCTCGTGACCCTGATGCGTGCTGCTGACCCGCTGAGGCGACGGAGAGCACGCAGCACCAGCAAGGCGGAAGCAGCAGCATTGCTCCACCCCCCATGCATCCACGCAATCCTCGCACACGTGTGCAGCGGTAGTGGGGGAACTTCTAACACACATGTCATCGTTTCAACAGCACCATAACCGAGCGCTAGTACCATGCTCATCATGCGTGCTCAACTACATCACGCCTGCGCGACACACACACACACACACACACACACACACACCATGCGGCCTAGCAGCGCCCTGACGGCAGTGCCAGCAGTGACGGGCGCGGGCGACGTTGTCCCCAGCCTGCCCCTCCCCGAGGACGCCGAGCGCACGGTGACGGCGCTAGGCTGGCTGCCGCCGGTGCATGCGCTGGAACCCGCACCAGAGCCAGGGGCCTGGTGCCACACGGCACCCCTGTGGGGCAACCCGCTCCTCTGCCCGCCGCCCCCGGCTGAGGGCGGCGAGGCAGACCCGGACCTGGAGGCAGAGGAGGAGCCGGCACCAGAAGCTACCCTTGCCAGCCCCGCGCAGTGCACGCAGGGCCGCGGCCTTGACTACCGCCACAGGGCACTTCGTGCCTGTGCGCGGCTGCTCACCATTGGCGACCTGGTACGAGCATACGACGCGCGCCCGCTTGACACGGCCGCCGTCGTTGACTGGGCAGGGTGGCTGAGTGCCCACCTGGGCCCAACAGACGCATGCCAGCGTCGCCGCGGCCCCACGCTCGCCGCCCTCCAGGGCCTGGTTGATGACATGCCACCGGCGTTCATCACCGGCGTTCACGAGCCCACGCCGCACAGCTTGCGGGCCCCGGCCCCGCCCAGCCCCCCGCCCCCTCCTCCTCCTCCGCCATCAGCACCATCATCATGCCGCGCATGGGATGGGTGCTGCCCGGCACCGAGTCCGTCAAAATTCCCCTGGAGAAGCTGACCGTCCGCATGGCCACAGCCCTGCAGCTGGACAGCATAGCGGCACGCCGTGCCGGACTCCACGAGGACTATGAGCGAGCGGCCCTCGGCCTGCCGCCCCGCTCAGAGGCGCGGCGTGAGGACCTGCCTGACGCTGCGGCAGCGGCGCTCGGCGCCTTTCGGGGCACCCTTGCGCGCCTGTGGCAGCACGTCCGGTGGGAGCGGCGCCATTTCGAGACTTTGTGGCGGCTGGCCATCGACGCCGTGCCGCTGCCGGGCAACACTCACATGCCCACGGCTCGACGCGAGCCGTGCGGCTGTGGGCAGTACGGCCATGGCAGCGCCACAACGGGGCCAGCCGCCGCCACCCCGCCTGCGCCGCGGCAGCACCATTTCTGGGGCTGCGCAGTGGCAAAGGCGGTGGTGGCGCAGATCAACGCACACACCCCGGGGCCCCAGCCCGTCAGCCAAGCCCAGCTGTGGTTAGTGCAGGCACCCTCGGGCATCCAGCAGTGCGTGTGGGATGTGGTGGCGATGGCGGCGCTTGCCGCCATAGAACACGGCCGGGTGCGGCTGCGCGGGATGACGCGCGCTGCAGCGGCCCAGGGAGACCAAGCGGCGGCAGCGGCGGCAGCACCCACCGAGGCAGCGGCGGTGGCAGCAGCGGGGGCGGACGCTGACCCAGATGAGGTCCCGCCCACGCAGCTGACACCACCGCAGCCAGGCGTCAACCCCATCGAGCTTGCGTGCGCTCGCGCAGTCGCGGACTTTTGGTCGCGGCTGCTGCAGTTTGCGCAACTTGGTGTGCCCCGAAAGGGCTGGGAAGGTGTTGACGCCACCGATCCGATCCTAGCGGTGGTGGACGGGATGCTGCTCTGCGCGCTTCCGCAAGCTATGGAGCTGGAGCTGGAGGAGTGACCGGGATCAGCCCTATCGAGTAGAAGAATCACCATAGCAATGAGCCGCGGACATAGCGGCTGAATCTAGGGACCAGCAGGGTTGGGAAGGGTTGGGAGGGTCAAGGGGAGTGTGCGCCAGGGTTTCGGGCCACGGGAGCTGAGGGTGGGTTGGGTGCCGGAGCACCCCCGGCCAAGACCGGCCTGGTAGTCCGACGCGCTTGTGGCTGCCCTTTGGCATAGTCTGCCCTGGCGTCGGGTGCTGGTTAGGTTGCTGTCGAGGCTGTGAAAGGCTGCGGGGTCGCTGGACCCGTAGCCACCTGTCGCTGTGTTGTCGCGTGCGGTGTGTCGTCTGTCCAGTGCTCGTGTTGCTGCGGTGCTGGCCCTCCAGCCTAGAGGTTTTGTGCGCCCGCTGGGCCCTGTGTTGCAGTACCAGCAGTCACCCTTCTGAGGTTACTGGCGTGGTCCAGGTTGGTTGGAGCGTCCCCCCGGTGGACTCCAGAGCTCGGTTGCGCTCTGGGCAGGGGAGACGCGTGACAGCGGCAGCGTGCGGCCAAAGTGCCTTGCTGTCGCTGGCTGTCCCGAGTACTCGATCACGAGACTCGTCAGGCCGCCTGTAAACCCGTTGTTACACACACACACACACACACACACACACACACACACACACACACACACACACACACACACACGTGCAGGTACAGTACGTCCACGATGCAAGCCGGCGGCGGCGGTGGCGCATTCATTGACCAGCAGCTGCAGCAGCTGCAGCAGGGGCAGCAGCAGCTGCAGCAGGGGCAGCAGCAGGTCCTGCAGCAGCTGCAGCAGATCCAGCAGCTGCTGCAGGGGCAGCAGGGGCCACAGGGGCAGCAGGGGCAGCCGCTTGGGCCCCAGACGCGCCAGAGCATTGCTGATGCGCCCACCGGCGGCACCGTCCGGGCCAAGCGCCAGCGCCTCGCCAAGCACCTGGGTGTGCGGCTGGACTAGCTGCGCCCGTAGCTAGCGGGCCGGGCCTGGCTGCCAAGCGGGTGAGGTGGGTTGACACAGGCGCACGTGCATGAACGATGTTTGGGTGGGTGGGTGGGTGCAGGTGGGTGCGTGGGTGGGTGGGTGGGTGGGTGGGTGGGTGGGTGGGTGCGGCCCGGCCTCTGGCTGACGGGCCAATGGGCGAGCAGCAGTAGCATGGCGGTGGCGCACTGTTGCTGAGGATGTGCCCCAGCTTGCCTCAACTCCTTCGATTGCCGGCTTGCGCTTGGCCAATGCCCCGCAGGCACATGGACACGTGCCCGCACACATCGGCACCGTTTTCACACAGGCACCGTGCGGTGCGGTGCGGTGCGGTGCGGTGCGGTGCCGACTGCAAGGACTGGAAGGGAGGGCAGGCGTGGCCCACTGCTGCCAGCAGCTCCACCAGCAGCAGCTGCGGCGCCGGCGCCTGCCGTCGTCATCAGCAGCAGCATGGTCGTCCGCCCGTCCGTGGATAGATGTCCCTACGATGGGCGTACGTAGCCAGCCGGCGTGCGCACGGCGTGTGTAAGCGGCTGCTGCTGCTGGCGGGCGATCCCGTGGCGTGGCGGGCCGGGGTGGGGGAAATGTGATGAGCGTCTGTGAGTTCCGGTGCGCTCTCATGCAGCAGCAGCAAGCGGTGGTGGTGATGCGGTGGACACACACACATATGAACATTCATTCATGGACCGCATTCACTTGCAGCATTGCTTGTGCCTGCCCGCGGGAAAGCGCTGGGCGTATGTAGCCATTACCATGCGTATGGGGGTTCATTCAGGTAGGGGGTGCTGAGATTACGAGTGCTGGTTGGGGTGCTGGTGTGTTCGGGTGTGCGTGACTGCCTGACTGGCAAGCCTTGAAGCATGCCCTTGACTGGACCCGCCGGCGGTGACCTGCCGCCAGACTGAGGCTACTACTTGATTCATTTAGTGTCGGCCAACGGCTGGCATGGTAGATACTTGGAGGATACTGCCACAGATACGATGTTTGGGTGGGTGTGGGTGTGTGGGTGTGGGTGTGGGGAGGGGGAGGGGGTTTGTTTCGACCATGCCAGTAAGGAAACCCAACCGACGGCAGGAGGCAGCGGTGCGTATGTATGTTAGTTGCGGCCGACAGAGTAGCAGCACACGGTGTGTCTGGAAGGCGTGGCCGCGCAGGGCGTCGGCGACGGACGTGTGGCGGCGAGAAGTACATTAGGGCGCCTTAGGGGGGGGTGGAGGGCACCCGGGCGGGAGGGTTTAATTATGCCATGTGGACATGGCCGGCGCCGACGTGCCGACGTTGGACGGGGCGATGCCGCTGCTGCGCTGCCTGGTAGCGAGTGTGCGATGTTGATGGCAGGCATGGGCCATGGGGGCGCTGCCGTTGGAAGGTGCGTGCGCTGTATAGTGTGTTGAGGTGGCGCACCTCGCTCGTGGCGCACTCGAGCGAGAGGCGCAGGTGTTTGCAGCTGTGTGTCAAACCCGCTGACTTGTGACCCGCGTCCGTGTCCCGGTGGCCCGGTATCAACGCCCGCGCTGCAGCCGGCCAGCCGCCAGTCCGCCAGCCAGTCCCAGTCGCCGCACTTTCCTGCGTGTCGTAAAACATCTTTCCACTCCCTGCTGTCAGCAACCTCCAGGAAAGTCCATTCGGCCCTCGCATCCCCCCTGCTCACCAGCATGCACGCACACAGACGCGTGTTGTGCGCACCCACCAGTGTCGACCAGCGCACAGCCGGGGCTCGTGTCGCATGTTGGTTGGACAGCTCAGCTCCAGCATTCCTCAGCTTGCAAGCCTCAAACATCGCTTCACGGGCAGGCTTCTAACGGGTCACTTTCTGAAGGTGCAAACGGGGCAAAGTGGGCGTATCGGACGCGTTACCCTGTAGACGCGGGCAACCACCCGTGTGTGCGCGCCCGGCACATCCCCCAAACCGCCGCGCCGCCCAAATCGCTAGCCAACCTGTGGCGGCGGTGGCGTTCACGGCGGACGGGAAGGCGCTGGTGGCGGCGTTCAAAGACGGCGCCGCGCGCCTGTTCAGCAACAGCCTAAAGGTGCGTGGGTGGCTGGGTGGTACGCATGTGCATGAATCCAAGCTCCTCTGCCCATCCGTGCATGTGCCGGACTTGCTGCAGTCTAAACGTTTTCGGCGCTCACCTAAACATCGCCCTGGGCTGACTGCTGCTCTCAGGCGACCGCCGCCTTCAAGGGCCACGCCAATACGGTGCTGTGCTCCGCTTACGAGGCGCGGGGCGGGCTGCTGGCGACTGGCGGCACCGAGAATGAGCTCCGTGTGTTTGAAGTCGCGACTGGTGCCTGCATCGCCGCCGGCGAAGGCCACACCTATTGGATCCAGAGCGTCGCCTTTGCGCCGCCGGCGCCGGCAAGCGGCAGCGGCGGTGGCGCCGACGTAGCTGCGGTCGGCACCGCCAGCGGCAGCGGCAACGGCACTGGAGAGGGCGGGTCGAAGTCGCGTGCCGTCAGCAGGGGCCGGCGTGACCGCCACCACCAGGACCAGGACCAGGACCAGCGGCAACAGCAGGCCCCCAAGGAGCTCGTGACGCTGGCGAGCGCCTCAGCGGACAGGAGCGTCCGGGTCTGGCAGCTGGCGCTGCCGGCTGCCACTGCTACTGCGGGCGCTGCTACAGCGGGCGGCGCTGGCGGCGGTGGTCAAGCCTCCTCGGCAGCCGCGCTAGCGGCTGCCGCATGCTCGCTGCAGTGCAAGGCCTTTCTCAAGGCGCACACCGAGTGCGTGACCTGCTTGCAGTTCGCGCCGCGCAGCTTCAACGATGAAAACGACGGAGACGGCGACGGGGATCGAGACGACGAGGTCGAGCACGGCGACGTAAACGGCTGCAGCACTGCCGGCGGTGGCAGCGGCGGTGGGAGCTGGCTGCTCGCGACGGGCAGCCGCGACACAACAGTCCGTCTGTGGCTCATCCAGAAAGGCAACTTCACGTCGCGATGCATTGCAACGCTGCCGCATAGCAATTGGGTGACCTGCCTTGCCTTCGCCTCCAGCGGTACTACCAGCGGCGGCAGCAGCAGCGGCAGCGCTGGAGGCGACGGCGACGGGCTGGGCGGCAGTAGCAGCCTGGCCGTCACCTTCGGGGGTGTCGGCAAGGGCACGGCGCTGGGGGCGGCGCTTCAGAGCATCCTGGGCCCCGCTGGGGCTGGGGCTGCAGGTGCTACAGCCGCCGCGTTGCAGCCGAGACACGGCAGCTCGCAGCCGGGTGCCATGGACCCCGAAGGGCCGGGCGGCCGCGGCGACGGCAGCAGCAGCATAGGCAGGGCCTACAGGCGCCTGCTGCTCGCATCAGGCACGCGGGACGGGTGTGTATATGTGTGGGATGTGGGTCGGTAGCAGCAGCTGGCGGTGATGCGCGGCCACAGCGGCCCCGTCTCTGGAGTGGCGTTCAACCCCCGGGATGACAGGGAGGTGGCGAGCTGCAGCGAGGACAAGACCAACCGCGTGTGGTACCTGCAAAAGCTGTATGGAGAGTGACACGTACCGGTACGTGCGTGATGCTGCACTTATTTGACGGTGTGAGTCGTGAGAGGGGCTGAGAGAGGGGTTTGCAGTGTGGCGTGTGAATGGGATGGTGCTGGTGCGCGGGTGACCGTGTGGGACCCAATACCGTACATGACTGGGCGAGGGACCTGGTGCCCAGGTCACGAGACGACCCTGGCACTTGAATAAGCTCGGACCGTACGTACCGCGTGTGAGTTGTACGTGGGTAACGTGGCGAGGGCGGGTGCTACGATATGCCTGAAGCTCTGAGCGTGTGGGACGGGACTCAGTCGATAGGTGAGTGCGTGTGAGGGCGTGCACGGTACGTGTGTGGAACTCGCGCGTGGCATCACTGCGAAGTGCTTGCCATTATTACATAATACGGTTGAGGTTTATTTTGAAGGGATAGGCTGGCTCAGGCCGAGGCTCGGTGTTTGGGACCTGGCCCGCGCACGGCCACCTGTTGTGGTGTGATACGGATGCGGGTGTATGCCGGGCAGGGACCGACAGCTCGCTCCGAACTGCTGGATTTGAAGAACAACGATTCATGTTATGAACCCATCAGCCCTGACTTGGCCGCTGCACTCTTCGGGTGGCGTGCCGGTATGTTTGACTCTGTTTGGCAGTACTTGTCGGGAGGGTGTGCATCATTCCACAACGGATTTTCAGGTTTCTTCGGGTTTTGTATTTTACAACTGCGGTTGCGGTTGGCGTGCCATCTTCCTTCGTGTTCCTGGCGAGTTCGTTGTCCAGCTTTCCACTCCCAGAGCTCGTTCGCTCGTTTAAACGGATTGTGCGTCTTACACAGTCGTTTGGTGATGGCTGAGGCCAGGACTGAGACTGCGAGCGCTGACGGCCGCTTGTATCACACCCCAGGCCGCGAGCTGGACTTGAAAAGAAAAAGCGGACGGCGCATATCTCGTGGCGGGGCAGTGCCTTGCGGGGGAAGGGGAGATGCTGCGGCTGTGTTGTCGCCAGAGGAACATTGCAGGTACCCCTAAGGAGCTAGCGTATGGAGTATATGGAGGCTGGAGTGCGTGTGTTTCAGACTTGGAGAGACTGTAAGAGACGTGTGACGCTGTAAGCAAACACGGATGTCAAGGGCGTGTGTTGAGGGAGCGAGGCAATATACGGAAACTTGACTTGATGACGTTTAGTAAATATTCAAGCCAAGGTGGACACCGCTTCCCTCTCGGAAAACCGCAGCAATCCTGCTCTTGCACAGTCGCACTCCTCCTGCGTTGCAGTTCACGCCTCCCCACATCCCCTGCCCGCCCGGCGGCAGCAAACCATGCATGCCGGAAAGTAAGCCATTTGCAATTTAGCGCATGTCCGTAAGCCCGCTGGCAGCCTGGCACAGAAACCCACAAGTACTGCACTGCCTGGGCAGGCAAGCCCCTACGGCAAAACGAAAGGCTGCACCTACAGGACACGCAGCCCCTTCAACTTTTAACACCTGCAGTAGGCTAACCCCGCCCCACCAGCAATGTCCTTGAAGAAGGAATTGTTTGTTGACGTGGCGTCCAGCCCCCTGCCTAACGACCAGCCGCGGCTGTTGATGTTTGTGCGTGACGCAGGCGGAGAAACAATACCCTACTCCCGCTTCACTCGACCTCCAGATCGGGCTTCGTTGACCTCCCGGCCTTAATGTCACGGCGGTACGCCTCCCAGCGCCCTCGCCCTGCTGGAGGAGACGCAGACGCAGACCCGCACCTTCTGGAGGAGCGAGGTCGCTTTTTATCCCCTCCGTGCAAAACGCTGTGGACCAGCGGTCTGCGCTGCTCGCCCAGCCACCCAGAGGCCTGTCAACCCACCCACGCCACACCACAACCAACCACCACAACAACCGCCGGGCACGCCAGCGCTGCCCCGTGACGCACGGCACTACCTATTATCGCGCTCGCGAGTATTCGTCCCGTGCCGCACCTCCGCGCTCTGGATTGGGCAGGTTGGTTCGAATTCTCTTGGTCGTTTCGCTTCTGGTTTCTGGAATGAACTCCCGCGCGCGAACCCTCCTCGCTCACGCCCCCAGCAGCTTGCGCCCCAGCCGCGCCAGGCCCTTCTTCACCGAGTCGCCCGTCTTGATCCCCGCGGCGGCTTTGTCGCCGGCGCCGCCCTTCTTCGTGGGCGTGCTCCCAGCCGACACAGGCGCCGAGGCGCCGCCGCCGCTCTTGGCGGTGGTGGTGCCCGCCCAGTCGGGATGGACCGGCGCCGTCTGCTGCACGTGCAGTGGCGAGGAGTGGGAGGCCGCCAGGTAGGACATGGGCATGGAGCTGTGGGCGGGCATGCCCGGCGGCAGGCCGCCGGTGCTGGTGGCCCCACCCAGCGCCTGGATGCGCAGCGCTTGCTGGAAGGCCAGCTGCTGCTGCTGCTGCGGGCTGAGGCTGCTACTTCCGGTGGCGGCGGCGGCGGCGGCGGTGGTGGCGTGGGAGGAGCCGGCGTGGCCGTGGGCGTGGGCGTGGGCGGGCCCCGGGCTTGCTCCGGGGGAGGAGCCGAGGGGGAGCGGCGCGCCGTGCGAGCCGGGAGAAGCAGCAGCGCCGGGAGCGGCGCCGGTGCCGCCGCCGGCAGTGCTGGGGGAGGCGGCGGCGGCGGCGGCCGCTGCCGCTGCGACCAAGCTGGCGGTGTCGCTGTTATTGGTGCTGAGCTGGCCGCCGGTGTGGGTGCCGTTCTGCTGGCGGGCCAGCCACATGCTGCGCAGGGGTTGGCGGGGGGATGCGCAGGAGGCAGGTGGGGCGTGCTGTGGGTGTGGCATGGCCGCATGGGGCGATGCGTGGAGGCAATACGGCATCGAGTGCCAAAGCAGGTGCAAACGAAAGTTATAGAATGAAGCACAAATTACACTGGCGCATGACCTCTGAGCCGTCGAGCGCACCTCAGGTCGTCAGTCACGGCCTGAGAGGCACTTCCGTCGCCCGTGGGCCCACCGGAGCGCAACCCGCCGCCGCCACCCCCGCTGGTGCGGTCTCCTCCGGCCGCCGCCGCCGCCGCCGCCGCCGCTGGCAGCGCCCCCATCACCATCTGGTAAGCCGCAGCAGCCGACAGCGACGAGACCGGCTGCGCCGCCGCTGCCGCCGCCGCGGAGGGCGACTGCGTGCCCCCGCCGCCGCCGCCGCCGCCGCCGCCGCCGCCGCCCCCACGTGCACCTGCCTGGCCGGCGCCTGCCGCCACCGCCGCCGCCGCCGCACTCGAGGGCGGCATGGGCAGCATGGACGTGGTGGACGACGACGAGGCGGGCCCATTGACGGAGGAGGCGGCGGCAGCTGCCACCGCTGCCGCCGCCGCCGCTGCCGGCTCGATCTCGTTGAGCCCTCCTCCTCCTCCGCCCGCGCCCAGCCCACCCGACGCATACGACGGGCTAGCCACGGCACTGCCGCCGCCCATGCCCGCAGCCGCAGCGGCGGTGACAGCGGCACCACCCGCCGCGGTCCGTACCCGCGGGAGCGTCAGCATGGACGTCACGACGCCGGCTCCAGCGCCGCCGCCTCCAGCGCCGCCGCCGGCGGCTCTGGCGGCGCCGCTGCCGGGGCTGGCGGCTCCGGCGCCCGCGGTGCGCTCCGCCAGGGGCGGCCGGGGGCCGCCGCGCGGCGGCGTGCCTCCGGAGCGGTGGGACGTCAGCGCCCCGCCCGCCGCCGCCGCCGCCGCCGCGCCCATGCCGCTGGCGGCGGCACTGCTGCCCGCCGGCGACGGGGGGGCGGGGACGTAGGCATCGGCGCCGCGGCGAGGCGGCGAGGCGGGCGGGGAGGTGGCGGCGCCGGCGCCGGCGCGTGCACCCGTGGCGGCGGCGGCGGCGCTGCCGCTAAGGGGGCCGTTGGGTGCGGCCTCCGCCATGACGGCGGCGATGCTGGCGGCGTCCGGCTCCACGCTGGTGCCCATGGACAGACGCCGGGAGGTGCTCAGCAGGGCGCGCGCCTGCAGTGGCACGTGTTGCGTAACCACGTGGTTGCGTGGTCGTTTGGTTGCGTGGTCGTGTCGGGTGGTGTCGCATCGTGGTGGGCGTCACGCCGCGGTGGCCGGCTTGTTTGGGCAACGGACAGGGCATATGTCCAGACAACAGACAACGTACGGGGCCCTATACGGGGCAGCGGCAATCTACGGGCAGTGCACCACCACCTCTGGGCTCCAGGGTCCCTGTGCATTTCCCACAACAGATCTGAGGCAGATCTGAGGCAGCTTGGTGCTGCAGGTGAGTGCAGCTAGCCTATCATAAAACAAAATTTACAGGCCCGCCCCCCACATGCATGGCAACCCCCGCCCGCCCGCTGGCCCGCGCACCCGCCCCCCGGCCTCGTGCCTGCCCGCTGCCGGCCTACCCAGGCCGCACCTGATCATGAATGCTGCCGCCGCTAGTCGGCGCTTGCGACGCAGCCGCCGCAGTCGCGGTCGGCGACGGCAACGATACAGCAGGCCCAGCGCCCGATGCAGGGCGCCCACCAGCTGCCGGCGACGCCCCGGCCGCGGCCGCGGCCGCGGCCGCTCCCAGCGCCGCCGGTGACTGCGACTGCGGCCGAGACTGCGACTGCGACGACTGCGACGACTGCGACTGCGACTGCGGCGGCGTGTTGTGCCCCACAGCCGCCTGCAGCGCCGCCAGCTGTCGTTTCAGGGCTTCCAGCTGGCGCTGCTGCTCAGCCAGGGCGCCGCCGCCGCCGCCGGCGGCGGCGGCGGCGGCGGGGGAAGCTGCAGCTGCTGCTGCTGGGGCTGCTGCTGCTGCTGCTGCTGCGGGGGAAGCAGCTGCAGTAGCAGCGGCGGCCGGCGGCGGTGATGTCTGGGAGGCGGGCGACAGCGGCGAGCGCGACTGGGGGCCGCCCGCAGCGGCGTTGGCCTGCGTCTGGGCTCGGGAGTGGAGGGACCGGGAGTAGTGGGGGGGGGGGTGTTATAAACGCCCGCCCAAGCTACCCCATACCCAACGAGGCTAGCGTCAAGGAGGGGGGGGGGGGGCAGGCGGTCAACACTGATGAGCCAGATCGCACTTGCGCCGACCGGCCGGGGTACAGTACTGCTTGGCGTACCCCGAGGCACATCCATACGGGCAGCCCGCGACGACTCAGCTAATGCAACGCAACGCATGCAATTGAGTCCCATTCCGCCACTGCCACTGCGTCCGCCCGCATTGCGCCCATTGCCGCGAGACCGTGCCGTGTCAAACATAGCTGCCGGTAGCTACTACACGCACCAGTACAGCACACGCCAAGCAAACAAACAAACAAACAAACAAACAAACAAACAAACAAACTCACCGCCAGGCTGGACATGCGGTCCGCCGTCACCGCCAGCGCGTTGGCCCGCTCCATGAGCTTCTCAGTCAGGTCGTCAATCGCCTGGCTGCGTTGCTGCTGCTGCTGGGAGCTCGAACCCTGGCCCTGGCCCTGGCCTTGGCCCTGGGTCTGTCGCGCCGCCAGCGCCGCCGCCGCCGCCGCCTCAATCGCGTCATCGCCCAGGCCCGCCGGCCGCGCAGGCGTCACCGGCGCGAAGCGGCCGCCGCCGGGCGCCGCCGCCAGCCCAGCGCCGCCGAAGGCGGCACCGCCGCCGCCATTGAGTCCGCTGTAGCCGCCAGGCGAGGTCGGCGTTACCGCCGCCGCTACCGCCGCCGCCGCCGCGCCGCCGCCAGAGGGCTTGTACAGGGATGAAGCCGCCACCATGGCGGCCGAACCGGTGGCAGCAGTAGCAGTGGCTGCGTGTGCGGAGGCGGGGGCGGGGGCTGGGGCGGGGGCTGCAGGCGCCATGCCGTCCATGGTGCGCGGCGGAGAGGCGGCGAAGCGCGAGGGGCGCGCGGGCGTGGTGGCGCTCGCCACCGGCGTCAGCGCGCCCATGCGCGCCGGCGTGGGCGAATGCAGCTGCACGCTGGAGGTGGCGGCGGCGGCGCCACCGCCGTCGCCGCCGCCGCCGCCAGCGGCGGCACCACCAGCTGGCGGCGGCGGCGGCGGCGGCGGCACCGCTGCGGGGGCTCCAGCGGCCAGACGGGAGCGGGCTTCGCTGCTGGTGCCGACGCCGCCAACAGGCGACGCAGTCGCCGAGTATGAGGAGGGCGGCAGGCCGCCCGCAGCGGCCGGGGTGCCGAGGAGGCGGCTGCCTGCGTAGCCCGGGACAGGTGACGGCAACAGTGACGATGACGACTGCGACGGCGGCGGCCGCACCGGCGGTGCGCTGTTGCTGCGCTGCGCCGCCGCCAGCTCCCGCTCCTCCCGCGCCAGCCGCGCCGCCGCGCGCTTCGCCTCCGCCGCCGCGCGCGCCGCCGCCTCGCGCTCCGCGCGCCGCCGCGCCTCCTCCGCCCGCTTCGCCTCCGCCGCCTCCCGCTCCGCCTTGCGGCGCGCGTTGGCCGCCTCTATCTCGGCTTGCTTGCGCGCCTCCCGCTCAAACCGCTCCGCCGCCTTCTTCGCCTCCGCCGCCTCCCGCTCTGCCTTGCGCTTCGCCTCCTTGGCCGCCCTGTCCGCCGCCTTGCGCGCCTGCTCCGCCTCCCATTCCGCGCGCCGCCGCGCCTCGTCCGCCTTCCGCCGCGCCTCCGCCGCCTCCCGCTCCCGGCGTTTGCGCTCCGCCTCCGCCGCCTCGCGCTCCGCGCGCTCCGCCCGCCGCTTCGCCTCCAGCGCCGCCTTGCCCAGCACCACGCGCCCCTCGCCGTCCACGCGCGCGCCGGGCGGCGGCGACGCCGGCGCCGCGCCCGGCCGCACTGCGGCGGCGCCGGCGCCGGCGCCGCCAGCGGAAAGCGACAGGCGGCCCGCACCGCGCTGCGGGCTCAGCGGCGCTCCCGGCGCTACCGCCGCCGCCAGCGCGCCCGCCAGCGGCCGCGCGGCGCCGCCGCCGGGCCGCAGCGCCAGGCGCGACGCCACTACCCCCGACGCCACCGGCGCCGCCGTCGCGGCCGAGGGCATTCCGGGCGGCGCGGGAATGCCCGACACGCCGCCCCTGAAGGCGCCGCCGCCGCCGCCGCCGCCGCCGCCGCCAGGCCCTGCGCCGCCCGCCGGCGAGCGCGCCGCCGCCATGACGGCCGCAGTGGTGGCGGCGCTGGGGTAGCCGCTCAGCTCCCCGTCATCCTCGCCGTACGGCCCCACGTCGTTGCCGGCGCCAACTGCTTGGGCTGCGCCTGATAGGGCTGCGGCGCCGCCGCCTTCTGCCGCCGCTGGCGGCGGCGGTGTCGGCGCGCCGCCGCCGCCGCTGCTGCCGATGGCCACCGCCGCCGCCAGGTCGGCTGCCAGCAGCTCCGCGGGGCTCAGGCCGTAGTACCCGCCCGTACCCTGCGCCTGGTATGGGTAGCCTGGTTGGTACGGGTGCGGGTGCTGGTGCTGATACAGGTGGGAGGGAGAGGCCTGGCCGGACACGCGGCCCGACGACGGGTGTCCCGGCGGCGGCGGCACGGACAGCGACAGGCGCGGGCTGCGTGCCACCGGCGTCATGTCGGCAAGCACCTGAAGGAGGAGGGGCGGCGAAGCGGCGGAGTGGCGTGACATGACAAGGGTGGGCGCACATAACAACGTACACATCACAACAAGGCTGGATGAGAAGCAGACAGCAAGCCAGCAAGCCGCATGGCGCAAGGCACAGAACGCAGTAGGGCGGGTATGAACCTTATCTGCCCGATTCAGAACCAGCAGGCAGGGTCCCTGGTTGAAGCCCGCCACCGAGCGCGCGCATACACACACACACACACACACACACACACACACACACGCCCTACGGTACGGCACCACCACCACCATCACCACCGGCCGACCGACCCACCCACCCACCCACCTGCAGTGCCAGCGGGCGCCACAGCTGCGCCGCGCACACGTCCACGCCCAGGGTGGCCAGCAGGCCGCGCAGCAGTGTGATGGAGCGCATGATCATGAACAGGTCCTGGGGCAGCGCCGGCACCTTGGCGGTCCTGTGGTTGGGGGTTGAGGTTGTAAGTTGGTTGGTTAAGGTTGGTTGAGGTTGGTTGGTCAAAATTGGTTGTGGGTGGGTGGGTGGGCGGGTGGCCCTCCCCCCTTCAGGTTCGCGTCGGTGAACTTGGGAACAGGTGAACAGGTGTATGATAGACACCCACGTGCCCACCTACCCCCATCCATCTTGCAACCCCTCCCCGCTCCCCCTCACGCTCCCTGCTCCCTGACTCCCGGGCCCCCCTCCCACCCCAGCCCCTCGTGCCCCGCCCCCGCCCCCCGCTCCACCCCCCACCCCCCCGCCCCGCCGCCCCACCAACCCACCTGGGCATTGCGATGGACTAACCCCAGCCCCTCCAACCCCCCAAAACCTCCCCCCAAACGCCCCCAACACCCTCCCAAACCCCACACACCCACACACCCCACCGCCCCCGGCCCCCCCCGTGTCATGATAGGCCACGCTCTCCTCCTCGCTCTTTTGCATAGGGTGTGGTTTAGTTTGGGCTGGTAACCACAACCCCGCCCCCCTCAACCTTCCCCCCCTGGCTGGTTCGGGTTCTCTTGGTGGTTTCGCTTCTGGTTTCTGGAATGAACTCCCCCCTAACACACACACACACACACACACACACATACACGAGACAGGTAACAGGTAACAGGTTTATTTGGGTAAGTATGGTCGGCTCGGCAGGTCGGTCGGCTGCTGTTCTCTCCCTTGTGATCTCTAACACACACACGAGACTCGTCAGGCCGCCTGTAAACCCGTTGTTACACACACACACACACACACACACACACACACACACACACACACACACACACACACACACACACCCTGCCCAGTGCCCACCTGAACTCGTGCGCCTGCGGGTGCAGCGGCCCCATGTGCGCCTCCGCCAGGTCCATGCGCGTGTCGAACAGGATGTAGACGGCGGCCGCCGCGAAGGCCGGGCTGCAGTTGTCCACAACCAGGCCCAGCTCCGCAGCCACCGCCAGGACCAGGTCGTCGTCACGGACCTGGCGGGATAGGGAGGGGGGGGAGGGGAGGGAGGGAGGTGGTGGGGTGGGGTGGGGTGGGTGGGAGGTGGGGTGGGGTGCTATGCATTGGGAGTAGGGTAGACAGCAGGTAGGCACGGTACACCAGATCTTGGCAAGGCAGGTCTTGACGTGGGGGTGGGGGTGGGGTTGTGGTTACCAGCCCAAACTAAACCAATCTATGTATGGGGGTGTCAGGATGTGGTGGGGGTGTCAGGATGTGGTGGGGGTGTCAGGTGTTGCGGACGGAGAAAGAATGACTGCACTGCACGCCCCCCTCACCACTCCGCACTTCCCCCTCCTCCCCCCCATTGGTTCCCCTCCTGCTCCCTCTCGCCCGTTTGCATTGGGTATGGTTCATCAGGGCCCCGGACCCAACCGCCACCCCCCCACTCCTCACCCCCCCCACTCTTCCCCCTCTCCCCCTCTTCCCGCCACCCCACCACTGCCCACCACCACTCACCGCCATGGCCGCCACCAGGGTGGCGTACCTCGCCCGGCTGGCAGCCGACAGCTGCTTGGTCTGGCCGTAGTCCAGCAGCGCCACCTGGGTGTTTGGCGTGTTTGGTGTGCGGAAGTGTGTGTTCAGGGCGTTCAGGCTGGGTTTGTGTTGGGTTGTGCTGTGTTGTGTTAGTGTGGGGTTTGCGTTGGGTTGGGCTGGCAAGTGGGTGTGCAAGACTAGAAGTGTGCGTGCGTGTGTGTGTGTGTGTGTGTGTGTGTGTGTGTGTGTGTGTGTGTGTGTGTGTTGTGTGTGTCAGTCCTCCGCGTTACGACGCTACGCATGATGACCACAAGCCCCACCGGTCCCAGGCCCCACCGGCCCCACCTAGATCCAAACCCGACACACACATCGACGCACCTGCAGGTCATCGCCCTCAGGCAGCGCACCCCCATTCGCTGTGGCCGCCGCAGCAGCAGCCGCCGCTTGGTCGCCGACTGCGTGGCCCCAGCCGCCGCCGCCACTGCCGCCGCCGCCGCCATGCGTGTTCATGCCGCGGTCGGTCTGACTGAGGGCCTGGCGGCGCCGCATCGCCAGCACGTTGCCCGGGTGCCTGTGTGGTGGTTTGTTCGTTGTCGTTGAGAGCGGCGGTTGGGACGGTTGTGGTGGTTGGAGGACGTACACTGCCACGGTATTTTCAGCTATATGGTGGCATGGACGGTGGCGATATGGTGCCGAGTACATTTGCAGGACACAGAGGATGCGTCTGTGCGTGAGAGACATGGAAGAGCACATGCCCGCAGCCCCCCCCGGAGTTACCCGTCGCCGACTGGCGTGTCCTAGTGCAGATGTTTTTTTATCATACCACAACCGGCTTGGAAACAAACAGCGACCTACGCAGTAAACAGTAACGGAAATAACTCACGGGTCCGAGTGGAACAGCCCGTCCTGCAGGATCATGATGCCGTACGCCAGGATGAGGCTGGTCATCAGCCCGTGCTTGACGCCCTGATGGGGTGTTGGGGTGAGCGCGTGCGTGCGTGTGTGAGAGAGGGGGGGAGAGATTGTGTTTGTGTGTGTGTGTGTTGGTAAACGGAAACGGGGAGGAATCCCCGCAATCGCTGTATGTGTGTGTGTGTGTGTGTGTGTGTGTGTGTGTGTGTGTGTGTGTGTGTGTGTTTGGTAAACGGAAACGGAGAGGAATCCCCGCAATCGCTCGCAGTTACTGACGGATATGTGTGTGTGTGTGTGTGTGTGTGTGTGTGTGTGTGTGTGTGTGTGTGTGTGTGTGTGTGTGTGAGGGCTTGACGCCCTGTTGTTGTTTGGCGATGAAAGACAGTTAACGCTATAGTTGCCAACGAGTGTGTGCTGCCAACGCCCCAGGAAACAGGAAAGAGGGTGCCGCGTGGGTACGTGGAGAGGACACGGAGCCGCGGTCGGCGACTCCGTGCTCCGCGGTCGCGGTCGTGGTTGCGGTTGCGGTTGCGGGCCCCGCCGTTTGCCGGCCTTCCCACACCCGCGCCCCCACTCCTGCTGCCCCTGCACCTTGCCCCCCTCCCCTCCTCCCAACCCCAACCACCCACCCACCCCACCCACCCATACCCACCCTCACCCACCCACCCACCCACCCATACCCACCACACCCACCCACCCATCCACCGCACCCACCGCACCCAACCAACTACCCAACCGC
This sequence comes from Chlamydomonas schloesseri, assembly GCA_016834595.1. Lineage (NCBI taxonomy): Eukaryota > Viridiplantae > Chlorophyta > Chlorophyceae > Chlamydomonadales > Chlamydomonadaceae > Chlamydomonas > Chlamydomonas schloesseri. Next base: position 783,952 of record JAEHOD010000047.1, on the reverse strand, counting down.
ACCCACCCACCGGCTCCATGCCCGCAATGTCCAGCAGCGGCACGCCGTCCAGGTACTCGAGCGTCAGCACCCGCCGGCTGCTGTGGCTGGGCACCACGCGCGGTACCACCACCCGCCGCAGGGCCGGGTAGGCGGCGCCGGCGCGCTCCAGGGAGGCGCGGATGGCGGTGGCGCAGCGCGCCTCGCGCTCAAAATCGAACTCCAGAGGCACCTGGGTGAGAGGGGAGAGGAGTGGAGAGGCGGCCGGGCGTGGGCGTGGGCGTGGGCGGGGGAGGGGGAGAGAGGAAGATGGACGTGTAGCAGGGAGGGAGTTGGAAGGGGAGGGCTGGCGGCCAAGCACACGCCTGTTCGGCCCTCCCCTCCCCCACACTTCTTAACTCTGCTTCCTTTAGCTTGGTTTACTTTGGGCTGGTAACCACAACCCCCACACTTCCCTCCATCTTCCAAGCCCCCTCAAACCGCCGCCCACACTCGCCACCACCATGCACACACGCACGCTTACACCCGCAGCCCGCCACCCTGGCACCCTCCCCACCCTCCACGCCGCCTCTCCTCCGCGCCCTGTGGGTCTGGGTTTTGGGTTCAATGCGAATCGAACTGGGGACTGAGTGAAATGACCCCCACTTTATTTCTCACTAGCCATACCTGGAGCCCCACGAGCCCACACCCCCGCCCAGCACACGCCAACACGAGTATATCCCTCTCCTCCGCGCTCTATGGTTCTGGTTTTTGGGGGTTTAGGGGTTGTAATGGTCGCTTTTAATTCTGGAATAAACTGCACCCATCCACCCACCCATCCATCCATCCACCCACCCATCCACCAACCCACCCACCCCCACGCCCCCACACGCCCCCACCCACCCACACGCCCCCATTGGGCTGCAATGGTCGCTTTGGCTTCTGGAATGAAATACTCCACCCCCGCCCTACCCCACCCCCGCCCTACCCCACCCCCACCCACGCCCCACCCGCCCTATCACACCACCCACCCCCGCCCGCCCCCCACCCCCACCCACCCGCCCGCCCCCACCTGCACGTTGTACTCGCGCACCAGCGAGCCGTGGTCGAAGCCCAGCCGCAGCCCCAGCCCCTCTATCAGCGCCGACAGCGCCGCCAGGTTGGCGAGGTCGGCCGCCATCATGCGGCGCGCAGCGGCGTGCTGCACCTTGACCACCACCGCGCGGCCGTCGGGCAGGCAGCCGCGGTGCACCTGTTTGTTTGTTGCGTTGCATTGCATTGCATTGCATTGCGTTGCATTGCGGTTGGTGGTGGCGGCGGAGGCAGTGTGCGTGCGGGCTGGGGTTTGCTTGTTGGAGTTTGGGAAGTAAGGGTGTGAGTGCGGTTGGGGAGTTGAGGGCGGTGGTCAACACACACACACAGACACACACACACACGGCGGGCGATTCGGTTCGCTTTTTTCTAAAACACGCACACACACACACAACACGCGCACACGCAGGCGCACGCACCTGTGCCACGGTGGCGCTGGCCAGCGGGAAGGGGTCCAGCTCGGCGAACAGGGTGGAGGGGGGCAGGCCCAGGTCGGAGCGGATGGCGGACCGGATCTGTTCGGTGTGTGCGTGCGCGCGTGTGTGTGTGTGTGTAGGGCCGAAGGTACGGAGGCGGCGGTGGGGGCGAGGGCGAGGGCGTTTGAGTGGGGTTTCCCGGTGATGTGGACTAAAGGGGGCGGCGTTAATTAGGGGACGCTCACACAAGACGGCGCGACATCAATGGCGATGGCAGACATGTGTGTTTGTGGAAACTGGAGGCACGCAGGAGCAGCTTGGCCTACTCCCACACCAGCCAGTCACAACCCGCCCGCGCATCCTCGCCCATCCCTCCCTCGCCTACCCGGCTTCCATCCCGCTGCGTCCTGCCACTCTGAGCCCCTGAGGTCTCCCTCCCTCCCTCCCTCCCTCCCTCCCTCCCTCCCTCCCTCCCTCCCTCCCTCCCTCCCTCCCTCCCTCCCTCCCTCCCTCCCTCCCTCCCTCCCTCCCTCCCTCCCTCCCTCCCTCCCTCCCATCCTCCCCCCCGCCCACCCACCCGGCCACCCACCTCCCTGAAGGGCGCGGGCGGCAGGCGGTCGCACAGGCGCGTGAGCGAGGCGGGGTAGGGCCCCGGCAGCATGTCGGTCTTGGCGGCCAGGATCTGACCCAGCTTCAGGTAGAAGCCCTGGAGCACGTGGAATGTGGGAGCGTGTGGTTGAACGAGCGGGCTGATTTTGTACATGAATTGGTTCAAACACAGGAGGAGGATGCAGGCAGGTGTGGCGCAGCGCGGCGGAACTGGCGGAAGCCTCCTCCGCTGCAACCCTCCTGCCCCAAACATGCCCCTCCCTACCTCCCTCTCTCAAAGCCCCCGCTCCCGCTCCCGCTCCCGCTCCCGCCCCCGCTCCCGTTCCCGCGCACACACCCGCACCCGCACCCGCACCTTGAGGTCTGCCAGCATGTCGAAGATGGCGCCCGCGCCCCACTCGTGCTGCGCCGCCCACAGCTCCTCCGCCGCCTCCCACTGCCCGCGCCGCTGCAGCGCCTGCGCGCGCCGGTTGGTGCGCACGTAGCTGCCGGGGCGGGCGGGCGGGCGGGAATGGATTTGATACAGCGAGATTGGGCTTGCGACCATAGGAGAAGTAGTTGCAGCGGCGTTGGACAAGGGATCCCCACGCTGAGGTGAAGCGACAGATTGCGGGCAAGCAAGGCAGCGCCTGCACACCCCTTCCGCCCAGCGTCCAGGCTCTTTTCCTCCCGCCTACCCACCACACCCACCCCCACACCCACCCCCAACCCCACACCCGCACCGCACCCCCCTCCAGACACACCTCCCACACCCCCCAAACACCCCCCACACACATACACCCACATCCACACCCACACGCCCCCACCCCCACCCCCACCCACACGCCCCCACCCCCACCCCCACCCCCACCTGGCCATGATGGGCAGCGTCCGCTGCCAGTAGCACACGTTGCGCCACATGGCCGGGGCCAGCACCGGACCCAGCAGCCGTAGCGCCGCGAACGCGGCAAAGGGGCCGCGCAGCGGCGCCAGCGGCGCCAGCAGCGCCGCCGCTGCGGGCGAGGCGCCGGCCAGGGGGTTGGCCAGGCGCGGCAGGCCGGGCGGCAGCGGCAGGCTGGGGCCGGACAACAGCGCCGCCAGACCCTGAAAGCGTTGGTGGTGGAGGAGGAGGTGGTGGCGGTGGTTGGGTTACACGCGTGGTCAATCCAGACGTGATGGCGCAGTCAGGAGCAGTTGTTGTTTCGACCAATATTGGCCACTTTGACCATTAGGGGTTTCAGCGTGTCAGGTCAGATGGCGGCACTCATATGTGCACAAGGGCCCACCCAGCTGGCTCACCACTAGGCGGCAGGTCCGCGGGAAGAACGCGCAGAACACGGCGCATGCGCCGTACTTGGCCGTCCCCAGCACGCCCCTGGCCGCAAGCAGCGCCAGCCGGGCAGGCGACCGCAGCAGCGCGCCCGCCGCGCCCAGGCCCCGGCCCAAGCGGGCGGCGGCGCCGCCGGCGGCCGCGGCGGCGGCGCCACGGCGTGCAGGTGGCGGCGCCGCCGCCACGATAGCCGCGGGCAGCGGCTTGCGCGGCGGGGTGGCAGCTGTAGAGCCCAGGGCCGGAGAGGCGGCGGCGGCGGCGGCGGCGGCGGCTGAGGCCGCAAGGGCTGGCGTCGGGGTGGCGGTGGCGGCGGTGTAAGGAGCAACCGCCGCCGGCGTCGCCGTCGCCGCCGCCGCCACGTCCTCCGTTGACACGGGCACCGCCAGGCTGCGCGCCCGGAGCACCGGCGCCGCCACCCCCGGCCGCGGGGACGGCTGCGGCTGCGGCGGTGACGGCGCAGAAGAAGGAGGAGGAGGCGGCGGTGACGGCGCAGCAGGTGAAGGAGGAGGCGGTGACGGCGCAGCAGATGGAGGAGGCGGAGGTTGCGCTGCTACCGTGGTTGGGGCGGCGGGAGCGGCAGGCGGCGGTGCGGCGGCCTTGGCTGCTGGGCTGGTTGGCGCAGGCGGCTGCGGCGTTGCTTGCGCCTGCGCTGCCGCCTGGGCATCCGCCTCTGCCTTTGCGGCCGCAGCCGCTGCAGCTGCCGCCGCCGCGGCTGCCGCTGCAGCGGCTGCCTTTTCCGCCGCCCGTGCGGCGGCCGCCGCGGCTGCGGCCTCGCGCCGCCGCGCCGCCGCCGCCCGCCGCCGCTGGTGCGCCTTGCGCGCGCGGTCTCCGGTGGCAGCGGCGCCGGCGGCGGCGGCGCGCACCGGCCACACCAGGCCTCGCAGCATGCCCCGCACAGGGATGCGCCGCAGCAGCCTCCCCAGTCGCGCCGGCTGGGCAGCAACCGCCCGCGCCGCCGCCACGCTGGCCCGCGCGCCGCCCGCTGCCGCCGCGCGGCCGCCGCGCCCCGCAGCCGCTGCGGCTGCCGCAATCAGCGCGCCTGCCTTCCGCCCGTTATGCCCCACCGCCGTCGCCACAGACGCCGCCAGGCGGCCCGCGCCCCGACCGCCCTTCGAGGCACCGACTGCGACTGTCAGGGCCGCGGCGCGGGCGCCGCCACCGACGCTGCGCGCCGCGCCAGCAGCGGCCCTGCCGGCCGCGCCGGCGGCCCTGCCGGCCGCGCCGGCGGCCCTGCCGGCCGCGCCAGCGGCGGCCCTGCCGGCCGCACCGGCGGCGGCGACGGCCGCCGCCGCCGCCGCCGCCGCTGCCGCCACCGCCTCGGCGGCCTGCTGCGTCGCCACCCCACCGCCGCTAGCTCCGGCCTCAGGCGTGTAGGGAGCTATTGCGGTAATGGAGCACCCGGCGCCGGCGCCGGGGTCGTCGACTATGGCAGGCGCGGCAAGGCGTTTGCCCTGCGCGTCCAGCGTGAAGTCCAGCTCAATAGGCGTGCCGCCGTCCCGAAGGTCGTTCAGAACGCCCAGACGCCCGGTGCGGTTGGCCGCTGCGTCGGAAGGCTTCTGCGTGACAGGGGGGCGGAGTAGAGTTGCGGGCGAGCGGAGCGAGGCGGAGCGGAAGAGCAGCGAACGGGTGGGGGTGTTCGGTCGGTCAGCGGAGGCGGAGCGGCCGTGCACTATACGCGCAGCTTAAAACGGCCCGACTGCCCGCGCTTTAGGTAGGTACGCACAAGTTGCAGATGGGTCCGGCGCGGGTTTGTATCAAGGTGCAGCGGACGAACGCTAGCGTTAAGTAGATGTTGAGCTCGTAACCCCTCGGTTGCCGGCAGCTTGGCTGGTGCTTGCCGCAGGTATCTAGGTTTCCGCAACGTAGGTGCAATCATTTGCAACGCCGCAGGTTGCGAAAACCGAAATGGCATGTGCAACTCCGCTCTGCGCACCTGACTGAGCAGGTTTACCGCGTCCACAGGCCCTGACAACTCGACCATTTCAGCAACCATGGGGTCAAGAGAACTCCCTGGCGACTTTGTCATTTGTCTTTTTGCTTGCGGGCTACTCATATTAGTCGAATGAATGCAACATTTTAACAGTTCTGCTGTTACTGCTTGCAACCAAAGTATTTGCGATGGCGTGGATGTATCCGGGGAAGAAGACGTCGGGGCCTGGCTCCGCGCATGCACCCGCTAACCCGGCCCAAATTCAGGGCTTCACCCCCGCCTCATACTTGCCCCCCTTTTGCGGTTTTAATTGCCAAACATTGGCTGAACTTACTCTGCTACTACTGCTAGCTAACCTGGCATTGTGCTCGTGGTCTATGACCCAGGGCTTCGGTTGTAAATGGCTGCTGGCCTGTGACCAGGGCATTGCACACCGTGGTTACACTCACAGGAGGCAGCACCCCATCGCATGCGAGAGCCAATGTGGCCAGCATCCCACATCAGCTGGTTTATTTGACAGCAGTGGTGTCTGAGTCTCGGCGAACCGACAGCACTGTCACGGTGGCTACACCCAGCCATGCGCTGCCGTGCCTGCTCTGCCAATGCCGTTCTGTTCTTAGCTCAAAGCGTCTCATCTTGGGGCGCAACTACCCAGTGCCAGTTGCTGGCGATGCTTGTGATAAAGCTGCGCAGTGAGGACACACCCCAGAGACCAGGGCACATGGCGCAGGGGGAGGGGGCGGCCGGGGGATCCTGACTCGTGAGCCCTGAGCCCAATGAAGTGACTCCTACTTACTCATTGTACTGGCATTCATAAACCGAGCGACGTAGCATTACCTTTGGGCTTAACTCTACAGTCACAGAGCGCGAGTACAGCCTGGAATATTGTCAAAAAGCTTTCTGCCGCACTTCTCCAGTATTGTGCTCGTGTTTAATCTTGAGGGTATTTATTTATCTAGGATAGAAGACTACCGAGCCTAAGCGGGACAAATGGCCGCGCGGGCTGGGTGCAGCCACGCGGGATTTTTTGTGCATATTCACAACATAACTTCTAAATGGTTATAAGCTAGAGCTATCAACAAGCAATTCGTTCCGGAGTGTTGGCCAGAATGCCGTCAGCCGCAGAGAAAAGCCGAGCTCGGGCGCCCGCAACGCCGACGGGGCGAGCGGAGCGAGGTGCAGCAGACATGTCTTGGCGACGGGGGAGACCAACGCGGCGGAGACGCGCCGCGACCGACGAGCTGAAGCTGTCATGCATGGGCTATGCGCAAACTCTGTCCCGGACGTTCACGCTGTTTAACAACACGGGAGTCGCCTTCACCATCCTCAGCCCGCTAACGGCGGTGACAGGTGGGTTGGGGCTCACCTGTGTGGGACGGGGAGGGCTTTGAACAGGGGACCCACCGGCAGCGGGAGGTGTGTGGGTGCCAGACAGGGGGTCGGCGGGGCGGTATGCCCTTAAGCCTGCATCCACGCAACGCCCCGGCATTGCTCAATCCTGCACATACACACACGCCACGCAGACCCCTAGCTCTCCTGACCCCCACCCCCAATCCCTTTTTCCTGCGCTAGTCTTGGTGTCATGGGTTAAGGATTGGGCTGGTTCTGACAACTCCCCCCTGTGGCTCCACGCTGCAGGCACGTACGGCAGCTGGGGCCTGCTGTACGGCGGCCCGGTGGTGATGGCCTGGTGCGTGATGGGGGGGGGGCGGGGGAGAGGGCGGCCCGGGGGTTATCCGCGAGGTGTTGTGTGGGCGCGTGGCACACCGTGCGTGTGCGGCGAGGGGCGTGTGTGTGGCGGATGTCGTTTGTGTGTGGTCTCGCGTGGCGTCCAGAGCTCGAGCGAGTCGGGTGTTGTGTGTGGGCCGCGTTTTTAGTCTGTCCGCGGCACGGGCGTAACTGAACCAACCGCCACGCGCTTTTTCTTGACCAACTTTCCTCGCCTGCGGCCCCCGACACGCCGTGCAACGCATCGTCTTCATGTTAGTCTCCGTGCTCGCGGCGTGTTTGTGTTCTCACAACGCGTGTGACTGCTCACAACACAACACAACACAACACAACACAACACAACACAACACGCCGCGCCACGATGCAACAGGGGCATGGTCGTCGTGTCCGCCTTCAGCCTGGCCGTGTGCGTGTGCCTGGCCGAGCTCGCCTCCGCCTACCCCACCTCGGGCGCCATCTACTACTGTGAGTGCACCGGTGCAGTGCAGCGCTGCTGCCGGCTGTGTGGCTGTAGCTGTAGCGGTGGCAGCAGCAGCAGCAGCAGCAGCAGACTGGCTGTAGCGGTTGCAGCAGCAGCAGCAGCAACATAGTGAAGGGGTTGGGAAGCGACACGGAAGTGTGCGTGTGCTGGCAAGGGAACAGGTAATGGACCACACGGCGTAGGGAAAGGCTGCGACCAAGGGCGGGGCAGGGCATGGGCCCCACCCGCATCGGCTTGCCCCCGCCTCGCCCCGACCCTCCCTCCTCCAACACATCGACCTGGCAACCCACAAACCCCCGTGCCACAACCCCACCAACCCCCACAGCCCCATGCTGGGCTCCAGTGTTCGACTCGGGAATTGGAATGTACTACCCACACAACCCCCCGCTGCCCCTTCCCCCCGGCCACGCTCTCCTCCTCGCTCTTTTGCATTGGACGTGGTTTTATTGGGCTGGTGTTTACAACTACCCCTTCATTTAATCATTAGTTAAACATGCATGGCACCCCCTCCCCGCCCCTGCGCACAGGGTCTTGGGTGCTGGCCCCCGGGCGTGCCAAGGCGGTGGTGTGCTGGGTGAGCGGCTGGGTGCTGGTGCTGGGGCAGGCGGCCTTCGTTGCCGCCAACGCCTCCATCCTGGTGGAGCTGCTGGGCGTGTTCGGGATCATGGGCGCAGGTGAGGGGAAGGGGAGGTGGGGTGTATGGGGTTGGTGGGTTGGTGGGTGGGTAGTTCATTCCGGAAACCAGAAGCGAAACGACCAAGAGAACCCGAACGTGGGGTGGGGAGGTGGGAGGGGGGCAGGGAAGGGGGATTGTACATAACAGCCCAAACTATGGTAAACTGGGACATGGGCTGGGAGGGGCGGGGGGGTGTTTGGGGCTAGGATGACAAAGGGCTAGGCTGTTGCTTACCCGAATTGGGTGTGGGGGGGAGGGAGAGTGCTGGGGAGGAGGGAGGGAGGGGCAATGCCCGAAGCGCGGCTTAGGGAAGGGGGTTGTTACGCGGGGCCTGACGACGGGAGGGATGCTGCGTGGGGCACTGGGACTGGAGGGACACGGCGAGGGTTTTCGGTGCTGGCGTACCCACCCGGCTACTCACACTTCCTTCCTCCCACGCCTCTCTTACGGCGGCCACACATCTCCTGACTCCACACGTCCTCTGCCTCCACACCTACCCTCTAACAACCTCCTCCCCTCTAATAACCTCCTCCCCTCTGCAACCTCCTCTTTCCCCGCCCCCATGACTACTGCACCTGTGTAGCTGGCGACGCCTCCTCCTCCTCACTCATAATGCGTGCGCATCCCCGCTATACTCCCCGCCCACACACACAGGCGTGGAGCTGAGCGACGTGCAGAACCTGCTCATCTTCTGGGGCGTGCTGGCCGCCGCCGCCGCCGCCGCCAGCACGCCCAACGGCGCCATGGCCTACC